>JAWPHD010000646.1:0-420176 GCA_037043455.1 Cyrtodaria siliqua | reverse complement strand
CGCCATCCCTTGGAGACGCTTAAGTAACTTCAAATAAAACTTCTTAGAGCTGCAAATTTGATACAATTGATAGCGCATTAGGTTATAACATATTGCGTTCTCTGTGAACTCTGAAGGGGAAATGGCATTGACATTCCATCCTACTGCACTGGATTCTCTCATGTCTTGTCTTATAAATGGCGATTCAGGCGCAAATGAAATAGGATTGCGAGACGTGTTGTCTGGGATTGTCATTGTTTTTCTTTATATATCTTATCCCATTTGTAAGAAAAGCTATATAATCGTCATATTATATATATTATCTACACTTTTATTAATGCGGAGTTATGGCAAAATTATACAATGTAGCCAACGAGTCGTAATATTATCAAATAAACTGATTAAACACTCAATTTAATTATACATTTATTGTCTGTGTCTGCAAAGAGACGCAATATGAGCTTTTTAAAACGAGTTTTATTAATTAAACACATTAATTACACGACAGTGGATTAAAATACTTCGCGGCGTTTGTTTCAGCCTGTTTATGTCAGTTATAACATAATTTTTTTCAATAATACGTTTTAAAAAAATTAAATATGACTGGAACTGAAATTTTAGTGGTAAATAAAAACATCTCAGTTTTGAAAATCGGTTGAGTAATAAATAGTTGACAACCAAAATACTTTTTAGGTTTTTTTTCCCATGTAAACTCCTTGTTGCTAGGACAGCAGAACATTAATACAACTCAGCTTCAGTTAGCCTTAATATTTTGCTTGCAACTTTCAGAGTGTCTAAATTTATATTTTTTTAACACATTAAAAACAGTTTTGTTAAACATTATATCAAAAAATATTTGTTCATGCATCAGAATTTTGCAGTGGAAAAAGCAACTTGTGTAATATTTATTTCTCAACCGATTTTGAAAAACAATAATTTTTTATTTACCATTAACCATTTCTGTTTTAATGATATACAACTGATTAAGGTACCAGTTAAATTGTGTCTGAAATGTCCAAAAAACTTTTGATGGCAACAAGCGCCACCCCCTCCCCCCAACAATAGTTGAATATATTGATATATTGTGTCCCCCCCCCCTCCCCCCCCCCCCCCCCCCCCCCCCCTCCCACAACCACCAACAATAGTTGAATATCTTGTGTGAGTTAGTTACTCACACTTCCTTTTGAAATGGCTGTATTGAGTATAAAAATATTAACATTTTAATATGTTTTCTTTTCTTGTATAATGTTTATAAACTTTGCACATTTGACATTTAGTTGCATGTATACCTTAGCATCTTTTCTCTATCTGTTTAGCCGATAATGGCTCTCTTTAGACCACATCCTGATACCAAAAGTCGCTTTATCTTCAACTGGGCTCATTGGTTTGTCGGGACATCTGCACATATTCTGTCAGGTAAATTATTTTGTTTTCCATCTTACCTCTTTCATTGTGCTATGGGGGGCGTCCGTGGCCGAGTGGTTAGAGTCTCTGACTTGCAATCACTTGCCCCTCACCGCTGTAGGTTCGATCCCTCAGGGGCCTAGGAATCTTTATGTGAGGAAGCTATCCCGCTGGCAGGCGGAACGTCGGTGGTCCTACCCAGGTGCCCGCCCGTGCACGAAAATTGCCCGGAGGGGCACCTGGGGTCTTCCTCCACCAGTGGAAGCTGGAAAGTCGCCATATGACCTTAGCTGTTGGTGCGACTATAAAATCCAATTCAATTCAATTCAATTCATTGTGCTATGACCGGACAGATGGTAGTCCCTATTTTGACGTCTACCTCAATCCTTATAGGACGGTAACCTTTGATGTTTGTCTTAAATCTTGTCTTGTCTACCCTTAACGGTTTGTTGCTCCGGCTTTTTCCAAGTCATTGAGTACTTACCTTATGGCTTTCTAGGCATCTTTTGTATTATATATAAATGGTCATTTATGTGTTTTACTTATATTGCCATTACTACTGCCTTATTTGTTAGAGAATATAACCTGGCGGGGATATCTTTATTTGCAATGTCCCATTTATTGGGATGGCAATGGGGTAAGAGTGAGGTTTGGGGCACCTTATAACCTTTTTAAACCCCCAGTGGACTTTTTTTTTTGCCACTGACCGTTTTCTGTTTGTGATGTCATGTCTTGCCTTTCCATCATCTTTGTAGTTGTTCTTTGTTTCTGTGCGTGTTTTGGTTGACTGTGGCCTTTGAATGCTACATTTCCTAGATTTTATATATCTACGTTTACCACCATTTCTAGGAATTGAACATTAGTATGATAGAAAATATAAACTATAGATATGCTCATGTGTTGCTTTACGTCTAAAGTTAGCGTACGGTCTTGTTGAATTTTAACTCTTATATAACCATAATAATACATTTATGTCCACGACCTGTGTATATTTATGTTTTCGGAATAAATAAAATACGATTCAGGGTAATTATGTTTAGGTTTGCAATTGTGTTTGCTTACTCTTTTCAGCTCACCAATCGTGTGTTTTCGCTATGTAATGTCTAGACAACTACAACGCAATGTCTGCTTATTTGCTATAAACTATCGAGAAACTAACTTTTTTCTATGTTTATTCGGTATGTAGTGTCTAGACGAAAAAAAGTAGATATAAAAGTCGAACAGAAAATGTAGTATTCAAGGATCACAGATATTCCAAAATACGCACAGAGACAAACAGTAATTACAAAGATGAATAAAAGTCAAGGTACGACGTCACAAACATAAAACGGTTGACAAAAGGGCTGTCGCATTGAAACGGTCAGAGGCCAAAAATGCCGTTGGGGTTACGGTATGGGTGTTTAAGCCAGGTTCTAGGGTGAATCAAACCTAATTCTTACCCTATTGTCATTCCAATAAAACTGGACAGTTTAAATAAAGATACCCCCAGGTTATATTCTCTAACAAACAAGGCAGCAATAAAATAGGCAATACAATTATAACACATAGGTGATAAAACTATGTTTATTCGCTATGTGGTGTCTAGATACTAACCATAAAATGTATGTGTATTCGATGCATAATTTGTAGTGTCAGTTTGATTTGTTATATTTGTACAAACTTGACCTGGGGGTTAATTGGATCTAGGAATCATAACCAAGTGGTTTTAGTTAATCTTAGCAGATTTTAAGTAACTATAGAATTCGATTCGATAAATTCATAATCATAGCTATGTACCCGGATTCCTGTATTTCCCTTCACATTTTCTGGCGCAACTAGCAATAACCTTAGATATGTTAAAAATAACGAATGAATGAATGCATGGCATTTTACGCGCACAATATGAGCTATTGTGTGCGAAAACTGATGCAAAGGAACAATTAAAGTGTACGGTAAACATATATAGGTACATATCAAAGTCGAACAGGAAATGTAGCATTCACTGTCAGCCGCAAACCCGCACACAAACAAACAATAATTTAGATGGATAAAAGGCAAGATATGACATCACAAACCTAAACGGGTCAATAGGACTACCACCTTGGAACGGTTAGAGCCGAAGAAGACCACTGGGGGAGTTTACAAATATGTTAAAGATTCTTTCAATACTAATTCTATTAATTCTTTTTTTGAATGCAGTTCTTGCGATAATCATCGGTGTGCGCCTGGCAAAGGCGTCTGTTCCAGATTACGTTATGTGGATTGTTGTTGCTTGGGCGGGTTACCAGGCGATTGTAGAACTGTTCTTAGAGATGCACAGGTGCTGCATTAAAGGAAATAGTGAGTATATAAAATAACATCATAATTACAGGAAAAATGAAAGGTGACACCGGACCATAGTTGGAAACAGGACATTTAGTATAATGTATTAAAGAGAACTAACTAAATCCACAACGGCAATGTTTTCACAGTCAAACCTGGTCGTTCGATCACCTGTTTTAAGCTCCCACCTGCCGTAAGCGACTTCTTTGAGTTCCCCAATATGAAATTTGCTATTAATGTATACTGCGATAAGCATGATAAACGATCACTTTTCTAACGACCGCATAATTTTATACTCAGCAATCGATTATGAGCTTAAGAAGTACACACAACACAAAGCATACTAATGGTGGGTGCATTAATTTGTTCTCTGACAAAATGAATAGGCGAGCTTCGCTGTTCTACGACAGCTCTTGTTACTAGGAACTAGGTGAAAGTTACCATAACAAAACATTGATACAAGGAGACATATAAGTCCATCGAGTGTGTTATATTTATTTAAGTATTAAACTAAATACGATCAGGAAATACGTTTTGTATGCATGTATATAATTACAATAATTGCTTAATTGTTACCATTTCAGAGGATAAATACCAGGTTGAGGGAACTGATGTGAGCCCGTCAGGCAGTACCGTGAAGAAAGTGGTGCTCGTGTTTCACATTATCATTATATCTGCATTCACTGTGGTATGCATCGTCCTCGTGTGTTTTAATCAGAGCCTCGGTTCCGATAAAAACACTTATACCTCGGGTTGGAATTTCCTATCTTCACCGGATACCCATGAAAGATTCTTATAATCTCATATGAGGAAAATGCCTATCTCGCATGAGCAGAAATGGGAGAAAGTTCCATTCATATTCTTTCTCAAACTAAAGTAACTGAAGTCTTCATACAACACACATTATGCATAACTATGCCATGTGTAAGTATATTATACGATAATATATATGTTTCTTACATCTACCATTTTGGATATTAATGTAAGACCTAAATAATACTCGTTGTGCGGACTAACAAAAAAGCCATTTATCGAGGATTTGGTTATTGAACTGGCATTAAAGCTACAGAGTCCCTATATCAATCGATTTCTTCTTTGTAGGCGTGTCTTTATTTGTAACTTCATGTTCACCAGCTCATGTCGAAATCGGGTATTTAAGCGAGGAAATATAGCGCAAGAAATCATTTACTGTATATACATCGACCAGTGCACGTCGTACCTATACACAGGTAACAGTAATTTTTACAGAAAAAAAAGTTTGCTTCTTTCGGGGCTCGAACACACGACCTTCTGATTTCAAGTCCGGTGCTGTATCCACTGAACAACAACGCTACTTGAGAAAATAGTATACTAACTACCATATATTATGAGGCAAAATAACTTAACATATTTGAACGCAACTAAAGATGGATCAATAAATATGCAGTCCATATTGTCGCACGTGTAAATTAACATTGACTGGTGTAATACTGTATCTTATCAATATGAAACTAATACTACGCCTCAGATCAACCATATCTCGACTTGTTATTTAGCGCTTGATGAGTTTGTGTGCGCGCTCTTGTTATTACGTAATGCCTATTTAGTGTTATAAATGCTACACAATACCAATAAATAGCAGTGGTCTAGAGGTTCAGCGAACATCTTTCAAATCTTACAAGTGCAATGCTGTGGTTCAAATCCCGTTCCGGGCAACTATTTTTGTATCACATATATTCTGGAGCCGTATATTTATCGATCTTACCTGTACGGAGGCTAAATAAAAATGTGAAATTTTACGTATCGATTTCTCCTTATATACCGACTTTTGGGGTGTTCGTCGATTTGAAACTACTTCACACGTGACTCATTCATATTCATGAGTTATTACCAGTTAAAATAGGGACTGTACAGCTTTAAGGACATATTTCGAGCCTATTGTATTTGTGGGGGAGAGAATTTCTATAGGTAACTGTAAATCACTGTTAGCCATGCAATTTCATGAGAACATTGTGATATTCAATTTTGATTCAGATTATGAGGCCCACCCAATAAAGCCTTTTTGTGTGCACTAAAATATAACCACACAACAGAAAATTGTTTGTTTAATCTAATGCTGTCATTCTTGTTCTAGAAACAATAAAGAAATATCAGACAAGTTTTGTGTTTAAACTAGCTAAATTATGAATATGCTTTTCTAAATTACAAAGTTGTGTTTAGATTTTCTTACCCATGACAATATCTAATATAGCAATGTAACACAAAGAAAAAACTACATTCGGGCCTCAATTTATATACCTGAGTTGATCGGTCATGGAGCATGCAGTCAGTAAACATGCTTTTCCAATGAGCAAGTAGCGATGGGAAATACTAGGAAATATGTTCTTAATCACTCCCTATTAATATTACCAGTACTCGATTTCGTTTTTAAGTTAGCACATACATTTTGAGTGTAATTAAATAATTAGCTACAGTGTTATATTACTCCAAACAATAATAGACAGTAAACGATAAGCGATAACTGGATGTGAAAGTTTACACGAAATAAAGACAACAAATATTTACCGAATAATTCCACTTTAAATATAATGAACAATTATAATAAAATACGATTTTACACCATTTTGTATTTTATTAAGCTAATATGTGAACGTCTGGATGGTCTAATGGTTAGCGAATAATGACTTATGACATTTAGCTTACCTGGTCAAATCCTATTTAAATCTTCATAAAATTATGAGAGACCGATATGTGCTCATAGCATATACAATGTATGAGATACGCGCTGTGATATTTGATGTCGGTATGCATGCGTGACAGATGTCGGTTGCTTTTCAACTGAATTATGGGAAAATGTATGTCAAAAAACGTAAACAGGGTAACATGATGGAAATCAAGAAAGTTGGTTTATTTCCCTACTTTTCTTCATCCCTATTATGTAAGATACGTCTTTCTAAAACTGCCATGTTAAACAAAGTTATTTTTGAGGAACGGCCCCGGAAACTCAGTTATAGTTATGATGATTAATGAAAGCTTGAAAGTGTAAATTTACAGCTTATTGCCAATCCCATATATTCAAGTATCATTATTATAAAGTGGGCTGGTAACATAACATAACAACGAGCTGTGCATGCAAGTGCTTAAATATGTCGGTTTGTCAAGCGCTGGAGGTTGAGTTGAATGTCATTAGATGTCGGTCGTACTGTTTCTAAAGTGCGCTAGATGTAGGTTTGTGAGCGCTTGATTTCGATTTATTAAAGAAAGTTTCCTGATGGTCGTACAAAGGTAATAAAACGATATTATATCCGTTCTGCACCCATTTAACATATGAATTCAGTCAAGCTCTTGTACGTTTTGAAGCGGTGGTCACAAGTACGTTTCTCTGCACATACATGTTTACGTATTGACATAGACGAAGTAGTATGGTATTGTCGGTAAAACAACATATGATGTGGGTTTTTTACGTCATTTTCGATTTTTTGGTGGTTGAGGCAGACCACCCACTTTTCCTAGGTAGAACCAGTACTGTACACCTCCCGGAAAAATCGATTCGTAAGAATCGACATTTCTTCACTTGCACATAGAGCTCCCAGTGGGATTCGAACCCGCAGCGGTGAGAGCAACACGATTAAAATAAATTAACACATTTTAAATAAATAGACTTTTGATATGCTAAATGTGGAATGATTGAATTTACCATATGTGCTAAATGTGCATTTCCATTTTAAATTTCGATTTAAATAAATGTTTGCGATTTAGATAAATAGACGTTCGATATACAAAATGCACAACGAATACGAGTTAGTCCCCGCAATCTGATGAGCATAGTCAAATTTAAGCCGCACGCATACAGATTTAAAATGGATATGTATATCTTGAAAATATGGTTCCTATTAAAGGAATCATTATTGAATATTTACAAATTGGAACCAAAAAAGTACCGATGCATGGTTTTGAACTTAGCCATCACTAAATTTACACTCGCGAGTAAAAACAGACGAGCGCTGGGCGCGTTACCGACTGAGCTAACGTTACATAGTTACTTTACTCGATGAAATCAAATCATGACACAGATTTATGGATAAATACAACACATATGTTTCCTTGTTACAATAATACATCGACATCTGTCGTATACACACCGACATCAGAATATCACAGCGAGTATCCCATACATTGATACATTATTCTCACTTGCCAGAGTTTCAGAATAGTAACGCTTATAATCCCTCTGGCACAATATTTCATTTATCTGGGAACGAGGCGCAATGTATTGACTAATCAGATCAATAATCGATAGATAATTAATGTTAAGTGCTATTATTTCGTCAATTTAAATGTATCTAACCCAAAACTAATCACATTATGTTTATAATTAATCATGTTAAAGTAGAAATTCAAATGTTTAAGCAGCAATTAAAATGAAATTGATTAACCATGACTTACCGTCTGCTCAAACATATCTACTGCGCATGTCTAAACTTAGTTTTGGCTGGCTGTAACCAGAGGTGCGACTGGAGACAGTTGTTAGACAGGTCTAAGATGTGATAATGCTTAATAATAAAAATGTCGCTACTGTAAAGATTGTTGTACTACCGTTGCTATTTAGAATTGTTATTTAATTTAGGTCCCTTGAAATACCTATATACTAGGCTTTAGATATAACGTGTTTATACACACCGTTTTAGCCGACTTTTAGAAGAATAAATGACTTTTTGAAACGTTGCATACATGTGTGTAATTGAATTGGACATACATATATTGAAACTGGTTCTATTATCTCAAGTGTCGTTATTGACACTCTAAAATGCCAGTTAGTGAATTGAAGTTCTACACATTGGAGAATACATTACCGAAATCTCTAACATGTTTTTTATAGAATATTCTGAGGACTTATGATCTGTCCCATTTTCATCTGCAACCATTGGGAAACACGACATATAAACGGAAATTTACGTCATTTACGCACGCACGCAGTTGTAAGCATCGATCATAGTCGACGGAAGAAAACAAAGTAAAATGTGTTTTCTAAAATATCCGGCTAGTGGTAAATATATTTTCCAGTAGGAATTATCACTTTTCCGTCAGTCAGAAATTCCGGTTAATCCTTAGAAGAAATGTAACATATTACTATATGCAGCAAGATGTATATTAAAACCATTTTTCTGTGTATAACAGTCAGGTACATTTGTTAATAGTTTGTATATACCTTTTATGATTTTGTTTGTTTGTATTAATACTCACAACCATGTAAGTATTATATAATATATACATATCCCCTCTTATTACATTATTTTGCTTTCGTTTGTTATACGGATATATCGAATGAATACTCGCATGGTTAACTATTTTAGATTACATGAACGTAATGAGACAATGTAATTTTTTCATATGTTAAACAGCACCTGTGTAATAGGAGTATTGCTAGAGTAACGTGATCTGGTTGTATCACCTCGAGTGGACATGCCATTTCCCAAGTCAGTTGACTATAATTAAATGAAAAATCAATAACGCCCAGGATGGGTCAGGGTGGGTGTGTGATCCCTTAAGGAGTTAGTGGTTAATACAATCTCAATCAAACTGCGACTTCCCTTCTGCGAAGGTAAGTCGTGTTTAATTTTCCAATTTTATCTCCCACTTAACTCCTTAAGTGGACCCCACAGAGATTTTAGAGTTGATTTTTCATTATAAAATAATTTGATAATCACTTCTTATGTTGCATTACATATGTGTACATGTGAATTAATTGTTCGTGAATGCAACATCAGCATTATGCATTCGCGCAACTGTCAGATACCAATAGTCATTATTACTTTGTAATCTCGTTCATTATGGCATCTTGCACAGTAAACTGTTCAACCGGTTTATCATAAAACCGTGCAAAAGTTCTAACATTTGTCCATCCGGCTGTATTTGCTATCACATCTAGTGTTCTTCCATATCTGCAGGATCTCCCGAGAAGCTTTAGCCTCGAATGTGATCCTGGAGATATGGCATATCCACAAGAGGTGAAGCAACATTCAGAACACTTACTCTAGTAATGATCCTTTAGTATATACCTTCATAAGAAAGATCGTAAAGTAGTATAACACCATATAGTAAACAAGTTTGTTTACACGGGCAGGCGACGACGTCACACGACGTCGACGTCATAGGAGGTATTTAGTATAGTGATACAGAAATCTATATTTAGTAGTATAGTGAGACAGATTCAGAAAACTTCTGATGATACATGGTTTTGTATACCATGTTAGGAAAAGGAAGGTACCATTTAACTATATATTACTGATATAATACAACATATAATACAACATAATGTTACAGTATTGTGACTATATAAATATATCAATTGCTATCTCAAATACAGCTTTCGAAGTTAACCATAATAGTGTCCTTTTCATGTTTACAATATTCATAACACCTATTTTACGGGAGAAAACAACAGCCTCGGCTCAACCTCTATTGACATTAATGTCCTCAGCCGTTATTCACTATCCCCATCGCAGGACTGTAGTGTTCATATCATAGTAAATGTTTGTATCTAGTCAAATACAACTGCGTCGATTAGGATTTAAAATGTCCATGTTATCTAGATCGTCTCCAAAGAATAGTTCATGTTGTGTTTAGAGGTAACGATTTACTAGTGGAGTATATGAAATATGACAGTTCATCATTTTTGCTCATTAATACAAATGTAATGAGCTAAACTTTTCTTTGGATTCCGAGACCATATTTTATTATAATAATATTTATTTTGACTCTTCGCTGTTATATACCGATTTCCCCGTATCCTAATTCTATAACTAATGGAGTTTACATTAGATGTATTTTAATTTGCTTATCTATGTATGTGTGTATGTAAACATTGCCTGTTAAACAGTTTGCCTGTGAATTATAAGTAATAAGAAACATGACTTGTACGCAAATGAAAAACTGGTACCCCAGTAACTTCCTGGCTTGACGTTCAGTATATAAAAGGTAGTTCTTGGACTGATCGGCCCGGTGTCAGTGTAATGTGACTGGGTGGGGTATCATGTAATGTGTCTACAGCGCGGTATTTCAGTGTGGTAGCACAATACAGATGAGCAAGCATTGAGCTCACATTGAGCTCATGTGTTGCATGAGTGTTTGTGCTCTTATATATCAATACTAATGCGTTAGCACTGATCAGTAGTGACAAATAAATTAACATAAATTACATATATTAACTTGTATTTGTGTTTGTTTTTATTTTTAAGTCATGTAATTGTGATTTAAACATATTTTATTGCCATATAATATGCAAACTGGTTGGGCCACAAGTTCTAACAACATTAATTACGGCCCTTTCCACGCTTTAGGTCAGCGTAATTATTTTGTTATTTGTTAGTTTGTATGGTGTTTTACGTCATTTTCAACATATGTAAGGTTATATATGACGGTCGATTTTTTTTGTGGTAGAGGCAGACCACCCACATTTCCTGTGTAGAACCAGTACTTGAACCTCCCGCCATCCGTAAGAATCGACACTTCCTCACTTACAAGTCGGAAGTATTTAAAAAAAAGTCTTGCGACACTGGAATCAAATAAGGACTAGTATCTTATGCACGCTTTTTATGTTAATAATACAATTGATAAGCATTACTCCAGAGTATTCAGTACCGATAACTAAAAGGCAATATAATTAAAAGCGAGCTACCCTACCATATGAACATGACTGTCAACCAATAACACGTTGTGATAAAAACACCAATTACAAAGATAGATAAGAGGCAAGATACATGTCATCGCAAACATAAAAAGATCTACACTAGGTCTACCGCTTTGAAAAGGACAGTGGCTAAAAGGTCGCTGCGTGTTTAAACAGGTTCTAGGGTGCACCAAACCTCAATTGTACCCTGTTGTCATCTCAAAAAATGGGTCTTAATAAAGAAATCCCTGCCATGCTATAGCCCCTTACAAACTGGGTAGCATTAATAGGCAATAGAAGTATGACACATAGATGATCATGAATAAATGAATATTACAAACATAGAAATCCCCAAAACAAATACTAAGTGAATTGGTTGAAGCTAGAGCAACTAGTGAATAAACCATTCAGGGCACGACACGACAAGAATGGTGCCAAACATCATTTGTTACTGTAGTTTTAGGATTTAGGTAGACGTCAATATAGTGTCCACAATCAATCCAGTAATCGAGCAGGCAAAGAGGGAAGCATAGTGGCGAACTGTAAATGGGCCAACCACTAAACGTGCAGTGCGTTGCTAAATGATAGGGTCATAACCTCTTTGGATAAACATTTTGATATGCATGAAAGATTTCATGACCAAGAATGTTTGTTAATCACGTCACCAAAGACGCCAGGTTGTGAACGCACTTGTCTCAGAAGAGTTCTTCAATTACTTACATATTTTAAAAAGAGATCATGGTAACGATAATTACATTTTGCTAATGGTTTTCGAAATGTATAGTAAACACACTTTATGGCGCAGTAGCTTTTCAGCATTACAAATGTTACGTATATTAAAGTCCTTAATTGAACTACAAGCTCTTGAAAAACGAATAGGTATAAACATATACCCAATAATATGTTGCCATGGAAACATCCCCGTCTAAGTAGGGATAATAATGATGTCGAAACTAAATAATCCCTTTTGTCATAAATGTGACTTATTTCTTCTCCATTTTCAATTGAGAGTTCCAAATCGAGACACACGAAAACACACGAACCAGTCACATTATGAAATACAATAAAAATCAACAAAACATAAATGTCTTTATTACTCATACAAACCTCAGTATTAATAAACACACCGAAATGTACCCGTTTTTCGAGAGGTATTGGCCAAAAAGTTTGATCTTTAAACGTTCGGTTTTAATTTTATAAAATATAAAATTAATTTAAGAAATCCTTTTCGACAATCGCAATCTGATACATATATCTATTGTGACGTGATTCGCACTCTTTGTAAGTTCCCTTTTCATAATCACCTAGCCTCGGTCACCCGGCCCGCTTCTGATTTCTTCGTTACACTATGCTACACGGATCCAGAACCAGGGCCTGGGGGGAAATAGGACGTTTAAAATCGCCCTCTCGTTTTGGGCGATTTTGGTGAGACTTTTAGAGATTCAACGAGACTTTCAAAAAAACATGTTTTTAAGTTAATTTAATAATATTGTCTTATTTTTAACTTATGAGAAGCAGCAAGTGACGTTAAATAGTTTAACTGCTGCATCAACAATTGACGTTGTACTTGTTTTTACAACATGACGTCAGGCAAACGTCGACTTTATGAGGGTGAAAGAAAACGCGCGAATAAACTGTGTTAATCGCTAGTGGGCGCTTTAATTGGCCTTAATTGGCCGAGACTAATAATCACCTTCATACAATATGTATTAAACTTGTTAGAAAGGTAATCAAAATATATTATGACACTATCAATTCTAAACGCACTGTATGTTTAGTTGTTGGCCTATTTATAGTTTTTCAATTTGATTGTGCAATGAACCAACATAATATGGACCGTCTCACGAAGTTTACATGCATCCTGAAAATTGCAGTTACCGTTAATGTTTGTCTTATTCAATTGTTGCATAGGGACTAAATTCATCAAATCTTTGAGCACAAGAATCAGACTCGGACTCAAAATCTGATTTTTTTTGCAAACCCTATCAACACAAAGTATGCGTAAGAATTGTGTTTTTCAGACATTTTCTGTTAAATTACCTTTAAAATTACTCGTTTCTGCTAGTAAATATAGTAATTTGCTTGTAAAATTAATTTTATTTGGAATTAAAATATTTGAGATTTTGAGTCGAGTCTGATTCTGGTGCTCAAAAGTTTGATGATTATTAGGCCTGGCCTCTGCAATGTCACTGTGTACATGTACTTGCATTGTGACTTTCTATGCTGCTTTTAGTTTATATACATATAATTTATACAAGATCATATTTTGTTATATTAGTCAGCAGCCCATTAGCAAAAAAAAAAGCTTATTTTTGATGGCATTTTAAGTAGAAGTGTTTCATTGATACCATGATAATTACTCTGGAGTGTCCCGAACACGGCAAGGCTGGATACCATTGCCATTCAGGCCATCTTAAGTCATAAAGTGGGTCAAAGGTCAAGTAAGAGCAAAAAAACAGGAAACTAAGTCTCATCTCAATAACAATAGTAATTCTTACTAAAATAATTAACCAAGCTTGAATGCAATACGTATGTTCGTTCTTTGATTTGGTAACCAGGGCCCGTATTCATAATGCAACTTAAATAGAAAATATTACTTAAGAAAATTTAAGATTTTTACATATTTACAAATATGGTTATTAACCTCTCAGCGACCCAACAGAGAATTTATTTTAAGATAAATATTTAGCTGTGTGAGCAATGTTTGCTCAATAACTAGAGTAAATATAATCAAAATTTAACCAAACTTTGACACAATGCTTATGAACAAACAAATTCACCAGATTCCACCTTTGTACCCCCAGCGTTATTGCCCGTTTATCATGTTTATGGATTAAACGTGTTCAAATTAACCAAGTCCGCTCTAGTTATTGAGCAATTGTAATCTAAATTAAAGTAACTCTCCATCTTTTCTCTTTAGGACTGTCGTATTTTGCGAAAATTTTTTCACTCTTGTTTTAACTATCCGTCCGAACGGAGTTCAGTACGAAATATATTTCTCTGCATTGTATATAATTAACCAAGGTATTTGAACACATATTTTAAAAGTAACTAATTGCATCACATTCCAGCCCATCCTTTGGTGTTCTGTTTATCTATCGTATGTCTGAATCGCTTGTAATATCCAGCATATCTGATCAGAATTCAAAAAGAAAAGCTCAATGGGTGCGTTCCGCTTGGCTGATATTATATTACCAACCTAAACCTACGTATTCTCGCCTCTCACCACTGGGAGCTCATGAGTCAGAAAGTGTCGATTCTTATGGATGGCGGGAGGTATACAGTACTGGTTCTACCCAGGAAATAGTGGATGGCTTGCGTCCATGGCGGGAGGTGTACAGTACTGGTTCTACCCTGGAAAAGTGGGAGGTCTACCTCCATCACAAAGAAATCGACCATCATATATAACCTTACATGTGTTGAAAATGACGTAAACCACCATACATGCGTCCACAACTAAAAATCAATAGTCAAACATAGCCTAAAATATGCTAAAAAAGAACATTAAACACCAAACAAATCAACCAATGCAAGATAGGACCGTGTATATTTGTAAAAAAATGTTTGGATATTACAGCTCAGGAGTTAGGACATGTCACAGTTAAAAAACAGTAATCACTTCAGCCAGGTTCCAGCTAACCAGGAAACACAATTAAGCATCATAGACAAGCATCATAGGCGTTACAAGAACCTGTTGTGTGTTACATGGGGGACAAGATCATTAGAGACCACAACAAAAGCTGTCGCAGAACAGAGCATCTCGAAATATTCCATTATTTTCTTCAACGAAAAGCAGAGATCTATCCATGAACAATAATAACGAATGTGAAAGATAACATTTTAAGACAAAGAACAAGTGGGTAGTGTGGAGATGGAGAAGCTGTTGAGAAGTTGAATAATGTGGGTGATGACTGTCATTCGTAAAGGTATGTACTTTGTACCCTTAAACAATTTTAACAAACAAGAAAAAAACGTGAACATTTAGGTGCAAGGTATTGTTTGATGGGGAGGAGGCTGACAACAGAGCTATTCCCCTTGTGCCTATGATCAAAACATTAACAACACAGTAATGGTGACTGACAACTCATGTGACTGATTTTTTTTCTGTTAAAAACATTGACAACACAGAACATTTTGTACAAAACAATGGAATGGAATGGTTGGAGGGAGTGAGGACGGTGATGATTGAGATGAGCAGAGATAGGCATACTGTACTCAGGAAAACAGAAAACATGTGCAACATATTGTAAAACAAAATATGTAAAGTCGCAGTATAGGTGGTGTAACACAGAAACAATCAACAATAATAAAATAAAATAAATAATGGTCACTCTTCCCCCTAAACAAACCACACCACCCCGTAGACACACGCACACGTTACCATCAATGAGTTTGGGATGATTAGTGTTTGAGACGAAGATTGAGGTGGGCAGTTATATATTTCACCATAATTAATTACGATGCAAGAGTAAACAAAACTAACAGCGCAGAACTATGTGAGCAGTACGTTTATTTATCGAACCCAAGTTTAGGCCAGATAAAATATAAAGGCCACCGATATTACATATTTAAATATGTTTGGTATTAACAAACGATAGATAGAATGAATTGATACATGTGTTGAGAAAGCCACAAAGGCGCAACACATTTTGAGATTACGCGAATAATATTAGTTAGTCTTATTTCCCCCTGCATTGATTAAAAGACAAATAGAATAAAATAAAAGTGTTTTTACATTAGGCATGTATCATCAAATCATACACGACATGACATTGTCTTTTCCGCAGACCAACTATTCTTGTCTTCTGCAATTTAAAAAATATTTGGCATTTTATCACACAAGTAACTTTGACGGTAACCACGATTTGGATCTTATATACTCGTAAAATGGTGCTAATGAAATTACTGAGATTGTATTTGCGTTCTTTCTCGACTCTGCATGTAAGTACAGTGACCTATTTGTTTTTGTACCCGGATTATGCAAATGCAATCATTATGTTGCAAATGCTAAGCAAGTGAAACTGTATCACGGTACATTATAAATACCTACTTCAACAATGCATGTTATATGTTATTTTGTGTGGATAGACAGTTTTGTTTGCAGTACAATCAGTACATTATTTCGAATACCGTATACTAACAGTATTTTGAATAAATTACTTATTAAAATAACAGCATGCTGACATATGATGATCTCGTCAAACACGCAAGTTTAAATTAACTTTTAAATCAAATTAATGTTGACATGAAAAGCGTTTTTATCTCATATTATATTTTCTGAGTTACAGTACTTGCAGTCCTTTGACTTTATTGTTTTAGTAATACTAATTTAACAGTTGTTGATAGATTCAGTTCTATATGTATAAGGATTTCGCTAAACATGCTAATTGTAATTATATTGAATGTTAATCTCTCAAAATAATATTTATCATTCACGTGTAAAACGATTTTACCATTTATTTGAACTTTGACCTCGACTTCAAGTAGCATTAATTTGATATTATGTAATGCATTTTAGTTTTTATAACATACAAAATTTTAGAACACATATATAAACTGAATGGAAATTAATAATATACTCTAATAACTGTTGAAATAGTCCTTATTTGCACTTATTGACCTTTACCCTATTGTTTGGGGCGCTTGTTTCAGCCAAAGTTTTTTATTTTGGACTCTTTAAGACAAAGTTCATCTAGTACCTAAATAGGTTGTATATCAGTGAAACAGACATTTTTAATGGTAATTAGAAATACTCTCCTTTTCAAAATCGGTTGAGAATTAAACATTTCATGTGCGAAAGCTGTGTTTGATGGAACATTTTCAATGCAAAATTCTGCTGAACGAAAAATTTGAAAAAATATATAGTTTTTAGAATTTTTATCTAAAACTGGCTTTAAATTGTTGAATATTCGTAAATTCTGAAAGTTATATAGCAAAATATGAAGGCTAACTAAAGTAATTTGAAATTTCTTAATTTTCTGCTGTCCCACCAGTTTCTTTTCTACAATGGTAATACTATCTATCCTAAGAAACTTCTACTCAACAAAGGTAACATTTCTGATATTGTCGCTTCTTTTCTTAATTTACATCTATTTAGAAAAGGCGAAATAATTTGTAATATCTATGACAAGAGAGATGAGATTTTGACACTGTTTTTTTATGCCCATTTAGATGGGGAAGTTCCCCGAGCTACTTCTTATGCGGTCCATGTTTCTCAACTTATTCGTTTCTTTAGAGCTTGTAGTCGTGTTGAGGGCTTTAATATTTGTAATATTTGTATAACAAAAATGCTCCTCCAGCAGGTTTACCGTTACCATAAACTTCAAAAATCAATTGCAAAATTGTATTATCGTCGTACCGTTGTATGATCTACTTTTAAAATATAAAATTAATTTAAGAACTCTTCTGCAACAAGTACTATCACAACCTGACTTTTATGGTGATGTGATTTACAAACTTCGTAAGACTCTCGTAACTTTTTTGGTAATAATCACTTTCATACACTCTTTATTAAACGTGTTAACAAGTTTATCAGAAGGGGTTATGAACCTATCATTTTGCAACGCACTACATGTTTAATGGTTGACCAATTTACAGTTCGCCATATAATTGTAAACAGGTGTGAGCGGTAAGACAACTCCCAAATGTATTTTTGAACACGTTAAAAACCGCATCTTAGCTGTACAGGTTATTTTCCTTCAATGCTGAATAAACACTTCAAGAAATAGCAATTACATGAATATAACATGACGCTGTATGACTTATGTCAGACAACAACATATTATAAATGCCAGTTTATGTTTTCTGCGTGTATATATGTAACTAGTTCCTTGTATTTCGTTTAGGTAAGAAATAGTAATATATATATACAGTGTGTATGTGTGTCTGTATATGTAAGTGTTTGTAATATTAAGACTCGCATACTTGTATATAGTTAGTGTGTATATGTGCACGCGCGTGTGTGCAGGTATGTATGTGCATAAGTATGTGCGTATAGGATTTCCAATTAATAACAATACAAATAATATAATAGTAATAATAAATATATGAAGTAATGAATCTAAAAAATTGAATGAAACTAATAAAGAATAAAATAAATAAATAAATAATTATAATAAATAAAATAAATAAATCAAACAATTAAAAGAATAAAATAAATAAATAAACAAATAAACAAAAACAGATAAATAATAGATAACTATATGTGTGTGTGTGTGTATAAATAAATAAAAACTACTAACAAAAAGCAATCAATCAATAATAAATAATACAAAATAACAAACAAACAAATAAAATAAAAATATTTTTTTAAAAAAAAAAAAAAAAAAAAAATGAAAAAAAAAAATGAAATAAAAATAAAATAGTATAATAATAATAATAATAAAACTGGATGCGCTCGTGCTGAGTATGGGTTAAACAAATTAAATAAATACACTGTTTTACTATTCATATAATTTAATAATAATATAGTAATAATATCATTAAAAATAATATAATAAAACGTATAACAATAACACTAATAATAAAACAATAATAACATCGTTAATAATAATAATAATGATAATAGTAATAATAGCAATAATGCGAAGAAAAGAAAAAGCATTAGCTTTAATGATGAGTTATGACATAACGTTAAAAACTAAAAAAACATTAAAAAAAAACATATATGATATAAATAAATATATAAAAAAAAAATAATAATAAAAACATTATGCATCAATTAATTCATATATATATGAATATATAAATAAATATATAACTAGATCAATACATAATATATATAAGTAAATAAATAGATGAATATTTTTTAATGGATATTTGAGGTACATGTACCTACAAATACAAAAACCAATAGTAATAATAACAATAACAACAATATTAATAATACTAATATTAATTATTTATAATAATACGTTTAATAGAATTAGATGACATACTCTGAAATACTATTTCAATACAAATAAATCAAATATTGCTTTTCTGATAAATATATTTTCATAAAACATACCATATATAATATTAATAATGACACTCATTATTTTTTTTTTTTTTTTTTAATGAAATGTGTATTGTCTATTTTTTTCACCTTTTAATAGAATGTATGGTACCAGCAATGACATAATCAAGAAAGAGAGCGGATAATGGTGTAACAGTACCAGAAGTGTTTACAGGTGTTAGCTTATAAAGGTATTATTGCATATAATATTTACATTAATTTTTGAGTCACATTTTTGGGATGCTGAACCCTTGTTTGTTTATTTGTTTTTTAACGTAAATGTCTGATATTTGTCATTAAATAATTCGTATTATTTAAAAGTAACAAAAAACGTTTAAAAAAAGCTTTTGTTAAAGGGACATGCGGCAATCTTGAAATATTTATCAAACAAGTTGACGTCTTGGTTTATTTATCCACTATGAGTCTGTCTTTTTGACATTAAAGCGTTCTTGAATATAATTAAATAAAAGTTCTCTTTCCACTTTATGATGGACGACGTGAGCTTATCGAGATTGTCGTATGTTCCTTTAATTCATCTTTAATTCATTTTTACATAAGGTTAGGCACAAACTTCTTTCTACCTCCGTCCAAAATCATGGACCATCCAAATCGTGTTGATGATTTAAGAATGTGTGTAACTAATGGAGTTTGCATTGCACAAAGGCAACGTCACTGCTGGGTATATAAAAATACAACATTTAATTCTCTAATTATATTTACACTTATATTCATCAAGCTATATGTTCCAGTGAGACAGCCAGTATCTCTCAGTTATCCTTAACATTGTCTTGACTACAAATGTTGGGTAAAATTACATTTGCCTCCATGAATGTACAGGGTCTCGGTGACAAAAAGAAAAGAAAAGACACTTTTGACTTTCTAAAAAGTAAAAAATATTCAGTTTATCTGTTACAAGACACTCACTTTACTGATGCGGAAAATAACTATATTCAAGTTCAGTGGGGATATGACTGCTATTTTAGTAATTTTTCAAGCCAGTCAAGAGGAGTTGCTATTCTTTTTAATAACAATTTTGAACTGAAAGTGCATTCAGAAATTAAAGATGAGGATGTAAATAAACTAATTCTTGATGTCTCAATCGATGGGAAACGGTTAAATATAATAAACATTTATGGTCCTAATAGAGACGATCCAAATTTTTATCGTACACTTAAAAATAATATTACATCCAGTGAATATCCTTCAATAATAGCAGGTGACTTCAATTTGATATTACATCCTGAAATAGATTGTTTCGATTATGTTAATGTTAATAATCCAAATGCCAGAGATGTAGTGATTGAAACAATTGTTGAATGTAACTTAATAGACTGTTGGCGCGATCAACATTTGGAAAATGGAGAATTTACTTGGTTCAGAAAAAATTCTAAAAAAAGATAATATTTATACGTATATTGATGAAACAAAAATCCTGCCAGGCTATAAAACTGATCACTCAATGATCCTTTTAAAACTTGATTTTAACAACTTTAATAAAGGTTACTCATACTGAAAAATGAACAACTCCCTGCTAAAAGATGCAGAATATGTTGAAGAGATAAAAACACTGATAAACGCAATAAAAACTCAATACGCAAAAGAGGAGCAGTTAGTTGATATGGACGTCAACTTAACTAATGCAGCAGATTTACAATTTAAAATAGATGACAAACTTTCTTTTGATGTTTTGCTAATGGAAATTAGGGGGAAAACTGGCGAGATATCGGACACTTTGTCGTAAGGTCTATAAATGAAGGTTTTGATAGAGGCGAACTATCCATCTCTCAGAAACAAGGGGTTATTATTTGTATACTGAAAGGAAAAAAAGATAACCAACTCCTCAAGAACTGGCGACCAATCTCACTTTTAAATATTGCATATAAATTAGCTTCAGCAAGTATAGCGCAAAGACTAAAACAAGTTTTACCATTGATTATCAATGAGGATCAAACTGGCTTCATTGCAGGTAGATACATGTGGGGAAATACTAGACTACTATATGATCTAATGTGCTATGCAGAAAAGTATAACATTCCAGGACTATTATTACTCATTGACTTTGAAAAGGCTTTTGATTCAGTTGCCTGGACATTTATTTTTGAAGTCCTCGATTATTTCAACTTTGGGCCTTCTTTTATAGAATGGATAAAAGTTTTGTACACAAACACCGAATCGTGTGTTTCAGTAAATGGTCATCTCTCAGAATGGTTTAGTCTCCAGAGAGGTTGCCGTCAAGGCGACCCGTTGTCACCGTATATTTTTATTCTCTGTGCAGAGATACTGGCTATTCTCATCAGAAATAATCCCAATATAAAAGGTATTAAAGTCGGGTCCACAGAACATTTGATATCACAATATGCAGATGATACATCTTTAATGTTAGATGGTTCAGAGAATTCACTTAGAAATTCCCTTAATGTGTTAAAATTTTATGCAGAAATGTCTGGCCTTAATAATAATATGGTTAAAACTAAAGTCATATGGATAGGTTCAATGAAAAAAGTAATACTAAAATATGTGAAGACTATGAATTATCATGGGGTAATGAATTTACAGTGTTGGGCATAACATTTTCTGTTGATCTTAAAACAATGTTAGACATTAACTACAAGAAAACATCTTGGACGTAAACAAACTATTAATAAATTGGTCTAAAAGAATACTAACACCTATTGGAAAAATTACAGTCATAAAGAGCTTAGCTTTGTCCAAAATAAACCATCTTATTTCAACTTTACCAAATCCGAAGCCAGAGAAGATTCTAGAATTATAGAAACTCTTTTTTAACTTTTTGTGGGATGGAAAACCTGATAAAGTTAAAAGATGCTGGTTTTCTAATACGAGGACCAATACCATCTATAAATGTTGCTTTATTTATATCTAATTTATCAATTATTCGCCTTACTTCGAAAATCGAGATGTAATCTATTTTAAATATTGCCTGTTTTAATTTATTATCAATACGTTTTTTTTTTATTCAGCGTAGTTATTTGCATATAGTGGAGTTTTGTTTATTGTATAAGCAATATTAACGAAGTGATTATTTAGAACGTCAGCTATACTTTTTTCTCCCTCAATTGTAACATTATTAATATTTAAAATTGGTCGTAATTTTATAACAGTATGATTTTTCTGTGCAGATATTGATTTAAGATGCGACCAAATAAATTTAGAGTCTTTTTTTGTTTTTATCTTTAATAGCATTTGCAAAAAGCTTTTTCTTATGTAAACAAATCAGATGGTGAGTGTTATTCCTCCATTTATTATATTCTGGCCATTTTCTTTAGCTTTATTGAACTTATCACGTATTTTTCTTGCCTCTTTAATTTTATCAGAGTACCATTCAAGCTATTTTGGGCGTTTGATTCGTCTCGGTTTTAAAGGAGCATGTTTAGAAAGAGCATTATTTAACAATGAGTATACATATTCAAGTGAAGTATTTGGATCAGTGAGTGTTTCAGCAGTATTTATTCCTGAATTATACAACTCATTTTTAAATTCTTGTTCATCAAATTTGCCAAAAGATCCGTACTTAATAGTTGTATGACCGTTTAGTGAATCTTGATTTTGTCGTTTAATTTTCCTAATTAAACACACAGGATAGTGATCACTCATGCATATGAATGGTACATTTATTTTAATTACATTTTCAGGATATGTAGTATAGATATGATCAATTATTTTAGAACTTGAAATTATCACTCTGATTGGCATGTTGATTAATTGCACAAGACATTGATTAATGTGAAAATCTGACTATTTTGGATTGTCAAAACCATCCGTAGGAGAGTAATTAATATTAAGGTCACCTAGAATGTATATTTCTTCGATTTCCTTTGAGGAAGCGCTAAATTTGATCTTCAAAAGTATCAATCCAAGATTGTAAAGAATAAGAAGGTCTATAAATGATAGAATAAATGGCTTGCTATTTGGAAAACGTATTTCTAGCAAAATACTTTCTGTTAAATCATTTTCAAGATCAAATCTACGTACTGGTGGAATTTTATCACTAATGTATACTTAAATACAACCTCCCTGTTTATGAGTTCTATCTTTTCTTTAAAATTTATATCCATCATCATGAAGCTCATTATAAAATACATTTTCAGACATGAAAGTCTCACATAAGCCTAAAATATTGACAGAATCATGATGCCGAAGAAGTACCTTTAGCTCGTCAAACTTAGGCATTTTAGGTTTGCTATTTTTAATCCTTTTTGTTTTAATTTGAAAAATGATTCTGAAACGTTTGTGTTACAATGTATATCCATCCTTCCATTACCATCCAATTTACAATATGTGCTAATAAATTCCAGATGTGTACAAGCTCTATTATAACTTTTTACATGTGTAACATTTAAACCGCAATTGTCGTTGGTATAGCTATTTTCCTTCAAAGGTTCGTTAGTTTGAGTGTCATTTACATAGTTACTGTTTTGAAAACAAGCACTATTTTCATTTTCATTCACAGGTTTGGAAGCTTTAGTGTCATTTACAGAGTCATTAGTTTGAAAGCAAGTAAACTTTTCAGTATTACAGTGTGAACAGAAATTTAAAAGAATATCGTACTTATTAGTACAGTTTGTATGATAGCAGGGTTCGCTCTTGTTTTCCTATTGCCTCCGTCTGCATTTCTATGGCTATAACTACATCTCGGACGTATATATTGCCTTAAAGGTTGGAAATCCTGATGATTCTTATCAGTGCGGGGTTTAATAATCTCACAGGAATTGTGTATGTTTTGTACTAATGCACTGGCACCTTTGTTCGATAAATGTATACCATCGCGCATGAAGAGATGTGTAGCGGCGGTCCTGTCCAGGTATATGTACGAGCTGAAGCATTCAATCACGTGTATTGAGTTAATTTCTGCCTGTTCTTTTATCGCATCGTTGTACGGAATGACATCCACATATATTTTGGGGCACAGTGTGCACAGTTTTACCGAGCACTTTTCTCCAAGAACCCTGTCAATGAGACTTTGGTAGTCGGCGTTGAAATTATAAAATGATATTCCGTTCGATGCATCGTTGCCGACGACGTAGAGAACTACTGATTTAATTCGACGTAGATCCTCCGATTTGATGATATCATTGAGCCGGAAAATAGTTGCACCCGGGTTTGTACTTATTTGCACATCTGTGTGCAAGCCACTTCGATTTATTCCTTTCAGGATTGAACAGCCGATTATTAACATTGATGTCTGTGTAGAATTGACATAGTTGTTGGCGTTTGATCAGTCAATGTGTACCGACTGTCTCGTTTTGTGCTGTATTTCGACTATCCCAGATGAATGATTGGTTTCCTGACTATCCGATATGGACTGTAATTGCCGCTGAATAGTATCCCGATTTACTTCTCGTTCTTCTCTTTTTAGATCTTCTTTCTCTAATTGTCTGTCTTTTCTAGAGTGTTTTATTTCATTGCTGTCTTGAAGTTTGAACATTTAGCTGAGAGGAAATGACGCCATTTACCGTCGCATTTTGCGATTTCAGTTGATCGGTAATATATTGTAATCTGCGCTGAATAGATGTAGTTGCGCTGCTGAGGTGTGTCTTCAGTTCTTGAGTTGAATCTCCAACATAATCTAATGATTTCACATTGACCACGTTTTGATTTTGATACTTTTGAATTGATCTTGTAAGTGATCAAAACGGAAGTCCGTGTTTTCAATATGCTGATGGAGTAAACAATGAAGCTGACTGATACTATCCTGAATGTTCATCAGAATTTCATCTGTGGACCGATTTTCATTTGAAGAAAATGTACTATCAAACCGTTCATTCACGGAAAGTCTCTCTGTCATAAGTACAGGACTCGGACAACGATCATTCCCGGTTCCACCTTCCTCGTCGTCTGTATCAGTAGAGTTACCTGGCGTTGGCGGTTCATGTTCAGTTATTTTTACTGCGGTTACATTATATTCTACAGCTTTTTTTCCAACAGTAGGTGACTTTAGTGATGTGTTTCTCCAGAAGTTGTGCCAAAATGATTTAATACAGTTTATTTGACAGTGTTGTTAATGTTTTCTAATGTTGTAAAATGTTCATGTACTCTTGATTCCAGGATATCGAGAATTTTCGGCAAGTTAGTCTACAAATTTATCGGCGCCGGATTCTTCCGTTAATCAGGCAAGAGCATGTAGTGAGATACATATTAACAGTATATAAGTTCGACTTACCACTGGTTATTTTGTATTTTGGTTTCAACCAAATTTCCTTTATTGTCTGCAACAGGATTCCTTGTGCCATTAGTGAGTCATTTTCTTTAACGAAATAGTCAAGGATAGCGATCTTCAAAAGCTAGTAGATTCCATCTTTGATATTAAGTTTTATACCACCGCCAGTATGCATAACTTCAATATCCTTTCGTTCTGTAGCATTTAGAATTTGCATAGACAATTTTTCTTCATTTAAATCATAATCTCTGCATTATACAACTGTATACTATATATGTAGCTCAGTTTAGTTATTCGCAGGATTCTCAGAGGGATTCGATTTTGGCCAAAAAAATTTGGCGGTGGCATTATCAAAATTTCAATTTGATTGCTGCTCTGTGGCATTATCAAACTTTCATTTACATCGCTCCCTTATGGCCGTCAGCGAATCCATCAATTCAGTGAAATCAAATTTAATGACAGTTAACAATTTTATAATCAGTAAATTTAAATGTAAAACTGACCAGTGTTCCCCATGGTCGGGATTACAGCAAAATTATTAAGCCTTTTGGGGTTTATTGTTGGTGCATCATGCCTAGTTCGGTCGTGCACATTATTGTAAACTTTAAAAAAGATGATTAATTGAAAAAACATTTTACTTTAGAATAAGAGGTTTGAATACACATTTTATTTAAGCCTTTTGGGGCTTCAGTTATTTTTACTGCGGTTACAACATATTCTACAGCTTCTTTTACAACAGTAGGCGACTTTGGTGATGTGTTTCTCCAGAAGTTGTGCCAAAATTATTTAATAAAGTTTGTTTGACATTGTTGTTAATGTTTTCTAATGTTGTAAAATGTTCATGTACTCTTGATTCCAGGATATCGAGAATTTTCGATTATCGAGAGAATTTGCCCTCTTTTGTTTAAGCCTATTGGGGATTCATATTTTGTGTAAGCCTATTGGGACTTATTTAAGGGTATGGGTCATGCCCTATTTTGTGAAACATGTTAAGGGCTGCCATGATATATAGATATGTGGCCGGCAGCCCGCTATTTGGAGCCGCGCCCAATATTTGCCATAACAATTTGATAAATGATCAAGCAATTTAATAAATGATAATATTTTCTTTTGTGTTTGTCAAGTTGGTTCCTTCCTAATAAATTATATTTACATCTTGAAAAATCGAATACATTCTGTTTTGGTCGAAAGCTAAGTTAAGACCTCGGACCAGTTTGAATATGTAATGGTAAAGTACTTAAAGCAAGCACTACTGCCAAATACATGTAGGTAGGTGCTGTTCTGGACCCAACGATTATCTGGAGAAACAACGGCCTGTTCAGTTATTTCAAAGAAAAATGCAAACCCTGAGCACTGATAGGAAACGTACAGTTTAACTCAGCTTACTAGAAACCTCCTCTTGGTTATGGCATTTATTCAGTACAATTGCGACTATGCCTTTTTCTTTTAGTTCTCTGAATTATCGCAAATGCTAAAAATAGACTCCAAATACAGAATTAAATTATCAGGTTACTGCTACATTAAACAAGAGTCACATATTATGCCCTAACAGTTTAAGTGCATAGGCTGGCTACCAGTCTTAAATTAGTTGATCAAATCACTCTTAGTCATGTTTTATATTACCTTAGGTAGTGCCCCCGATAATATGGGAGAACAGTTCACACCAGCTAGCTCTATACATAATTATACCAATAGGTTTAGGAGAAAACGATGTTGTTGTTTTTTCAGTTCTCAAGGTCAAAGAATATTTTGCAGATAAAGTATGTACCCTGTGGAGTAATCTTCATATACTTATAAGAAATCAAAATTGATACAACACATATAAGCTGGATCATTTAGTATATAGAGGATCTGACATGAGTTGTCATTTCATACAACATTTTATTAAACGAGTTCAGGAATTTGTTATTAAGCGAGCCTCTGGCGAGCTTAATTACATATTCCTGGACGAGTTTAATAAAATTGTGTATGAAATGACAACGAGTGTCAGATCCTTTTTATCACATGAATTTTGAAATTTTGAATTTGAATTTTTGAAATTTTGAATTTTGAATTTTTGAATTTTGAGAAATTTTGAATTTTGAAATTTGAATTTTTGGAATTTTGAATTTTTGGAATTTTGAAATTTGAAATTTTGAAGTTTTGAATTTTGAATTTTTGGAATTTTTAATTTTTAAATTTTAAATTTTAAATTTTGAAATTTTGAATTTTTAATTTTTAAATTTTGTATTTTGAATTATTTGAATTTTGAAGTTTTGAATTTTGAAATTTTGAATTTTGGAATTTTGAAATTTCGGTCGCCTTGTATTACACATGGTTAATATAAGGAAATACGTAATGGGTATATTATACGGAATACAAGCAGTTTCATGTCATAAAAACAAATATCATTAAATAGCATTACCTGGTCAGTTCTAAGCTCCGTAATATAGTGTATGATATCAGTTTTAATTACTTATGTCGACTAGTCAAAAAGTCAAATATGAATTGTATTTAAGTCTACAGTCCATGTGCGCATTGTATTCAGGACATATACTGTTATGTGTCTATGGCTGTCCGTGATATTCCTATAATGGTAGGGACCACAATGAAAATAAGACTCGTTTTCCCTTAAGAGTGTTGTGTTAACCCTCGATGATGATTCTCACGTCATATGGATACTATATTTCGTCGTGATACTATGACTGTATTTTAACATCGTATGTTGTAATGTTTTATGCAAATGTGTTAATCGCTTGCTAAACTAAATAACGAAATCTATCTAATAGTATCTAACTCATGTCTATGACTTGCCTTTACGATATGCAACAAATCGAGTTAAGCAATCTACAATGTTAAGTAACTGTAATACAAATCAATATTATAATTATATCACATGCAACTGTAATGCTTTATTAAGCGAGATAGATAACCACACAGTGATCTATCACCGACCCACACTAACGTAAACAACCGTAACTATTTCAAACAAACAAACACGTGACAACATTATTCATACGCTGCAAAACCCGTCAGACTATGATTAACGTTTCAATACGAATTGGATATAGTCAATGTAATTTACGATGACAGACGACGCATTAACTTAATTGCTTTCCGACGAAAATGTCATAATGAAATATAAGACATTTTAAAGAATATATCAAAATGCACAACTTGGTCGGTTGATTAGTCAAAAGTATGCATGGTTTGCATATTCGCTTGAGGTTGCGAATCACACATTGATTTCCCATAGGCCACAATGGTAAAGATAAACATAAACATCGCATACAGGTCTCACAACACAGTGCATATTTACTATGTTGGCCTATATGAATAAAGTTTACAGGGCCATTCCGAACAGGAAGTTTCCAAGCTGCACGTTACTTTTTTATTTGCCCTCACAATTCTGTATAACATCTGGTACGTTGACCAGGTTTTGTTTTTAATTTGAGTGGTGTCCTCCAATACACTATTTTGGGTTTTACCTCCAGAGTTTGAACAAGAATTCCTACTTTTCTTCAGCCATATTTGTGTGGCAGTGTCATCTAATAGCTGCACATCCAATTTCAGACTTTGTTCGTCTCACCTTTAACAACAATAAACATATCCGTCAGCAATTATTAAAAATATTTAAAACCGAAGAACACACTACAATTTTTAAGGCGTAAGAATTACTCTACCGTGGGTTTCAAGTGAGCTAACTGTGTAGTGAGACCTACAAACTCAAACTGTTTCGTCTTATTTTCAAGTCCACATTTCCACTTCATACTGATGCTTCTCATAAAGTTTGGTGATAATCAATCAAGGTGTTATTGAGAAATATCGCGGAAAAGATCTTTGTGTGAACATCTTCAAAGGGCCATAACTCCGTCAAAAATCATCAAACCAAATCGAGACGATGTTATGCACCTTTACATATGATACTAATGCTTCTTATTAAGTTTCGGGAAAATCCATCAAGGAGCTATGGAGAAATAATGCGGACAAGCTTTATGTATGCAATGATCAAAGGGCCGTTATTCCGTCATAAATCATCAAACCGGAACAAGACGAGGTTAGGCCCATTTTCACTTCATACTGATGCTTCTCATAAAGTTTCCTGAAATTCCATCAAGGGATTATACAGAAATAGTGCAAATGCTATTTTGAAAAGACCGACAGACATGCCAGCCGACCGGACAACCGACCGACCGACAGACAGGAGTAACTCTTATATATCCCCTCAAATTCGTTTGAAGGGGTCTACGGTAAAGCTTTATATAGGGTAGAAATTACGTAAGTACTTATAAACGAAACTTCACGGTCAGCGCAAATTATAAATGAAACTTCACGGTTAGTGGGGTCTACGGTAAAACTTTATATAGGGTAGAAATTACGTAAGTACTTATAAATGAAACTTCAAGGTTATTGCAAATTGTATCAAGAACTGCACATGATTTTTTAATATAAAAAAAATCAATTAATTCCAGAGCTGTCATAAGCTTTAGCACCATACTATTTGACGTGATCGTTAACGTCAGAAAGACAAACAGTTAAACGTGTTTAGATGTTCCTAGTGGTGTAGGCAATATCATTAGAAATCAAACTAATTGTATAATTTTTTTTTTAATTTAGGAATTTAGTAAACAGTTTCTTGTGCCTTTCGTCTACCACAGCCTTGAAAGCAATGCATTGTGTTATATGCGTGGAAGCAACATCATTCTCAGTAGATTGGACTGGAGTATACGAATTAGTGCTTCGGAGTTCCAAAATAACCCACTGACGCAATAGCGCCTTTAGGTCAGAAATTATTTTAATAGAGTTGAAAATATTATCTCTTGCTTTTTGTATGAAATTATTGGACTTTCCAGTTGCTTTAATTATTTTGAAATATAATAAATAACACATCGTTATTAAGATACTAGTATTTTCAGTGAATATCGTGGTCAGAATCCCTGTCAATGTGGAATCGAAGAACATGTAGTGTGTAGCCCTGAATTAATGAATCAGTATTATATAAAGGATCTGTTCGAGTACACATTTGAAAGGTTGTCTTGTCGATCATGTTATGCAAAGAAATGAACAAAGAAGCTAATCGATTAAGCTGCATTGATGATATAGCCATGTGGCTTTTGTTTCTCCCACGTTAATGTATTTTCACAAACCATTTTCCACGTATACGTTGAGACAATGGAGATAAGATTCATTGAAAAGAAATAGTGAGTAGAGATTACAGCCCAAACTGATGCTAGAGTCTGCTACTTCTTGTTTGCGTTCCTTGCTCCTAATGGATCTCCTTATCAGTATTTATTCGATGACTATTTGACATATACGATGTAGAAGAGTGTTACAATTACCAGTCTATTAAGTACATCCGTATATTTTCATAAGGAATCGGATTTTCGAACTATACTAACTATAATCTAAGGACGTGGAGTAACACGCCACATAACAGTGAAAGCTTACTTTTATTACATATTTGTCTGTGATTTGTATAAGAAATACTGTGAATAGAAAAGCTGTATCTACTCGTTTGCTCTACTGCGAAATATTTCCCAGTGGGAGTGTTTTCACAGTACGGAACATTGCTCGGCCTTTTCTTCGATTGTTTTACGGATGTCGTCGTCAGATTCCGCCACTAGGAAATACCGATTACGGAAATTAACGAAGAGTTCCGGTTCCACTTGGTTTGGTTTGTATGACGTAACGTCGTCTTGGCGTTCTCGGCAAACTGGTGTAAAAAGGCGTATCAACAATCAAGATTGCCATTTGTGCAAATATATATATAATAATATATTTAAAGCTATAATAGACTAACGATGAAAACGATATTTATTACTGTCTAACTTTCATTTAATTGTATGAAATAATGTTTAAATTCAAAATGATAATTGAGAAGTATATAGGTACCCTTTTTTAATGCTTGATATCATTTAAGCGATTTCTAATTGGTCCAGGTATTGGTCCAATGAATGTCATATTGGCACAAGCCAGAAGGCCGAAGGCGAATTTGTTCGAGGACCAATAACTCGGAAACTATGATAGCACTTAATTAATGACAATTTTATTAATTAAGTTCCATTACAGTATAATTTTATTTTAGTATTATGGACATGATTTGCGTTTATTTATAGTAACGTTAGTTTCATTATAGTGTGATAAGCGAACGTGACTGACGTCTCCTTAACGTTATTGTTGTCTCCTTAACGGTCTCCTTAACGTGATTGACGTCTCCTTAACGTGAATGATGTCATTAAAACTCGTATTAACTAGTTTCTTCATATTGTACTTGTTCTCGGTCGATTTCCGTTTCGTATTTGGCGAGTTTTCGTCGTAGTATGTGTGGAGTTTCTAGTTAAACACGGCTAATATATAATAGTTAGAGTCTGGTCTCAGCGAGTTGGTTTATTTAAACACCAAGATGGGGGAAGCCCATCGCAGTTGTTAAATAACCAAAGAGCTGAGACAGAATCTATCTGTTTTATAGTACGGTGTACTTATTGACCCTGCCCGTACTCTAACTTCAATTTATTGGAAGTTGAATAAGCGCTGTATTAAACAATTTAATGTTGTACATTCATCAAAGGCAAATTCACCGATCATACATGTACTACAAAGTTTAGTTAATTATTAAATATTTCTGTATTGCCGTGTGTCCGTTTAATTGTAATAACATTATTGATGTGGTTCTATATGAAACTCCTTAAAATTGATCTCTGACGAAAAAACACGTATTCAGCGAATCAAAAGTTCATATTTATTATTTCACGTATTATCCAGGTCATGTATTACATTAAATTGATAAAACGAAGTTCAACGCTATATCTAACATAGTTTATTAAAATATTCAATGCTGATTGGTTATTAAGTTGGGTTTATACGTCCCATCAAAACCTCTGACGTTACGTCCTTTATCCGGTAGGACGTCATTTTAAACGATGTTATACGTCAGAAAATGGGTACCCCCAAAACAAGCATTACGTTGTTTTAAAACAACGTTACGTTCAAACAACAAATGTTAATAGTTAAATAAAGGATAAAGCCGTATATCGTCTTCCATGGGTTATGGGTGGATTTGATTGTATGATGATAATATACTGAACACAAAAAGAAACTTCCGACTTTTTTGCTGGTATTTCCATAGGCCCGTTTCTGAGGGCGTATACAAGCTTAAACAGCGTTTTAATAAAACAATGTTTCATGTTTGTAAGCACACTTAAGTGAGTACTAAATATCCCATTAAACAGTTTCAAATTTGCGAAGCAATAATCTTTTATGTTTGATATGGAAATTCTAAAGGGAGGTAATTTGATGATTGTTGATAATCAAAAACTGCCATCTACACAATCTTTTGTTGTTGTTTTTTGAATTTCAGGTAAGAAATAAATAGAGAATATAGTCTCGGACAAATTTCAGTACTTTTCGTAGCTTGGCCAAAATGCATGTTTTAACAAAAAAGGGGCTAACTCCCTTATGTACTGATCTTTTCAAAAGCATCTTTGTTTGTACTATTGCTGGCGTTCTATCTAATTATTCTTAAAACGTCATTAACTATTTCCTGTTTTGCTGTCTAGACAATCAGCATCAACATCAGCGGACGTTTCTGTTTTTGTTGATATATGTGTATATTTGTATATTAAATGTAAAAAATTCTTAACGAGTTGTGCGAGATCAAAACCTGGTGTCTGGAACATAAAACACATCGCAATCACGTGCTTGTGGCCCTTTGTATTCCCGCCCACCAGGTATATATTTTATTTCTCAAATAAAACAAAAAACTAATGAGTTACGCTTTATTTAATACAGCTATCTGAGTCGTGTTTTATATAATATGTGAATTTAAGAATCGTGATAATTACAAAAAAATGTCTTCAAAGTTTCATATTCTGAGCATGCTGAGGTAGCACAGGTGTACATATTTTAATCATCACCATTAAAAAAACACACACATACAATAAATTGAGATTGTTATTTGTCTCGAGCTTATTAAAAAACACAAATTCCGTGAGGCTCTTGTGCACTGAAGTTGATAACACATGTTTTATTATCATGTAGTGAAGAACTAGACTAGACTAGTAATCATTTGATTTTTTTTTTACTTTGAAATGAATTTAAAAATCTGTTTTTCCCGCTTTTTTTCCACGCTGTTATTAGGCAAGCGCAATATAACATTTATTTTAACTTTCCCTACTTTTATGACAGTAGTATTATTACTTACTGGTCCGTCGAAATCATCAAGCCCAATCTGTTTGGCTTTAAGCCGGTGCTAGGAGGCGTGAGAGGTTTTGCACGCTACATTACCTCTCATGAACAGACTCAATAAAACCGAGTCTGCTACTTGTATCTCTTGTTTGTGTTTGTTGTTTCCACGGGATCCACTTTTCAGTATCTATATTAATCTTACAGATTTACATCATTGCGGAAACCAGAACAAAACAAAACAAGTCTAATCAGATGTAAACAGAATAATTGGATATTTTGTTATATAAACACAAACATGAACAAACGTAACATTATGTAATACACAGACTTATTGACGGATAAAAGAATAAATGTTCGTAAGAAATAAATGTATGCAACGTATACATGTTAAGTGAAAACAAATCAAATAAGGTATAATGTGCATTGACAATATAAACATGAGTACCCATTTGGTTATTAATAAGTCATCTGTTGTCCACAACAAACAGTCAAGACTAACATACATTTGTTCCTAGTTCTGTTTCTTTAGTTTTAATCATACGTCTCGTTTCGGTATGGATAATTTAAAACTCTAAATATCTACCGTTTTCCTTCGATCGTCATAATGATAACGATTCAATATTTGAATATTGCATACATGCATTAGTGTGTTTTCCTGTTGTATAAGGGATGAAAAGATGGTAATATTGAGGTTGCGTGAACACTAGAACCGCATTACGTGGTCCGAGTATTAACGTTAATACCCAAGCTTACCCCTTCTATAAGAAGCGAAAACGGGGTTGACAGGTGTATGAAATAAAACCTTAATTTCGTCTTAAAAAGTTAGCATATTGTAAAATTAAAACATTTAATATGTATATTTGTCAGTATTTGTCGCAATTTTTCAGTACAAAAAATACACTTTTAAACATCTTTTATTGTTAAAATATCCATTAAAAAATCCTACAAATATAAGCTTACCCATCGCATGACAGACAGACGGACCCGGGTCTGGTGTAAACCGACGTTTAGTCCCCTCCGGTTAACAAAACAAAACTAGTATGAATAAATGATACAACGTCCTATTTGATACAGAATATATTACCTGAGAATAATAAAAATTCAAATTCTACCAAAGGTACTAATTCTGCAATACTCAAAATAGACTCCATATTAAAGACATGGTGATACTATATGTATATGCAATACTATATGTAGTCATTAAATGAAGATTAAATCCGGCAACAGGTCGATTCGGTTGTAAAAGTATGTATAAAATCCGAACGGGAAATGTCTTATTTATAGAACACCATACCATAGGGTAACCGCTTTGGAACTGTCAGTGACAAAAAGCTGTGGCTTTACCGCAGTCTGACACAAGATTGCAAATTGTTTGCAATAGTGTCTTGTCGTGCCCTCAATGGCTTATTCTCTTGTTGCTCTGGCTTCTGCAAAGTCATTGAGTAACTTCTCTGTGGCTTTCTAGGCTATTGTGTTTTTGTATATATATATACACGAGCATCTTTGTGTTTTACTTATATTGCCTATTAATGCTGCCTTGTTGGTTGGAGAATAGTTCATGGCGGGGATTTCATTATTTACATTGTCCCGTTTTATTGGGATGACAGTAGGGTAAGTGTGAGGTTTGATGCACCGTAAAATCTGGTTTAGACCGCCAGCGGCCTTTTTTGCCACTGACCGTTCCAAGGCGGTAGCCCTATTGTCAACTCTTTAGCGTTTGTGATGTCGTATTTGGCCTTTTATTCATCTTTAAAGTTGTTCTTTGTTTCTGTGTGTGTTTGTGGTTGACTGTCGTCCTTGAATGCTACTTTTTTAATTTTACAAATCTTACCAGCATTAAAGATGACAACAGCACAAAGTCTTGCTATTAATGCATTAGTAAGGCGCTTAGAAACTTCCATGTGTATCCGTAAAGATGTGTGTACAATGCAGTATGAGAACGAGGTCATTGTATCAACCATCTGATGACAACACTGTTCAATCAAAACTGTTACAACTATGGACAATTAAACTGGTTTATTTTTGTCTAGATTCAAACTGTTTTGCAGATTAATTATATTACACTCTAGCTAGTAAAAGTTTAATTTGTTCTTAAATGGTTTAATCACATTATGCTACTGTCAGTGTATAGTTTTATACAATTATTGCATACGCATTTTTCAAACAGTTTTATTTAAACAGCCGTGTATTTTGGTGTTTTTTTGTTTCATATTTGTTCTTTTAGTGTCTGTGTACCCCTGGTGAAGGCGTAAGCCGAAAGCCCTTGGGTTTTTATAAACTGTAAAGCACTGTATAATTGTCATTTTCACCATTTATATATATATATATGATATGCTTGATTTGCATATAAATATGTGCATGTTTAAAAAAAAAAAAAAAAAAACAAATACATACGAGTTCTTATATCGGGGCCATTTCTCTACCGAGGGAGATATTTTCAGTATCTCAAAAACACTGGTTATTAAACTATATATTACATAATTTAAAATGATCTTTTATTAATATTTCTAATGATATTCACGCCGTTTTACACCAGTTTGCACGAGAACGCCAAGACGACGTTACGTCATCCAAGACGACGTTACGTCATACAAAGAAGACAAGTGGAACCGGAACTCTTCGTTAATTTCCGTAATCGTTATTTCCTAGTGGCGGAATCTGACGAAGACGTCCGTAAAATAATCGGAACGTTATTTGGCATTCCCGCCACTGACGGAAAAGGCCGAGCAATGTTCCGTACTGGGAAATATCTCCCACTGGGAGATATTTCCCAGTAGAGCAAACGAGTAGATATAGCTTTCCTATTCCCATAATTTCCTATACAAATCAAAGAAATATGTAATATACACGCATATGGCAACATTGCCAATGTAATATCTTACCATCAGTTTCGAAGAAAGCCACGCAGTAATAATTATGTTCCAAAGCTTGTTTGAGATCTCGGTAAACCTATGTAACTTAGTTATATGAACATTTAGTTCAGGCAATACACTACTGCATGTTTAATAACTAATTATTGTCATGTTACACGATTTGTATTTGTGTTGTTACATCTACATCAATATTATTCTGAAATACTATCATAAACCAGTTTTGTTTTAAAGAATTCGATATAATTAACCTATCAATTGTTAATAACTTCCCTTGACAGCTGAAATTGTGAAATTACACGTAGTTACAATTGCATTAACATTACTTCTTTCTCACAAAGGTAATACTCAACACCTTCCAGTCATCGAGTTTTACTGACTCAACTATTGACAAACAGTGTAAATAAGCATAACTCCTATCATAAGGAAATCTTCAACAATACAGTCCACATCCAGAGAAATTAACAAACGATACACGTATATCTTGCTGCAAACATATGAAAAAAAGAGAAGTAAAACATAATTAGAAGCAACACATGGCCAGTAATTTAGAGTCACGTCCAATGTACTTGTGAGCATCATGCCATTGTATGGTTTTATAGTATGTGCCATAGAGCTATGACGCGACATATAGGTTAGTGAGCCGCCAGCTAGTTAAATAACGGTTACTGATTGCCTACCTGCCTGGTGCCTGGCATTTAAGAATAGGAATCGGGAAGTAATGATGTTGCAGACAAATGTGTCTCATAAGTCAAAAGTGACTGGCCCTTTTAATAGGGATGACACTATAATAAACAAACACTTTACTTTACTCACTTTACTTATAGGGACTATAGGTTACTTATAGGGACTATAGGTATGCTCGTCAACAACACGTTCCGTCGAGTTTGCTGAAGACATCACGCAATGCCTTAATAAACAGCCTCCGTAATTCGCTCCAAACTAGATCACATTTTGATTAATTTGCCCATTGTTTTCTCGTTGACGGCAAAGCATTCTGTTAAAATCTGATACTATACGCTGGCCATGGATTTCTATAATACTTCACTGAAGGTCCTGAACAAGGAATTTACATGGGAAAAACCGCATCAAAAGATTATTTGGGCTGTAAAATGTTTATTTCTCAACCGATTTTCAAAACTAAGGTATGTTTATTTACCACTAAAATACCAGTTCTAATGATATAAAATGGGTGTACGTATTATTTAAATTGCTCAATCTTCTGCAGAAAACCCTTTGGCTGAAACAAGCGCCCCGAACAATAGCAGTTTTACCTCCAGGAACGCTGGCATCCAACCCTATCTTGATTGGCGCCCTATACAAACATTAATACACATGGATGTCAAATACGGAAAATGCCATCAAACGAGTTGTTGTGGCAAAAATCGGAATCATTATCAAACATTTCTCTATAGACATCCTTCCTTTATAAGGTAAAAGTGTTAACGGTTAACTATCGCTGCCTAGTTTGTTAGAAGATGTAGACTGTCGGAGATTTGCTTATTTACACTGTCCCGTTTAGCTGTTTGAATTAAAAAAAACAACAACAACAAAAACATACAGAAGTGAAATAATATTCTAACGCTGATATATGTAAACACGGATACTGTATACATGTGCAAAGACAAGAAAAGGTACTATGGGGATAGTGTGTGAAATAACCAGCCAACGCCATCCCTTATCAAAATGGAATCGCATATCTCCTCTGAAATAGACACTTATTTCATTCGATGTTTCCATACTCTCCCTAGTCAGCGTACGTTTCCTCGTAATTCAAACTAGAATGTTGAAAAAGGAGAAACCTAATCAAATTGAGCTTGTGAAGCGTGTGGCGTTCTAATTATGTTTTTTATTGGCTATTTATCCTATTGCAATTTCGTTCATTATCAAGAGATTACTGTAAGCTGTATAAGTATTGATGGTTCTAAAAGAATCGATACTGCTGACTTGACCTGACGTCTGGACAATGTAACTTTAATAGGCAAGAATCCAAAAAGGAAACTGTATAGATAACGGTAATGAATGTTTAACGTTTGAGACGGTATGTATAATTGAACGTCAATCAATCTTCGATGGTATTACTCAGTGTTATGTCACTTAATATTTACTTTATTCTATAAAACGATTGTATTTAAAAAACAAAATGGTTGAGATTTCTTAATAAATCGATTGACATTTATCGCTATTGATTGCTAATTTAGGGCACTTACCATTGATACAATGAGGATACTACGTTGTACAACGGTATCATATGTTTAGGGCACTTAACTTTGATACAAATGCAGTTTGATAATGCGTTGTACAACGCTACCATATGTTTAGGGCACTTACCTTTGATACAAGTGGATGGGCACTTCATAAAAGTGGATAATGGGTTGTGCTACGGGATCGATCGATGTTTAAGACACTTAACTTTGATTCAGTTTGATAATGCGTTGTACATCGTTATCATATGTTTAGGACACTTAACTTTGATAAAAGTGGATAATGCGTTGTGCAACAGGATCGTATGCTTAGGACACTAACTTTAATGCAGTTTGATAATGCGTTGTACAACGCTACCATATGTTTAGGGTACTTACCTTTGATACAAATGGATACTGCGTTGTAAAACGCTATCATTTGTTTAGGATACTTACGTTTGATACAAATGGAAACTGAGTTGAACAACTGTATCATATGTTATGACAACAGTCCTTGATACAAATGGATATATTGCGTGCTTTGTAAAACGGTGTCATTTGTTTAGAGCACTAACCTTGGATACATGTATGTTTAGGGTATTTTCGTTTGTTGCAACTGAATAATGCGTTGTACAAGGGAATCATGTGTTTTGGGTACTTACCTTTGATACAAATGGATAGTGCGTTGTACAACGGGATCATATGTTTAGGACACTTAACTTTGATACAGCTTTATAATGCGTTATACAGCGGTATCATTGGTTTAGGGCACTTACCTTTGATACAAATATATACTGCAGTGAACAACGGTGTTATTTGTTGAGGGGCCCTTACGTTTGATACAAATGGATACTGTGTTGTTCAAAAGTTAGGTATCTTATGTTAGGACAAATACCTTTGATACAAATGGATAATGCGTGGTAAAACAGCATTATATGGTTAGAGCACGTATCTTCGATACAAGGGAATAATACGACGTGTTACAATGGGATCATATGTACCCCTTTATTGGAAGTGGATAATGTGTTGTACAACGGTATCATATACTTATGGCACGTACTTTGATACAAATCGATACTGCGTTGAACAACGGTATCATTTGTTTAGGGCACTTGCGTCTGCAACGCGAGAATAATGCGAATTACAACGAGATCATATGTATGTTTAGGGCACTTTTCTTCGTTGCGAATGAATAATGCGTTGTACAATGGGATCATATGTTTTGGGCACTTATCTGTGGTACAAATGGATAATGGGTTGTACAACGCTACCATATGTTTGGAACACTGACCTTTGATAAAAGTTGATAATGAGTACAGCGGAATCAACTGTTTAGGACTTATCTTTGATACAACTTGATAATGCGCTGTACAACGGTATCATACGATCAGCGCTTGTTATCTTTGATACAAGGGAACAATGCGTGTTACAACGGGATCATAGGTATGTTTAGGGCACTTACCTTTGTTGCAAGTGTAATACGGTATCATATGTTTAGGGCATTTACCTTTGGTACAACTAGATTCAGCTTTGAACACTAGTATCATTTGGTTTAGGCACTTACCTTTGATACAAATGAATACTGCGTTGTAGAACAGTATCATATTTAGGGCACTTATATATGATACAAATGTAAAATGCGTTGTTTGTACAACGTTATTATATGTTTAGGGAACTTATATTTGATACATATGGATAATACATTGTACAACGGTATCATATGTTTAGGGAACTTATATTTGATACATATGGATAATGCATTGTACAACGGTATCATATGTTTAGGACACTTCCCGTTGATACAACTGGATAATGCGTTGTACAACCGTATCATATGCTTAGTGCACTTATTTTTGATACAAATGGATACTGTATTGTACAACGGAATCATATGTTTAGAGGAGCAGTTACCTTTGATAAAAATGGATAATGCGTTGTAAAACGGAATCATATGTTTAGAGGAGCAGTTACCTTTGATAAAAATGGATAATGCGTTGTAAAACGGTATCATATGTTTAGGGCACTTATCTTTGATACACATGGATAATGCGTTGCCCAGCGCTATCATATGTTTAGGGCTATTATCTTTGATACAAATGGATAATGCGCTGTACAAGGGGACCATAAGCAGAACGCTATCATTTGTTGAGGGCACTTCCCTTTGATAAGTATATCACGAGTTTCAGTCTCACTGGTTGTACTGGATTACTTCGATGTATCATTAGGAGAGATACTTCTCTTCGCCCCGTCCGTCGGATGGGAACATGTCTATGAATTTAAGCAAACATTGTCTAAATAATTGTGCTTGATAATGACCACAAAACACATTTACCTTTACTTTTAATTCGTAAAATATCGGGATACATTTTGATTGTAAAACAGACGGTTACCGTACGCATCAACATACGTTTACCGTTTCAATCAGAAATGCTCAACAGACCTGGACCGTTTTCCTTCTTTTTTCTCTTTTGAAAGTCGCATACATGTACGTATCTGACAAAGAGTACACAATATGAGTAATACTTAAGAAAACTTAAATTTTGAAAACAGGTTTCAAATTGGGTTGTAATTACTTAAAAGAACCGCAAAAGTTTGCTTTATTGTTCTGTTTGGTTGAAACTACATCGTCCCACGGCCCTTAACAAAGTAACAGTATGAGGAAAATGTCACCAATATACGGGATCACAGGGCGAAATTGAAATTTCTCGTATGTGTGCTTGTTCAGATCATATTTGAGCAGACGTTGACCGTTCCGCGAACAGACGTTGGTTTAATGGCAATGCGTCGGTTGTCTCGTTTGATTACATATTTGATTAGTTATATATGAAATAGTTTTACTTTACTCATATATAGTCCTATATAGTCAGCACATCATCGTGGGATGGACAACACGAGGCCATTTATCTGCAAAACAATGCTTTGTATTGATTTGAGATACAATTTCATAGATATACGCGTCAGTAAATATGTCCTTAAAAATAATTTTACAATTTCATCCGTCTGACATGTCTGAAGAGAATGTTAATTTGTAGTGTCTTAAAAACGCGTGCCGATTGCCTTCACTAAAAGACTCGTCAATGTTAATTTGCTGTTATATACTTCCTGGAAACGGTCGTCTTGTTGTTTAAGACTAATCCCAATAACGTCTTGCACATGTTACACTCTGTCGCGTGTTTGAATACTATTTCCGTTGCAATCATACTCTATTAATGTGTTAGCAATAGGAATGGCTAATTATCCCCTAGAACATTTATGGAACCACCTGCCTCCATTTATTGCGCAGTTTACTTATACTTTCAACAATAAATTGTTGGATCTGCAGGATGCGTGTACTTGAAATGCACCTTTTCAAACGAAGATTATTCTTTTTCTTTTTTCTTTTATTATAGACTGACTATTCTGTGTTTAACTCCTCATTCATATTTAGGTGGATTGTTTTAGTATTTGATTTGCTGACTACGTATATATGATTTGAAGATGATAGTGAAATTTATTTTTTTATTTGAAAATGTTTACTTGAGTCATTTGAACTTTTGGACATACATAACATCATTATGTGGTTTACTATCCATTCATTATCCTACTGACTAGCTTCATACATTTCTGATGAACCTGCATCATCCGAATGTGATCATAAAGGAAAAGTATATTGGTGAAATAAAGTGCAAAGGTCAATGGTGGAGAGCCGCCTTTAGCGACAGTTTTGGTTGTTAAGGAAATAGTTTGGTCGGGAAATCTTGACGACTCGGCTAGTTCTGGGTGCATAAATCATTAATACTAATTCATTTAAGGTTTTAAGGCTATAATACATTAGTGTTTGGTAATTTAACCACACTTGTATTTAATTCTATGTAAAACTGCAACCAAAGTGGAAGCAAAAACACCAACAAATAGTATTCATGATTTAACAACAAAACTCCGATTTACAGTGAAAAGAAATAATAAAACATATGCTGGGTAATACTCTGGACTTGGAAGCAGAATACCGGTTGCACCCATACCCCACTGATCTACGCTTGAGGTTTACCACCACTAATTACATGTAAACCTCCGTGGTGTAGTCGAATGTAGTTCCTATAATAAAAAGTAATCCCTCCTTTTTGATGGAAAAGTGCATTAAAAGTAGGGAAAAACTGCCCATTTTCTGTTCGATTTTGTGGTTGTATGTATAAGAAGCGTATTAATAGGTTTTACTGGATCACTGATGAACATTTTCGAAATTTTGACTCTATGCTTACACTTTGTGAGCAACCATCACTAAAACCAGCTGTACCCTTGACCTGTTTAGTAAACAAACAAGAACTTACTTACATGTCTTGTGAGCCTACCTTTTCTGGTGATTTTTCAAGTCGAAAATTAGTTTTCTCTGAAAATTACACTGCTGCATTATCCATATTTGAGTTGAAGCTGCAGCAAATCATTAATACGTGGCACTTTAACATCGGTGTCTATTGGGAAAATAATTAGTGATTTCATACCTTTATGCATATAACATTAGCCTTTCTATCCTAAGCATAGACTAGATAAAACGTGTCATTAAGAAAAGAAAGGAAGGAAGGCATCGCCTCTACTAATGGCGAACTAAAAAAATGCTACGACGTTCCAACTGCTACAACCCGTTGACTGTTGCAGAAATGTTCATGGTAAATTATTAGTGCCGGATGAACATGTTGCTATACATGTTATGATGAACTTGTTGCTATACATGTTATGATGAACTTGTTGCTATACATGTTATGATGAACATGTTGCTATACATGTTATGATGAACATGTTGTTGTACATGTTATTATTATACATGTTATGATGAACATGTTGTTATACTGTCACAAAATGTCACGGGTAGAGCGTACTGTCGTACATAGCTCTTGTAAGTTATCGGTTACACCCAAATCTATTGTTCGAGTTGAAACAATTTCACAATATTCATGATCTATTCAAGTAACACGTAAAAGCGTACACATTTTAAGTGGCCGCCAGAGAGGCCGTGTCATAAGTTTAGTTTTGTGCTAATGCATGTAAACGTATAGGTATATCTTCCTTAAACGGCAAAATTGTATAAGGGGCCTCTCGTGTAGATTCAATACTGCAGATTTAGCCACGTTTGTCACGGACTGAACGGGGGAAATAATGATTTGGGCGTAATGTTTGCTATAAAACCCATTGTCTTCTAGCTCTCGCCGGGATGATCGATAGTACTTTGTTGGAACAGAGATTGGACGGCAAAATTCATAGGCAACATGTGGTTAGTAGTTTTATTAAACTTTTATCGTACATTTGTATTCAGTGGGCGGCGCCATCTTGTTTGGCGGTTACGACATCCGGTTAGCATTGATGTTTCTCAAACATAACTTTAGACTAGCATATGATTTTGAAGTTACTTTATTAGATGTAATTATTGTAATTGATCATTAATTGTAAAACAATATTAATTTGATAACAGTGGATAATAGGTGCATTAGTTAAAGTTGGCGTATAGCTCAGTGATTGTAATACACGATTGTTAACATTAGTTAACAATGAGAGGAGTGACAAGAATAATTGTTCGACGCGTATGCATAGCGTTGTATAATGTGGTCATTAGTTGACATGCGTGCATGCATAACTCAGTGAGTGTAATATATGAGTAATTTGATCATGTTTATATTACATGTATTAGGGGCATTGATTAACAGCGACGTACATAGCGTATACATGGCGTTGTAGAATATGTATACATTGCTACTCATCATTAGTACAGCTTACATATATTGATTGAATAATGATTTGTTTGGGTAATGATAATTATGCAAGATTGTTATGTTTGTCAACCGACATCTAAAACGTATGTATAATTACAGCCTAAGCCATCCAGGATATAAGCCATCCAGGGCTGGAACTAAGCCATCCAGGATATAACCCATCCAGGGTTGGAGTAAGCCATCTAGGTTTGGATATCCAGGAGTGGAGCTAAGCTTCCACGATTAACGTTTACGAGCGGTGGAGACGGTCCCCGTACCTGCGTCAGCATGGCCAGGTTTTACTAACGACAACCCCCGGGACACAAGGTGGGCCCGTTACCAGTCCTCACTGGAGGAATATCACTCACAATCTCAGTGGAGGTTAACTATCATTGCATCGCGTCATCAACCCTTACAGAAGGCATTTGATGACAATCATCCATTGAATTCGCGCATCATCATCTTCATGAGCTCTCGCGCATCACAGTTATCGCGCTAGATCAACATTGTTATAGCTTTAACAACACTTTAGTGTCTTAGACATTCAGTATTTATAACAATACTAAGAACGTCTTAAACGTTCATGAGAACATTCTTTTCATAGTTCATTTGTGTATTCGCTTGTTTTTTTAAATAATTGTATATATATTAAACATATTTTAAAAGTTGCATTAAACTTATGTAAATGCATTCACCGTCATTGATTCTTTCCTGAGTTAGCCCAACCACTAAGGTCATCCTGTGACAACTGGTTTTCAGAGTAGTGGGATTTTGGGCGACTACGGAGGGAAAGAATCAATAAGTGATCTTTATTATGATATACTAAATCTCTACTTATTATTTTAGAATTGTGTACTACCCTCTGATCCATCAAGGCGACTGTCGACGATCACGGCCACAGCTTGGAAGACAAGTCAAGACATGACAAGGGTAGGGTGAGTCCAAACTGTTGTTTTGTCCGTTCTTTCCTTGGCGCGAGGTCGCAGTGGTCTACACGAGTGGGTCTGAGGCACTTTTGCTCAATAATTTGGGTGTTTGGTTTTACCTCCCTTGATATACACATAGTATCCAATTAGGTTGGCGAACAAGACGTTCTACTCATGTTGTGACACTCGAGTATACTTATATTGATGGGAGAAGTAAATATACATGTACATGTTATACACATTTCGATGATTGTTTAAGGTTTATGTCCAATATCAAATTAAGATATTTTATGTAGTGTATATGTTTTGTGGAAGCTAGATACTATCTATACATAACCGTTAGTAGTTAGCGCTAGTACAAATGTGTATGTAACTTGTCCTATGATGATGCCCAGGTATTTACTGAGGACACAGTGACTTACCATTAGTAGTTAGTTGAGTAGAATTATTAGTGACGTGTGTATTGTAATTATTGTAGTGGGTAGTTCACAATGTCTAAAACCATGACGTCCATAAAAGAACTTACGAAAATGGGTAAGGAGTTAGGGTATGCTGGAGAGGAGCTTAGAACCTTCGTTAAAGACGAACAGGCTAGGGAAAGGGAATTTAGACTTAAGGAAAGAGAATTAGCAAAGCAAGAAAGAGATGAAGAAAGTAGAATAGCTAGAGAGAAGCTAGAAACTGAGAAAGATAGGTTAGAAGTAGAAAGTAGATTAGCTAAAGAGAAGCTAGAATTCGAAAGTAGGTTAACTAAAGAGAAGCGAGATTAAGAAAGTAGACTAGCCACAGAGAAGCTAGAATTAGAAAGTAGATTGGCTAAAGAGAAGCGAGATGAAGAAAGTAGACTAGCCACAGAAAAGTTAGAATTAGAAGGTAGGTTAGCTAAAGAGAAGCGAGATGATGAAAGTAGATTAGTAAGGGAGAAGCAAGAGTTAGAACATGAGAGGTTCGAAACAGATGGTAGACTAGCTAAGGCTAAGACAATGATGGAGAGGGAGAAATCAGAGTTTGAGCATAAGTTAGCTTTAGAGTTGGAAGCAGCTAAGACACATAATAAGGAAAGTAAAACTGAAGGGAAAGATAGTTATTCTGGGAAGTTAAAAGGTTCGAAGTTACCATACTTTGATGCTGACAAAGATAACATGGACAGTTACTTGTTACGGTTCGAACGTTATGCTGAGTTACAGGAATGGACCAAAGATAAGTGGGCAGTTCATTTAAGTGCGTTATTGAGAGGCAAGGCCTTAGATGTATTTTCTAGATTACCTAGTGTAGATGCTCTTGACTATGACAAGTTAAAGGATTCTCTTTTAAACAGATTTTGGTTAACTGAAGAAGGTTTTAGAAAGCGGTTTAGAGCTTGTCTGCCTGAGAAAGGCGAGTCATTTATTCAGTTTATTAGTAGGTCTAGAAATTACTTAGATAGGTGGTTAGAGTTAGGGAAGGTAGCGCAGACTTATCAGGGCCTCATAGATTTCTTGTTGCGGGACCAGTTATTCAATGTTTGTAGTAGAGATCTGTTCTTATTTCTAAAAGAAAGAAAATTAGCTAGTGTAGGAGAAATGGCAACACAAGCAGATCAGTTTGCCGAGGCTAGAGGTGGAGCTCATAATGTAGTGTCGAAAGACAGAACTTTTAGAGATAGGCAAGGGGACGATCATAAACAGAAAGGCCAGAGTGGAAACTATAGAGGTGGAGGTAGTTCGATGGGTGCTAGAGGAGGTAGCAATAATGGTAACATAGGTAGACCTTTTATTCGTTGTCGTCACTGTAATGGGAATCATGCTTCACATGAGTGTAGGAAAGCGGTGAAAGTGTCCGCTGTCGTAGACAATTTTAGTGACAATAGTAGAGTGGACAACAATGTAGGTAGTCCGAACCAAGGTTTTAACAACCCATGGAATTTCGGTAGAGGTAGAGGTGGTCAAAACCGAGGTAGAGGTAGAGGCAGAGGTAGTAATAGTCCGGTTATTAAAACCGAGAGTAGTAGCTGTTGTGTTAAAGCGGATGGTGTAATGGCGAAGATCGGAAATTGTCTCTTTCCGTATGCAAATCTTCCAACGGCAGATGGTAGAGTGAATGGCACGGACGTAATTGTAATGAGGGTTACAGGTTGTACAGGTGTGGTAGTTAGGCGTAGTTTACTTACGGATGACCAGTTGGTAGGTAAACAGTCACCGTGTATGTTGTTAAATAAGTCGGTAGAGCACGTGCCAATAGCGAGAATAGATGTAGAAACACCTTTCTTTAAAGGGACTACAGAGGCACTATGTATGGATGACCCGATGTATGATTTAACGATAGGGAACATAGAAGGTTCAGCACTTCCGGTAATGTCCGATTTTAGAAGTAGCATAAGTAATGCCGTAGAGACTAGAGCGCAGGTTCAGAAGCAAGCTCAGGCTTATAGAAAATTAAAGGTTCCTGCAGCCGTAGGTGACATATCTAAAGCGGAGTTTATAGAAGCACAAACTCAAGACGAGTCATTAGGTCCTTGTAAGGTGAAGGCCAAGGATGGTGTAGTGAAGAAGTGTAAAGGGTCCGGTAGTTGTAAGTTTGTACATAAGAATAGGTTATTTTACAGAGAATTTGAAGATAGTGGTAGTAGACAGTTTCACCAATTAGTGGTACCTACCCAGTATAGAACGACAGTGCTTAAGGTAGCTCATGAGTCGATTATGGGAGGTCATTTAGGCGTAAAGAAAACGTCAGATACAGTATTGGCAGAATTTTATTGGCCAGGCGTTAGTGGAGATGTAACTAGGTATTGTAGGTCCTGCGATGTATGCCAAAGGACAGTACCAAAAGGTCGAGTGACCAAAGTACATTTAGGTCAGATGCCACTGATAGATACACCATTTAAGCGGGTAGCCGTAGACATAGTTGGACCAATTTTTCCAGTGTCGGATAGGAAAAATAGGTACATTTTAACCATGGTAGACTATGCAACTAGGTATCCGGAGGCAGTAGCATTGCCCTCAGTTGAAACTGAGAGAGTAGCTGAGGCATTATTTGATATGTTCAGTAGGCTAGGTGTACCAGTGTAAATGCTGACTGATTGTGGGTCACAGTTTACGTCAGAACTTATGGCTGAAGTAAGCAAGTTATTGTCTTTGCGTCAAATCATGACAACACCATATCACCCTATGTGTAACGGGTTAGTCGAACGATATAACGGGACGTTAAAGCAAATGTTACGGCGTATGTGTACCGAGAGCCCAAAGATTGGGACAAGTATCTCAATGCTTTATTGTTTGCATTTAGAGAGGTTCCACAAGAGAGTTTAGGATTTTTCTCCGTTTGAGTTATTGTACGGTAGATCAGTTAGAGGTCCCATGAGGATTCTTAGAGAGATGTGGGCAGGTGAAGTAGATAGTGATGAGGTGAAGACTACATATCAGTATGTTTTAGATCTGAAGGAGAAACTAGAGGAGACTTGTAAGATAGCTCAAAGTCAGTTAGTTAAGGCAAGTACCAAGTACAAACGGTACTATGACCAGAAAGCTAGAGCTAGGAAGTTTAAGATAGATGACCAGGTGTTACTGTTACTCCCGACCGACAATAACAAGTTGTTATTACAATGGAAAGGTCCGTTTTACGTTAGAGGGATAGTGAACACTATGGATTACCGTATCGAGATAAACGGAAAGTTAAAGACCTTTCATGCGAATATGCTGAAAGAGTATATCAGTAGAACCGATAATGGGCAACAAGGGGTGTTAACCGTAGTTAATGTTGCAGTTATTGAGGATAGTAAGGAAGACAGTAGTGAGGACACTAGTTCCATGTATTTTCCCACTAGTGTAGATAAGGAGACAGCAGCCGATGTAGACATATCGGGCATGCTTAGTGTAGCAGAGAAACGAGAGGTAAGTCGTTTAGACTCTGAGTGTAGTACTGTTCGGTCCGATAAGTCGAGACCAACAGATGTAGTGCAGTGTAGCCTTAAGCACACTTTAGCAAAGCCGATTAGGGAAACGAGAGACCCTACTGCATTTCGCAAACAGTATACTGGTAATGCGATGGATGCAATGTGTAAAGTTGGAGTTCTTGTAGTGACAGGAAGTAGTGTTATTAACAACCGTAAAGTCGGTGTAATAGACCGTGGAAAGGACAATATTGGGGCAGAATATTTAAGCCGCCGCACATAATGACCGGTTTAATACAATTGTGTATTGCAGTGTATTGTACAATAGTTGTATGTTACGACAGGGTAGTGTACAATTGTAGAATAGTGTTGAAATTGTAATTACATATTATAGTTGGGTTATAACTGCAGTTGATGTTTTCCGGAAGACGGTCGTTGTACTGGCTGAAGGTTGCATCCCTCAGTAGTAATAGTTAACATACTTAAGCGATTGAGCGATCAGCTTGTACGTTTTGTCGCTCATTTGCTCAGAAGAATTAATAGTTTCTTAACGTGTAAATATTAATTGTCATTTTGTTGAATTTTAAAAGTGTAGCACTTTCTTTAAGTGGGGAGATGTTGTCACAAAATGTCACGGGTAGAGCGTACTGGTCGTACATAGCTCTTGTAAGTTATCGGTTACACCCAAATCTATTGTTCGAGTTGAAACAATTTCACAATATTCATGATCTATTCATGTAACACGTAAAAGCGTGCACATTTTAAGTGGCCGCCAGAGAGGCCGTGTCATAAGTTTAGTTTTGTGCTAATGCATGTAAACGTATAGGTATATCTTCCTTAAAGACATCACACCAGAATCAAAAGATCACGGACACTTTACAGCTAGAGACGATCACAAACTTTTTAATCCTCTACTGTGGAAAATATTTATTGAGGCCCTGACATAATTTTATATAAAACTACAATGTGCAATGTTTCTTTACAATTGATAAATGTTCATTTTACTGTTTCGAATAGAAACATTAAAATATGACAGATTAAAAAGGTAAAATCTGCAAATTCAAAACTAAAAATATTGAAATTAAATCATGTTGGTACTGTTACACATACAATTTAGAAATAATTAAATCGGATTTAAAATGGTTTGTCGGGGCCTCATAATATAACGGTACATACCAATCTCCAATTTTGCATGAAATACTCGTACTTCTCACAATGCATGAAAAAAACAATCATAATTATGCCCCCACTATTTCTGTAGGATGGATTAGGCTGGTGGGATGTCTTTAAACGGCAAAATTGTATAAGGGGCCTCTCGTGTAGATTCAATACTGCAGATTTAGCCACGTTTGTCACGGACTGAACGGGGGAAATAATGATTTGGGCGTAATGTTTGCTATAAAACCCATTGTCTTCTAGCTCTCGCCGGGATGATCGATAGTACTTTGTTGGAACAGAGATTGGACGGCAAAATTCATAGGCAACATGTGGTTAGTAGTTTTATTAAACTTTTATCGTACATTTGTATTCAGTGGGCGGCGCCATCTTGTTTGGCGGTTACGACATCCGGTTAGCATTGATGTTTCTCAAACATAACTTTAGACTAGCATATGATTTTGAAGTTACTTTATTAGATGTAATTATTGTAATTGATCATTAATTGTAAAACAATATTAATTTGATAACAGTGGATAATAGGTGCATTAGTTAAAGTTGGCGTATAACTCAGTGATTGTAATACACGATTGTTAACATTAGTTAACAATGAGAGGAGTGACAAGAATAAATGTTCGACGCGTATGCATAGCGTTGTATAATGTGGTCATTAGTTGACATGCGTGCATGCATAACTCAGTGAGTGTAATATATGAGTAATTTGACCATGTTTATATTACATGTATTAGGGGCATTGATTATCAGCGACGTACATAGCGTATACATGGCGTTGTAGAATATGTATAAATTGCTACTCATCATTAGTACAGCTTACATATATTGATTGAATAATGATTTGTTTGGGTAATGATAATTATGCAAGATTGTTATGTTTGTCAACCGACATCTAAAACGTATGTATAATTACAGCCTAAGCCATCCAGGATATAAGCCATCCAGGGTTGGAACTAAGCCATCCAGGATATAAGCCATCCAGGGTTGGAGTAAGCCATCTAGGTTTGGATATCCAGGAGTGGAGCTAAGCTTCCACGATTAACGTTTACGAGCGGTGGAGACGGTCCCCGTACCTGCGTCAGCATGGCCAGGTTTTACTAACGACAACCCCCGGGACACAAGGTGGGCCCGTTACCAGTCCTCACTGGAGGAATATCACTCACAATCTCAGTGGAGGTTAACTATCATTGCATCGCGTCATCAACCCTTACAGAAGGCATTTGATGACAATCATCCATTGAATTCGCGCATCATCATCTTCATGAGCTCTCGCGCATCACAGTTATCGCGCTAGATCAACATTGTTATAGCTTTAACAACACTTTAGTGTCTTAGACATTCAGTATTTATAACAATACTAAGAACGTCTTAAACGTTCATGAGAACATTCTTTTCATAGTTCATTTGTGTATTCGCTTGTTTTTTTAAATAATTGTATATATATTAAACATATTTTAAAAGTTGCATTAAACTTATGTAAATGCATTCACCGTCATTGATTCTTTCCTGATTTAGCCCAACCACTAAGGTCATCCTGTGACATATACATGTTATGATGAATATGTTGCTATACATGTTATGATGAACTTGTTGATATACATGTTATGATGAATATGTTGTTATACATGTTATGATGAACATGTTGCTATACATGTTATGATGAACATGTTGCTATACATGTTATGATGAACTTGTTGCTATACATGTTATGATGAACTTGTTGCTATACATGTTATGATTATACATATTATGATGAACATGTTGCTATACATGTTATGATGAACATGATGCTGTACATTTTATGATTATACATATTATGATGAACATGTTGCTATACATGTTATGATGAACATGTTGCTGTACATCTTATGATTATACATGTTATGATGAACATGTTGCTATACATGTTATTATTATACATGTTATGATGAACATGTTGCTGTACATCTTATGATTATACATGTTATGATGAACATGTTGTTGTACATGTTATTATTATACATGTTATGATGAACATGTTGTTATACATGTTATGATGAACATGTTGCTATAGATGTTATGATGAACATGTTGCTATACATGTTATGATGAACATGTTGCTATACATGTTATTATTATACATGTTATGATGAACATGTTGCTGTACATCTTATGATTATACATGTTATGATGAACATGTTGTTGTACATGTTATTATTATACATGTTATGATGAACATGTTGTTATACATGTTATGATGAACATGTTGCTATAGATGTTATGATGAACATGTTGCTATACATGTTATGATGAACATGTTGCTATACATGTTATGATGAACATGTTGCTATACATGTTATGATGAACATGTTGTTATAGATGTTATGATGAACATGTTGCTATACATGTTATGATGAACATGTTGCTATACATGTTATGTTGAACATGTTGTTGTTCATGGTATGATTATACATGGTATGATGAATATATTGCTATACATGTTATGATGAAGATGTTGCTGTACATGTTATGATTAAACATGTTATGATGAACTTGTTGCTATACATGATATAATGAACATGTTGCTATACATTTTATGATTGCTATACATGTTATGATGAACTTGTTTCTATACTTGTTATGAAACAGACAATCGCAATGCTATATACCGGCTCACTTTCGTGAATGGCATAAAAGGAACCCGGCCACCAAAGTATTCCATTAAGAGCGCTGAAACACAGGATTCGATACTGAGTCCCGGTCGAGACACGACTTTTTCACCACCTGCTTTATTTGGGGTATAGTCCGGGATGATACTGAGAACCACTTCTGTATGATTAGACATTCAGGGCAGAGTTTCTCGAATGATGGTAGGGATGTAAGTGGGGTAAAGTATGTACAAGTAAATGGTTGATAGCCAATCGTGCTTTCTCGATAGCTCAGAGGTTAAAGCGCTGGCACAGTAACACAGATACTGATATATTTAATAACTGTCATTGCCTTTGGTAAGAGGCGTCGATACCTCATTGGAAAGGGATTTGCACCTTATACCTGGGCTCGAGCTCTAAAGGTGGCATGCCTGATTGGAATATTTATCCTACAGCTCCCTCTGAGGTCGCAGTCCTAGTCAATATAACCTAGTCCTTGAGGTTGGGGGAGGAGGTTCTGTTGAGGAGTTGGAGGGATAAATGATGCCTTTTTTTAAAGGCTTCCCGACCAAAAAGGCTACAAACACGCGTCATCGTTTGAATGAAGCTGTCACAATTGTCCGCGTACACTTTTTCACCCTGTGACTTCACTAGTAAAACCAACTTTGAAGTCACTTTTCTTGTAACGTGTGTATTGGAATGTGGACTTAAATAACTGTATTAACAAAAACTATAGAATGACCGTGTTCTCCCTTAAGTCCAAAAGATCTATCATGTTGTTTATTTATTAGCATTAACATTAGACGCTCGTTGACACTTTGTTCATTACCTGTCAATATATAAGCTAATTTCAGGATTTTAAAAGTTATCACGCAATGAGCTGACGACTGTTTATTCCTATGCCGTGTAAAAATATTACACAAACCAACGTCCAAAACGCTTGCGTTAACCAAACGTTATTATGGGTAGAATTTCTTTTCTCAAATTTTCTTGAAAACTTACATACTGCCAGATGAAGAATTAAACTCATCGTTCGAGTTCTTTTATGTCCATAAAACTCGAATTATAAAATTATAGAAGAAGTCGATCGATAAACAGCCGACATTTTGCTATTTCGATTCTTTGTTGATGGAGATAATTTTTACAACAACACAACATAGATTGCATAGATTTCTAAAAAGTAGCAAATGAAAAGGAAGGTTTACGAAAGGAGGTTAAAGGTGAGGTTTGGTGCACCCTAGAACTTGGTTTAAACCCACAGCGGCCTTGTTTTGCCACCGGCCGTTCCAAGGCGGTAGTCCTAGTGTCAACCCATTTATAACTGTGATGTGATATCTTGCCTTTCATTCATCTTTGTAGCTATTGTTTCCATGCGTGCATTTGGTTGATTGTGGTCCATGAATGCTACAGAGCATACATTTTCTGTTCGACTTTTATATTTACTTTTATAAGGCAATAATTGTATAAATTCGCTAAGAATTTTAACAATATAAACGTGAGGAAGGTTTTTTTTCTTGATTTTATTGCTTTGCGTTTTTCTCGCTACAATAACAAATTGTAATAAATTTGATTAAAAGCCCAAATTTCACTGAATTTTTGGAACATTCGGCGATTTGTAAATGCCTAGTAAACCTGTTTTTAATAAAACAGAATAGACAAAACACATATAAGCTTAAAATCGATTTTCAAACAACAAATTTATTAAGAAGTGTATGTGTGTCATCGTTGTACATTGTCAGCTTAATACACCAGTGTCATTTTGACCACTATCCTGAAATCTGCCCAAACTGCTATTTATGTTTCTTTGCGCGTGGAGTTTTTTAATCTAAATACAATGTAACCCTCCGCGGCAAGATGGCGCTCCCACAGTACTACGATAATAAAATAATTATAAAGTGAAGTACTATGAATGTAATTAAGTGATATACTACGATAATAAATGATTATGGAGAGAACCATTTATATTTAAACGAGTATAAAGTGAACTGTTCCGATTGTAAATATTAGGGATTATACTATATGAATGACAACATATTTATAACTTGACATCAAACAACGGCGTTTAAGACTCTGCTTAGTGCATAATTCGCCACAGTAATGACATCACAATGATGGTTTTACAATAGGGCTACCGCCTTGGAACGGTCAGTGGCAAAAAAAGGCTTCTGGAGATTTAACCAGGTTCCAGTGTGCTTCCATACCCGACGAAAATAGTATCTAATAGGATTAATTGATTCAAAATCTTCTTGGCAAGTGTAATTGTCTAAACTACCGTTCGTTAGTTAAACAAATCTCTAGCATAAGTATTTTTATTCAGAACTTGTCTTAAAAAATACTGAAAAAGGGATCCCTTTGAAGCAACAAACACAAACTAGAGATACAAGTAGCAGACTCGGTTTTATTGAGTCTGTTCATGAGAAGTAATATAGAGAGCAACATCTCTCACGCCTCTAGCACCGGCTTAAGCGATACTCTACTTTAAAGCCATACTTATTGGGCTTGATGATTCCAAAGGACCAGTAAGTAATAACACTGATTTGCTGTCGGGTCAACATTAAACGGCCGCCACACAGCACTAAACAAACGCTAGTGTATGCACAAAGGCTGTATGGTGAAGCTGAATATAGTGTAGAGAAGTACTTATTCATGAAACCTGACGTTTATTGCACACACCTTTGATTCTTTAGTAAGAATATATACCCATATTTTGCTCACAGTAACGGAATAAGCAAGAATTAGTCTATCCAAAGCACATCTCCAGATACTCTCTGGTTCCGGTAATAACTATGATCGTATTATGCATATGTCCTACTTGTAGATATTCCTCTGGGCAGATTATGTCATATACTTTCGCCGTTTTTCACACACATTAAGTCGACGTTGTTAAGTCATCGTGTTGTAAATAAAAGTGACAACGTAACTTGTTGATGCATCAGTTACACTGTTTGACGTCATTTGCTGCTTCTCGCCAGCTAAACATTTAATTAACTTGAACATACGTTTTTAGAAAGTCTCATAAAATATCTCAAGTCTCGCATAAATCGCCAAAAACTTGAGGGGCGATACAAACTTCCGGGTTTCCTTGAGGGGCGATAAAACCTTCCGGCTTTCCACAGGATTTGGTTCTGAGGATCATTCCAAAGGACTTGGTTTTGAGGATCATAGCGTAGCCGGATGACCGAGGATAGTAAGACATCCTGATATTCATAATTTATTACGCCGGCCACTTTCATGTTTACATTATACATGTGTCGTAACGATGAATGCAAGTTAATATGTATTGTGGCGGTCTTTTACTCTGATGGATGATGCAATTTGTATATCAATCCATTTGTAAGTATAATTAGGGTAACGTAAGTACTGTGTATGGCTCGGTACATTGGTTAGCCGTGTTCAATATGAGCGGTCTAACTCGTACATACACACTCTACGGAAATAAAGAGAGGATAGATTGCCTCTTATAGCCAAGACACTTATACAAATGGTTCAGATTGGTTTTAAATGAATAAAATCAATAAAACGAATGAAATGATATGAGTAGGTGTGTGGACAAAAGAGGAATGGAAGATGGCTGCATGCAAGTGTGTGTGAAGCTGGATACTGATATAGTTTACCAATTTTCCAATAAGTATTGTACCGTACAATATAGATGGCGAAGTAGATCTATATTCTTCTTTCTTTCTTTTTCTTTTTTTTTCTTTCTTTCTTTCTTTCTTTCTTTCTTTCTTTCTTTCTTTCTTTCTTTCTTTCTTTCTTCTTTCTTTTTTTCTTTCTTTCTTTCTTTCTTTCCTTCTTCTTCTTCTTCTTCTTCTTCTTCTTCTTCTTCTTCTTCTTCTTCTTCTTCTTCTTCTTCTTCTTCTTCTTCTTCTTCTTCTTCTTCTTCTTCTTCTTCTTCTTCTTCTTCTTCTTCTTCTTCTTCTTCTTCTTCTTCTTCTTCTTCTTCTCTTTCGTCTTCTTCTTCTTAATAATAATGATTATTATTATTATTATTATTAGGGGATTTATCCCGCGCCAGGGATGAAAATCCCCTTAACGGTATCAACTTTTTTCCACATACTATGAGTTCGAAAAAAATTATCCCTTTGGTTTCCGATTTCGGCCTAATATTCAGGAGTCAAGCATACGTAACTTGAAACCAGTAGCTACTTCCGGAGATCAACATGGTAATTTGTCTTTCGGGGCTTCTTGGTGATGTCCCTTGTCCGCTGCCATTCGCAGCATCTACGCAATCGGTGAGGATAAATCTGCAATTTCCGCAATCGGTGAGGATAAATCAATATAGACTGCTTCACTGCACATGTACCGTTTCACTCAAACAAGCGACAGTCAAACATTCTGAACTTAACTGTTTGTTTTAAGAGTTTGTACGAATGGTCCGCACTGAACACATGCACGTGAATGTCGATATTTTGTTTACATGTAAAAAGTTGAGTGCAGTATCATCAATTATACAGTTTGAAATTTTATTTTTATTACTCAAACTGGATAAATCCTCATTTAGGCTGTGCCTTTTTCATAATATTATTATTATAATCCTGCGATCAGTTAGAAAGTACGAGTATTGTAATCAAAAGGTGGAAAAAACAATATATACCATGTTTTGTTGGTACTTCAATGTTTTCGATAAAGGTTCAACGATAAGATACGAATTCAATACAATGCATAGAAAGTAATCAATTATAATAATGAAACATGATAAACTTACAATCACAGCGAATGAAAACAATAAAGTATACTTTTAAACGATGATTGATTTATATGGTGATCTATCATTCGGGACTTGTTAATATTAGTCGCAAGATTGTCGTCATCAGTCCCATGAAATAGTCCTCCATGAAACTTCAACAGCTTATAGTATAAAGTTGAAAGATGTCAATAGTTTAAGATACATACACGAAAAGGTTCTTTGACCGCTCCATTATTTGGTCACCTTTTTCTTTATGAATAACTCCCTTTTAATGCTGGAACCATCGCACTATAACTTGCAGATAAGACTGGTGTCTGGGTATAAAAATAATCCTGCACGTCTCTGCACACTACTTTGATGTATCCTAGCATGATGGAGCCTAGCAAGATGGACCCTAGCATGATGGATCCTAGCACGATGTACCCTAGCATGATGGATCCTAGCATGATGGACCTTAGCATGATGTATCCAAGCAAGATATATCCCAGCATGATGGACCTAGCATGATGGAGCCTAGCATGATGGATCCTAGCACGATGTACCCTAGCATGATGGATCCTAGCATGATGGACCTTAGCATGATGTATCCAAGCAAGATATATCCCAGCATGGTGGACCCTAGCATGATGGATCCTAGCAAGATGGACCCTAGCATGATGAACCTAGCATGATGGATCATATCATGATGGACCCCAGCATGGTGGACCCTAGCATGATGGATCCTAGCAAGATGGACACTAGCATGATGAACCTAGCTTGATGGATCCTAGCATGGTGGATCCTAGCATGATGTACCCTAGCATGATGGATCCTAGCATGATGGATCCTAGCATGATGTACCCTAGCATGATGGATCCTAGCATGGTGGATCCTAGCATGATGTACCCTAGCATGATGGATCCTAGCAAGATGGACCCTAGCATGATGAACCTAGCATGATGGATCATATCATGATGGACCCCAGCATGGTGGACCCTAGCATGATGGATCCTAGCAAGATGGACACTAGCATGATGAACCTAGCTTGATGGATCCTAGCATGGTGGATCCTAGCACGATGTACCCTAGCATGATGGATCCTAGCATGATGGACCTTAGCATGATGTATCCAAGCAAGATATATCCCAGCATGATGGACCTAGCAAGATGGACCCTAGCATGATGGATCCTAGCACGATGTACCCTAGCATGATGGATCCTAGCATGATGGACCTTAGCATGATGTATCCAAGCAAGATATATCCCAGCATGGTGGACCCTAGCATGATGGATCCTAGCAAGATGGACCCTAGCATGATGAACCTAGCATGATGGATCATATCATGATGGACCCCAGCATGGTGGACCCTAGCATGATGGATCCTAGCAAGATGGACACTAGCATGATGAACCTAGCTTGATGGATCCTAGCATGGTGGATCCTAGCAAGATGTAGCCTAGCACGATTGACCCAAGCATGATGTGGATCCTAACATGATGGACCCTAACATGATGGATACTAGCATGATGGACCTAGCATTATGGACCATAGCACGATGGACCATAGCGTGATGGAGCCTAGCATGATGGACCTAGCATGATGGACCTAGCATGATGGACCTAGCATGATGGATCATAGCATGATGGACCCTATCATGATGGACCCTAGCATGATGGACCTAGCATGATGGATCATAGCATGAATAGCATGATGGATCCTAGCATGGTGGATCCTAGAATAATGGATCCTAGCATGATTGACCCAAGCATGATGTAGATCATAGCATGATGGATCATAGCATGATTTGAATCCTAGCATGATGGACCCTAGCACGATGGATTCTAGCATGATGGATCCTAGCATGATAGACCCTACCACGATGGACCCTAGAATGGTGGATCATAGCATGATGTGGATCCTAGTACGATGGATCCTAACATCATGTATCCTAACATGATGGATCCTAACATGATGGATCCTAGCATGATGTAACCTAGCATCTTGTAAATAATACCAACTAACTACAAAAACAACAACTATTTTTCATAATATTTTTGAGACTTTAGCTTAAAGGGTTAACTTTTTCATTACAGCGATTTATATTAAGTTTATTCCTAAAATAAACGGGCGTCGTTTCTTAATTAACACTATAATTTTCTCCTAAATGTCATTAACACCGAGTATTTGAATATTACATTATTCCCGTCAATGTGTTTTTTGTCGAGAAAACCATGTCCTTGTACTTGTTGTTTGTTTTGGTTGACTGTGGATTTGGTTGACTGTGATGTTGGTTGACTGTGGTTTTGGTTGACTGTGGTTTTGATTGACGGTGGTGCTTTTTTGAATTTGAATACTACCTGTCCTATTCGACTTTTATATCTACTTTTGGTGTGTATTTGTTGTATGTAATTTTACACGTTTTTATGGGTAAATGGTCATACAAAAATGTAAGCAAAGCAATGCAAACAGGTATGTCAATTCTTAACATTATATCTTTCTAATTTTTAATTTTCTTCGTTTTTTTATATATATTTATTATTTGTAAATAAGTACAATGTTTTCGTTACTAACACATATCATTGTTTCTAAGCACGTAACTGATTGTAGCCATCTATCAATTACTACTATCGCAATGTATTTTGAACATTATACATTGTATTTTTCTGAAAATGGTAGATATTACGATGTCGTGCGTTAAGAGCAGACTTGTTTGTATAATAACATGTTTTCTGAGCTACGTTTTGGTGCTACACTTGCGTCAATAACGAAAATAGCTATAAAGGAATGGTCAATAATTATTACAAAATCAGTTCTCAAGACGCTATGAAATTGTATATATTATTCCAATCAAGCAGTAAGGAGTGTTTATAACAGCCACAGGTGTCGCAAAAATATCCAATTATGTTAAAATGGCATATGATACACTGCACTCATTCACAGCCTTAGCGAATATATCAGAACCATTCTGGATGAACGGTAATCCGTCATTTTGAACGAAAATAAAGGCTAACATTGGTGTGGGATCATTGCATTGTATCTGTGATCAAGAGTAGTCAGTTAATAGTATAATACTTCCATTATGAGGATTGTATGCTGTACAAAACAGACTGACAGACAAAACAAACAGTATGTAAATTTTGGTAGTCCACAAGCCGTCTCAGTTTGTTCTACAGTAAACGATGACCGACATAAACAATTACTGAAAATGGGTTCCCTTGCGAGAAACAAACACGAACCTGGGGAAAAAAGAATAAAATTTATTTAGTGTTATGAGAGGTAAGATAAGGGGAAACACCTCTCACGCCCCCTATCACCGGAATAAGCGGTTTTCTACTTGAAAGACACACATATTATGTCAGTTGATCCCAACGGACCAACAATAAATAATGCTACTGATTTGTCGTCTGGCGACTTTTTACAGCAGCCGTCTCACAGCTCTAAGCAAACGCTAGTGCGAATGTCAATAAATATTGAAAATATAATCGCCTGGGAGCATCAAACAATTAAGTGAAAAATAGTAGCAGACGCGGTTTTATGGAGTCTGATCATGAGAGATAATATAAGGTGCCACACTTCTAATGACTCTAGCACGGCGGAAGCGATACTATACTTCATTAATGTTATTATATATCATTTTACAAATATAATTGGTAGGCCTTTGCCGAAATATATCAGTATTTGTCGGTTAATTAGTAGTTGGCTTTTACAGATAGAAGGATTCTAAAAGCTCTTAAAAAGAAGATGATAGATACTTGTCATTAAGTAGTGACACTTTTGATTAGTTTAAAAGTGCTTGACATTTGTTCATTCATATTCGTTAGTAAAATTGTTGGTTTCAATCACAAAATTATTAGGATATTAAGCTTGAGAAAATACATGTTATTAGTGTACATGATGGAAAACTCAAAGCAAAATAGCTTTATTAAATTATTTATAAACCACTCGGTACACGTTATAAGTGTCATAAAATGTCTACTTTAAACTTGTTAAACAATTTATATATATATAAGTTTTGCATTCATTATTTTGCAAGGCAGCACTGTATGTTTATTGGCTGTCCATTTACAGTGCACCACTATGCTTTCCTCTTTGTTTGAGCGATAACAGGACAGATTTTGGACCTTATGATGATGTCTATACTCAAAGTACGGTAACGTTGGATATTTGTCTTAATATTGTCTTGTCGTAGCCGTAATGGTTTGTTCCACTGTTGCTCTGTCTTCTGGCAAGTCATTGAGCATTTTCATTGTGGCTTTCTATACTTCTGTTGTTTTATATTCAGGTATTCATGACCATGTACGTGTTATATTTATATGGCGTATTAATACTGCCATGTTTGTTAGAGAATATAGCCTGGCAGGGATTTCTTTATTTACACTATCCAGTTGTGTTGAAATGAAATAGGGTAAGAGTGAGGTTTGGTGCACCCTAAAATATCGTTAGCGGCATTTTTGCCACTGACTGTTCCAAGGGGTAGTCCTATTGTCAACCCGTTTGTGCTTGTGATGTCACATGCATTGCTTCGCATTAACATTTTAATTGTTGTTTGCTTTAATGCGTGGATTTTTTGGTTGGCTGTGAAAGCTACATTTCCTGTTCGACCTTTACACCTACTACTATTTCTTCTTGTCCGCATCAAATGACACTATATTTGCACGAGTCGTGCCAGAAAGTAGTTTAACAATGAAGTATTTAAAAAAGAATTTGCATTCAATTCGTCCGCTATTGCCGTAAGATCTCAGGAAACACCTTTCAATACTTAGTCCACAAGAAAAGTAGACAAAACTCGTTGTTTTTTTCCCGACAAAACATATTGTTATGTTATGAATCTGCGTTGTGAAAAGTTTGTTTAACAAGCCTTTTTTCTTCCCGTGTTAATTTTGGAAATTACAAATACAAACGTATATACGTATAATGTAATTGAAACAACTTTATTTATCGATGGAGGCCACAATATTATATATTAAATAACATTTTCCTGAGGCCCTTTATACATGTGTTGCAAAACAACATAGTAAACACAATATATATACAAGGTTACAACAATACCATACAAACTAATAAGTCCAAAATCCGTATTGAGCTTTTTTTAACACTAATTACATCATGTAGCCCGCTATGAACCCCCAGCGACCTTCGCTGGCCACCGACCTTCCAATGCGTCTTTCAGATGGCTCCATTCTGCGCATACTACATTTAGTGTCCAACGCTTACATCTACTAATACTATGAATTGTATACATGTTTATCTTTACCCTAGAATAATAGAAACACATACCTTACTGAATAAGCATTTTAGAATATATGTGTGGTAAAACAACTAAACCCTCTTTTAAAGTCAACGAACTTCATTCATTAATCATACAGACAACTGGTTTTACAGTTATACAGCAATGACTTTTAGGTAACCACGTAGTAAATGAACATAGGTAAGAGTGTCGAACAAGAAACGTAGGTAGGAGAGTCGAACAAGAAACGTAGGTAGGAGAGTCGAACAAGAAACGTAGGTAAGAGAGTCGAACAAGAAACGTGGGTAAGAGAGTCGAACACTAAACGTAGGTAAAGAGAGTCGAACAAGAAACGTAGGTAAGAGAGTCGAACTAGAAACGTAGGTAAGAGAGTCGAACAAGGAACAAGAAACGTAGGTAAGAGAGTCGAACAATAAACGTAGGCAAAAGAGTCGAACAATAAATGTAGGTAACAGATTCGACAATAAACGTTGGTAAGAGAGTCGAACAATAAATGTAGATAACAGATTCGGCAATAAACGTAGGTAAGAGAGTCGAACAATAATCGTAGATAAGAGAGTCAAACAATAAATGTAGATAAGAGAATCGAACAAGAAACATAGGTAAGAGAGTCGAACAATAAACGTAGGTATGAGTGTCGAACAAGAAGCGTAGGTAAGAGAGTCGAACAAGAGACGTAGGTATCAGTGTCGAACTAGAAACGCAGGTATAAGTGTCGAACAAGTAAAGTAGGTATGAGTGTCGAACAAGAAACAAAGGAAGAGAGTCGAAAAAGAAACGTAGGTATGAGAGTCGAACAAGGAACGTAGGTATGAGTGTCGAACAAGAAACGTAGGTAAGAGAGTCGAAGAAGAGACGTAGCATTCTCAGAACACAGTCAACCAAAATGACGCATTCAGTACAAACCTCAATTACATGTATTAGGTTACCCAAAAGCACTGTCGTTTGCTATTTCGAAGGAAGTCCAAAAATGAAGCGTAAGCATGCATTTCTATCATTGTTGAAATTCTAGGTAGTACATGTGATGTGTTAACCTTGGATAATATTAACATCCAAAATATCTGCCTTTATCAAAGGTTTAGGGTAAAAGTGAATTTGGTACATCATAGACGTGGTTTAAACCCCCGAGCGGCCTTTATGCCACCGACCATTCAAGGGTGGTAGCCCTATTGTCAACTATGGAAAGCCATGAGTGTCTTATGCTGAGCTTTTATCTTTATGTTCGGTACTTATGCCTTTATGTGCAATAGTGAAAACATTATATTCTATTGTGACATCATTACGTTTAGTACATTCGATATTATGTGCAGTGCACTTTTCAAATATGCGATAATTGTAAAATCGGGCTTTTGGGTTGTTCCATAAAAATCCGCCCGCCTCAGTAGAACGTATTTTAAGACCAAATATACCCACTGGACAACGTTTCTCCAACCATCCTCCCCTGTTCAAATAGTAGTGCTGTTACACCCACCTGGACAACTGATAATAAAAACCTCTGTGAATAAAACAATCATTTGACCTTGATGGACAACATATAGAGGGATTTTGTATGATTTAACCCCGCTTGTACAAATAAAATATCAAAATAAAACTTCAACTTTTGTCTGACCATGCGCCCGGACAAACTATAGAATGGGATTTCTTTGAGTATTCGGGGTGGTCAGACAAGGTTTATCTTGTGGGGTTAGCTTCAAGGGGATGCATTTTCATATTTTAGTTGTCTAGGTGCATGGGGTTCTATAGGTTGTCCGTTGTTGGATGGGGTGGGGGTGGAGCTGTCGGTAGTGAAATGAATGTTTTATTCAGGCATACTTATTGTTATCGAGATATCCAGCGTGGTGTAATCATATTAATGTTTGTTCGGACAGGCGGTTGTAGAGACGGTGTCCAAGGAGTGGTGTATTTGGTATTATATATTATATATATATATATATGCATGATATATATAACAAATATAGTGTAATTGTTCCGTATTCGCCATTTTTCGCCAAAGATCGACATTCTTCTTCACAAATCGTTAAACATTTCCGTAAATCTTTTCACAACATCATAAAATCGAAGCAATCACTGAACATGATGGACCATGCATCACAAATAAGTCGACTGAACAGAACATAATTTAAAATGAACCAAACATAAAGCGATTCATACCCCTGAATATAACGTTGAAATCACTGCACACAATTAAATTTGAACTGCGTATATTGAAACAGTAACAGCATTTAATCACTTTTAGAACAACCAAACCTAATGGCCAGTGATGTGAATATAATGCCGAACCAACTACATACAACATATAAACTGAATATAGTGAAAAATGAAATGGCTATATAATGGGATGCGAACTCCGAATAATGTCAGATGTATCGTATATAATGAAAGTGAACTGCACATAATGACGAATTTACTGAACATCATGATGTTACAACTGAATATATTGTTAGAGGGTGTGGACGGTAGCAATAATTTTCACTACCGGTCCCTTTAACAGTCTCAATAAAACCGAGACTGCAATATTGTTTTTGTATTTATCGTGTTCGTCTATTTACACATTTCTGCTTTCATACTCTTTGTTTTCGCCATTGTACATACAGGCATATGTACCGAACATAATAAAAAAATGCTCATAAGGCATTCATGGCGTTCCATAGTCAACCCTTTCATGTTTGTGTTCTCACATGCATTGCCTCTTATGTATCATTGTAATTGTCGTTTGTTTTGGTTTCTATGTGGCACTTAAATAAACGTAAAAAGGTCTGACAAATAGAGCAACCGCATTGCAACGGTGTAGTGTTCACCAAACCTCACTCTTAGCCATATTTCATTCCAATACAACGGGACAGTTTAAAGAAAGAAATTCCCACCAGGCTATCACCAGGCTTCAGGTCTCACACCACAATTAATTTTCCCATATGGTTACTGTACAGCCTTTTGCAACATCTGAGCTTCAAAGCAGGGCAGCAGACATTGTTGTTGGTTTAATATCTTCAGTATAGCCAAGACCAGTAATTTAAAATAATAAAATACATCAGTTAGCCAGGTTGGCTTTTTTTCTCGCTCATGTTTTGTGAACCCTATGGAAAATACAAAATTCATACACTATCTAGCTGAAAATGCGGTGCTTCGGTCAAACAATTCTGAAATTTGAATGAAACCTCATATCAACATGGGATTTTCTGTCTCATCTGTCTTTTACTCTGTAGATGTATGCTAAAGCAAAGAAAAACCTATTTTTTAAACTGAAAATTGCCTAAAATTGAGAAAAAATAGAATTATTTTCAGTTTTCCTTTTGTCTCTTATTGGAGATAATAGAGGTGTGAGACCTGAACATCATCTAACAAACTAGGCACCATAAATAGGCAATACACTCAATTATATAAATATGATTCAGGTATTCGTTTTTGAAAATGTTCAACTTGAGCGTAATATATATTAGTTAACAAAAACAAGTGAATTACGATGTTTACAAATTTTAGTTTAATGAATCTACATGAACAAACATATTCTCTATCAGGTCTCTATGATGGAAAAGACAGTTTGAGTTTAACATGTGTCCGAGCATTTTAAACTCAAGAAAATCGTTCATGAACACGTATTTCGTAGTCTAAACTAAAATGTGCTTCATGCAAAATGTTTACTCATAACATAAATCAGAGGTGTACCCATAAAACAATATAAACCATTTTTGTTTTCAAATTAACTCAATACATCAAATACAATGAGTTACATGTACTTAAAAATATGTTAATACGTTAAAAGACGTTTTGAACATTTGCTTAACTACAGTTATGTTCAGAAATGTTACAAAAACATGTTGATATGTTATATGTCTTTAAATGTTTTCATATTCTGATGATATGAACATTATTCTGATGATATGAACAATTTGATATGGATCAGAAATTTGGAAAACAGTGTGTTTTACTAGAAAACATTTTAATACAATATATCTCATTACTCCGCTGATCTTTATTGCGAACCTATTTCAATTATTTACCTGCGATCGATAAAGTAACATAACAAATACACACCCATTCACTGAAAAATAGTATAGAGTTTTTCAATGTTTATGACAGTGATGTTTTTTTGATATCGATGTTGCTACAACGAACGCCGGATTAAAAACGATGTCCCGGTATATACTTCTCTCCTTATATACGGGTTAACGGCCATGTTTCACAAGCTGGAATTTGGTAGCAAACCAAGCGTATAACTCCCATTTGATTTTAGGTCGGACGAGGACGTGAACCGAGCGGTCCCGTGTATCGGTCTATCCTCCGAGCACGTTAAAGAACCATAGGAATCTATTCGATAATAAGAGTAGGGCAGGTTTCCGGATTCCTATGTATCATTCCCCTCTCTCTAGGGCGGCTCTAAATAACCTACACTGTGTTGATGAGCCGTTAATTAACATTCAACTCAATTTCAATTGATTTTAGGTATACACCAAAAGGCCGACCTAGACTACAGCTTATATCCCGCCTATAAGCCAGCTTAGATCTCAGCCATTAGGCAGCTATTAAAATGCATTAACTAAAATACAACATCAATGAGAGCTAGGCTATTATTTTCATCGCCGTTTCGACCGGATGGGTTCGGTTACATATATGAAGAATTGCCATCTGTTTGCATACATATATATTGCTCACATAAGAACATCCCTGATTTTTATTTTACCGTAGATTTCTGTAGCAAGTCTATGAAATGGTGTTTCACTTTGGAGTAGGCTTTATTGGTGGTAAGCAGAACATCCTCAATACATTGAGCTTAATATTCTCTTTAAATACAAATGTTACCATTAGTGCACTTCGTTTTATTCACTTTAAAGTCTGCCAACTGTACCTTGGCAGTCAAGTCCAATCTCTACCCAGGGTACACTCGTTCCTCATTTGACTGTGTCAACTTCAAAGAAAGTAGGCCCAACGGTTAGGTCACGTGATTATTCAAAAAAGTTATGACGATGTTTAAAATAAATCCTTTTGCGTGATCCGCAAAGATAACATATAGACCTATATTCAATATTTTCAAATTGTTTTTCTATGAGTTAAAATCCTAAGTAATTTTCTGCTATCGAGCTTCGGTTTGAAATGTTTACATATACGTATCGATTGAGGAGACCTAAGTACGAATTATTTTGGTAGTAAAATAATCCCGATTAAAACTAAATTGTTTCCATGCATTATTTCAAATCTTTCAACTTCTAATTTGCAGATATTCTAAAAAATTATATTACACAAGAAATAAATATGTTTCAGGCAAAAATATCCCAATTTAACAGGTTTTACCAAAATCTTGTAATTTAGTAGTTAGCAGAGATAGATGTGAGTGCAAGGAACGATAACTCTGCGTGGAGATTGAGGCAGATGTTATATGGGACATATATAAGTCCACCAAGGGTTAAACAAGCGAAATATACAATTGCGATAACATTGCGGCAAGTATTGAGAGCTTCCAAAGCTAGTATTTCTGAGAAATACTATACTTTAGACGGACTATATATATTTAATGTATCACTTGAGCTTCCTTTTTACAAACATATATATCATTTATCTAATATACAACCAACTACATCCATTTTCTCCTAAAAAGTTTTTTTTGTTTTCTGTTAACACAAACATACGGTTAGAGATTAGATCATGGCGGGGATTTCTTTATGTACACTGTCCTGTTTTAATGGGATGACAGTAGGATAAGTGTGAGGTTTGGTGCACCCTAGAACCGGTTTAAACCCACAGTGCCCTACTTTGCCACTGACCGTTCCAAGGCGGTATCCTTATTGTCAACCCTTTGGTGTTTGTGGTGTCATTTGCATTTATGATTACTTTTGCCTTCTTGTTTGTCTGTTTGCGTGTTTTTTTCTGTGTTTTGTGGTTGACTGTCCTCCTTGAATGCTACTTTCCCTGTCCGATCTTTTTATATTTCTTTATACTGTAGCTACACATCATTACTTCGTTTCATTCACCTTAGTTCCTCTGAAGAGCATCTATAGCCTAGTGATAGATTGACAGCGACGTCGCTTGTTGATTGGCACCAAGGAATACATGTGCAGGCGTACTTGAGACTGAGGCGAAAGTTCTTGCTCATGAGACCATATATGACTGGGTTGATGCAAGACTGAATGTATGTGAGGCAGTAGATACCGATCTAGAAGAAAAAGTAGAACGTAAGTAAGATAAGTATGATTAAATATTCAGTATTATTACATGATATCGAGCCTCTAAATAAGTTGGATGCAGTTAGAAGGGATACTGACCGAACATATAAGTAGCAATTACGTGAGACGAAACACAGCTACATACGTAATGGGAACCTATACCACATGCATGCCTAAATGTGCTGGAACCAGTACCTCTAAATTGATATGCAAGAAGTTATAACAAACAAACAATAATTACAAAGTTGAATACAATTCATGACATGACAAAACAAACATAAAACGGCTGACAATAGGGCTACCGCATTGGAACGGTCAGTGGCACAAAAGGCCGCTGGTGGGGGTGGGGTGGGGGAGAGGTAAATCAGGTTCTTGGGTACACAGCAAACTAGTACACAACATTTCTCACTCTTAAACAACTCTCACAAAATTAAAATGTCCATAGTTAGTCTCTTCTCGCCTTGAATTGATTAATGCACACAATCTTCTGCGAATTATGTTCTCCCCAGGAACTTTTCAAACGTAAGTAAGCCTAAGTACGACATTCATCTTGACATGTAATCAGCTTTGCCAAGAAGTGTAAAAACAACAATTTGTGAATTGCGCACTTCTTTAATATAACAGTAATTACTAGACATTGCTCTGAATGTTGCGGTGTCATTGGGAGCAATCAGACGTTTCTAAATGGGCACATCTCAATTTTATATAATAAGTCTAAACAATTCCGTTATCTCAGCGCATCGATAGGTTTTCTTAAACATGTGGTGATATTTTGCGTTGTGAATCTGCGCATCGATAGGTTTTCTTAAACATGTGGTGACATTTCGCGTTGATTCACATTTGGAATCTAAGTGGTTTTATTGCAACTGTCTGTTTCCAAACATATGTCTGGAGACGTTTTGGGTTTGTGTATAATTATTTAAATATAGTTAAATACTCTTCTCAGTACTTCCTCGCTTTATTTACCTTCAAATAATTCGAATATTTGTAAAGAAATCTGCTCTACACAAGTCAGAATAACATGATTTATTTATTTTTCTATCTATATATCGTCCATTATGAGTTATTAATAAAACCATAAAACTTAGATACCTTATACAAAAAAGAGTAGTTATACTGTGTAGTCAGCCATTGCATAAAGTGCTTGTGAATTGGTCTGATGAACTAGTTTTGTTTTGTATGACGTAACACCGTTTTGAATTTATCGCGCTATTATTTCACAGAAATGATATTTGGGTTACCTCTACCAAGATTGTTCAAGCCGGGTTGATTCGTCAAAAAACCTGGCCGCCAGGGGGCGGGGCTTAAGTTGCTACCAAAGGCCAACAGGACATATAACAGCTTTAAAACACTAGTTTTAACACAATTGTAACGTATTTTATTAAAGTCTGAAAAACAGACAGAACAAACTAATACTATACGGATTGAATTTGATATTTCAATGTTTCTACAGGGTATGCAAACATTCGCTTATTTAAAGTGAGCGCACTATAAATAAGCCCAATGTTTTTTTTAAATACCACATAGAAAGATCTAAATATCGAATACAATCGTTAATTGAATGTCGGTTTGCCATAGTATCGCTACGGTTGAAGAGAAACTATTATTATTTTCATTGAGACATGCAGTTTACCCATTGTAATGAAAATTTAACAATACAAAATTTCTTTAAAAAAAAATCAGATTTGTTTATGTGACGCAGTCGTGCGATTTTATCAGCAACACACACATGCAGTTTACCGATTGTAATGAAAATTTAACAATACAACATTTCTTTAAAAAAAAATCAGATTTGTTTATGTGACGCAGTCGTGCCATTTTATCAGCAGCACACACTTATGTACCAGTATTGTTAAACTATGAAAGTCAACGATGACCTTATCGGTTTTACCTGTGCGTGAAATACTGCCGGGTAATACATTAGATCTAGCTGCAAACGTTTTAAAATTTGCAGAACAAGCTTTGGTCCCCAGCACAGCAAAAACACAACGATAACTGTCACCAGCATCTTTACAACCTGAAAGTAAACAAATACAAAACATCAAACAGTGTTTTATAAATGCGCCTTAGTTGTAACGTCGTGATCACTTCCGATGGCTTGGGTAATAAATTAACTCAGAGTTTCCTGAATATTTTTAATAACATGAAACTTTGCAATATGCTAATTTAACACATGTATCTAAGCTTGCAAACTAATTAAACACTCGATAAATTGGTGTCATTACGTGGTCAGAGTATTAACTTTCATACCCCATCCAAACCCTTCTCCAAGAAGGGAAAACGGGGTTGGCTGGGGTATGAATTAAAACATTAAATTCTGTTTACAAAGTTTGCATATTGCAAAATTAAAATATTTAATAGGTAATTTTAAACAAATATCGTATTCTTTCAGTAAAATATGTTTTTAAACGCGTTATCCGTTATACAATCCTGCTAATACAAGCTTTCCCATCGCTTAATGGAATTAAGGCGGGAACACGTAATGACACATGACCTTTACATTCTTATGTAATCTGTTGCGTTTTTTGTCTTAAAAATAATCAGGGATTTACATTCTGAAACTTTCCGTTGATTCTTCCTCAAAATGTATATGTGAAAAACCATACTTGGAAATAAAAATAATTTTATGAGAGTTTTGACAGGAATTAAATGTGCATGCACGGACCTAATGGAACTATTTATGGTATGTGCTAAAGTGTGGTAATACTCTGCAATGTCCTAAGATTTGGCACTTTCATTTTTTTTAGATATATAATGAAAAAAAAGAAACGCATTTTGGCTGTGTTATTAAAACTGAGGTTTGTATGAGTAATAAAGACATTTATGTTTTGTTGATTTTCAAATGTATTTCATAATGTGACTGGTTCGTGTGTTTTCGTGTGTTTCGATTTGGAACTCTCAATGGAAAATGGATAAGAAATAAGTAATATTTATGAAAAGGGATTATTTAGTTTGGTCCAGTTAAAGATTTTAATATACGTAACCTTTGTTTTGCTAAAACACTACTCCATCATATAGTGTGTTTACTATACATTTCGAAAAACATTAGGAATATGTTATTATCGTCACCATGATCTGTTTTTAAAATATGAAAGTAATTGAACAACTCTTCCGAGACAAGGGCTTTCACAACCTGACGTCTTTGGTGACGTGATTAACAAACATTCTTCGTCATGATATCTTTCATGCATATTTATTAATCGTATTAGTATGTTTATCCAATGACCCAATCGGTTAGCAACACACTGCACGTTTAATGGTTGACCCATTTACAGTTCACCACTTTGCTTGCTCGATTACCGGATTTGATTGTTGACACTATAATGACGTCTACCTAAATCCTAAAATGACAGTAACAAATGATGTTTGTCTCCATTCTTGTCTTGTCGTGCCCTTAATGGTTTATTGACAAGTTGCTCTAGCTTCCACCAATTCCCTTAGTACTTGTTTTGGTGATTTCAATTGCCTATTAATACTACCCAGTGTGTAAGATGCTATAGCCTGGCATTTTTTTTTTATTAAGACTGTCCCGTTTTTTGAGATGACAATAGCGTACGATTGAGGTTTGGTGCACCCTATAACCTGCTTTAAACACGCAGCGGCCTTTTAGGCACTGTCCTTTTCAAATCGGTAGACCTAGTGTTTGCGATGACACGTATATTGCCTCTTATCTATCTTTGTAATTGGTGTTTGTATCAATACGGGTTATTGGTTGACAGTGGTCCTTGAATTCTACGGATGTGTTCGACTTGTATATTTATTGTTCTATTTAGGTATAAATAAAACATTTTTGGACTTTTTTTTGTAAAAATGTGTAAAGCGGCTTAGTTATTGAATTTGCCTCCCTTGTTGTTCGACCATAGTTTCCCTAAAAAATTGTTTGTAAAATCATAAAATAAAAAGAAAATTTCTTGTAAGGATTAACCGGAATTTCTGACGGACGGAAAAGTGATAATTCCTACTGCGAAATATTCCATATAGAAATATTTACATCTAGCCGGATATTTTAGAAAACACATTTTAGTTTGTACGTAAATGACGTCAGAAACGTGAGAAAATGACGTAAATTGCCGTTTATATGTCGTGTTTTCCAATGGTTGCAAATGAACTGGGACAGATCATAAGTCCTCAGAAATATTCTATAAAATCATTTTAGAGATTGCGGTAATGTATTCTCTAATGTGTAGAACTTCAATGCACTAACTGGCATTCCAGAATGTCAATAACGACACATACCTTGAGATAATATAACCAGATTCAATATGTATACTGAAAGGAAAAAGAAACGCATAATTGGTATTTTCGCTATATATATTTTATGTTTAATATGCAACTGCTAATCGAATGGTACAGGGCGACATTAGGCCAGTCCTTTCGGAAAGAAGGTCTAAGCAGCACCTAATACACCAATGGTTACCCCTTTAAATTACAGTATCGACAGAATGCGCATTTGGCTCAAGCAGGTGAGCAAACTTAGGCTTCAAACGTTGCAATCTCTTAACATTAAACACAATACTGTAATGGCTTGACCTTTTCAAGCGAAATTTCAACATTTATGAATTTCGTGTAACAAAGTACACTTTGATTAAATGGTCTACTAAATGTAAGTAGCTGTAACTCATTTTTGTACAAAATACGTTGAGATATATCTGGAATATTACGTGGAATTAGGTGTATATACTAGTGTAGTATAGGCATGTTATTGATTATGCGTTTATTTTTCCTTTCAGTATAGTTCCGTGCAACTATATGACATTTTGTCCCTCGTGTGTTAATGAAGCAAGGATATTTTTTTTTGTGGAAGCTACATTTCCTGTTCGACTTATTCAACAGCTGATTCTTAAATGTTTTTTTTAGTTGTCTATGGTTATTTGACTGTGAATCATCCAGTTGACGATAAGAATGCTTTACAACTTGAATTCCTAGAGAACTCGTCTAAAAAACAATATTCGGAAACGGTAACCAGTTGATTTTTCTCAATATTTTATTTGAGAAAGAGCTAGTAATGGAAATATGAACGTAGACATATATGTAAAGCCTCGGCTGCCATCTGTTGGCATTTTGACGCTTTGTTGTGCGCAGTTAGCATTTTGTGTAGTACTCTTTGTAAGTTGTTATGTGCATTTTGTGAGTTGCCTTGTGCATTTTGTAAGTTGTCTTGTGCATTTTGTCAGTTGTCTTGTTCATTTCATAAGTTGTGCATTTTGTCAGTTGTCTTGTGCATACATTCGAAGATGCTTGTGGTGTACCATCTGTATTTATGTAACAACATAAAAGTAGGTAGTCGAACAGGAATTCAGTTTCCGCAGATCACAATCAACCAAAAACACGCATTTAAACAAACTCCTGTGGATTTGACTTTTCGTAGATCAGTCTAATCAGTGTAGCATGTGGCAATGTTATTTCCGGGAGTTTTATGTCCGGGATGTTTACGGAGCAGAATGAAATTGTAAGTGCAACTGAATGAAATCGCAAGTTGTTATGTGCATTTTCTAAGTTGTATTGTGCATTTTGTCAGTTGTCTTGTGCGTTTTGTAAGTTGTCTGTTGCATTTTGTAATTTGTCTGTGCGTTTTGTAACTTGTCTGGTGTATTTCGTAAGTTGTGATGTGAATTTTGTACGTTGTTATGTGCATTTTCTAAGTTGTCTTGTGCATTTCGGAAGTTGTCTTCTGCATTTCGTAAGCTGTTAAGTGCATTTTCTAAGTTGTGATGTGAATTTTTTTCCAACGTTGTTATGTGCATTTTCTAAGTCGTCTCGTGCATTTCGTAAGTGGTCATGTGCATTTTATAAATTGTTATGTGCATTTCCTAAGTTGTATTGTGCATTTTATGAGTTGTCGTGTGCGTTTTGTAAGTTGTCTGATGCATTTTGTAAGCTGTCTTGTGCGTTTTGTAAGTTGTGTGGTATATTTCATAAGTTGTGATGTGAATTTCCAACGTTGTTATTTGCATTTTCTAAGTTGTCTAGTGCATTGTTGACGTGTGCGTTTTGTAAGTTGTCCGATGCCTTTTGTAAGTTGTCCTGTACGTTGTGAATGTTGTATGGTGTATTTCGTAAGTTGTGATGTGAATTCCCTACGTTGTTATAAGCATTTTCTAAGTTGTCTTGTGCATTTCGTAAGCTGTTAAGTGCATTTTCTAAGTTGTGATGTGAAATTCCAACGTTGTTATGTCCATTTTCTAAATTGTCTTGTGCAAGACATCTTACAAAATACACATAACAACTTACGAAATGTACAAGACAACTGAAAAAATGCACAAGACAACTTACGAAATGCGCAAGACAACTTATGAAATGCACATGATAATTTAAAAAATGCACATAACAACTTACGTGTTGTGCATTTCGCTCATAACAACTGAGAAAATGCACAAGACAACTTTCGAAATGCACATGATAACTTAGAAACTGCACATAACAACTTAGAAGATAAACATGACAACTTAGAAAATGCACATGAGAACTTAGAAAATGTACAACACAATTTACAAAATGCGCAGGACAACTTAAGAAATGCACATGACAACCTAGAAAATGCACAAGACAACTAACAAAATGCACATGCCAACTTCCAAACATACAAATAACAACATAGAAAATGCGCGTGACAACTTACGAAATGCACATAACTATCTACGAGATGCACATGATAGCTTCGAAAATAAACATAACAACATAATAAATGCGCGTGACAACTTACAAAACTACACATAACAACTTCCGAAATGCACAATACCATTTATAAATGCACATGACAACTTAGAAAATGCACAAGACAACTAATTAAATACCCATGACAACTTAAAGAATGCACAATACTACAAATGAAATGCACATAACAACTTACGTGTTGTGTATTTCGCAAATAACAACTGAGAAAATGCACAACATGACTAAAAAATGCACTTAACAACTTACAAAATGTACAAGCCATCTGAAAAAATGCACAAGACAAGTTACGAAATGCACAAGACAAAACAAAAAATGCACAAGACAACTTACCAAATGCACAATGCAACTTAGAAATTGCGCATGATAACTTAGAAAATGAACATGACCATTTAGAAAATGACATAACAACTGACGAAGTTCACATCACAACTTACAAAATGCATTTAACAACTGAGAAAATTCACAAGAAAACTGAAGAAATGCACATAACAACTTAAACAATGCGCATAACAACTTACGAAATGCACAAGACAACTGAAAAAATGCATAAGACAACTTACGAAATGCACAAGACAACTTCGATAATGAACAAGACAACTGACGAAATGCACAATACGACTTACAAAGCGTACTTCACAAAATACAAACGGCCAACAAAAGGCAGACGAGGCTTACCATACACATTGATACGTCAAGTCTTTGGCATGCGCCTTAGTAATATGCTTTTCGGACTGGAATTTGCTGGAAAACTGGAAAGTTATAGTTTAGTTTACATGTGTTGAACCGTATTGGAGTTTAAATAAATGGTCATTTAAACAAGTTTACTCTCTCTTTGTAGCTATCATGTAAGCGTAACATTCTGTACACGTAAATTTTGGAAGCAAAAGGAAAAAGTATAAAATGACACAATGAACATATGCTTTGTACCCATGATTTGGAATGAACTTCTGTTTAAAGCTGTTGTTATTTGCGAAGAATACACAGTGCTAAATCGCATATTTGGGAAGAATACAAGCATCTTTCATGGTATCCGGTAAAGATAGGGATTTCCAACCCGAGGTATAAGACTTAGTGTTTTTATCGGAACCGAGGCTCTGCCCGAATACCCAAGATAGATTCTTGTTCTTGCATATCAGAGACATGTTGTGCGTTGACGCCGCCAACTACAAACGTTTTGCATGTTTTCTCCTGCATACCGGATGTTGGTGCGCGCGTGACTTTCCTTTGCATGCATTGATTTATCCTTACCAGGCTCTAAATCTACTATCACAGACAAATTCATGATGATATAAGAGTTCTAGCTAATTCTGCCTCATTTTACACGTCATTGGTCTAATCACCACGGAGTTGTATTTTTGTTATATAATTACGCCAAATGTTGATAGATGTCACGCAAACATGGAATTTAAAATTGTTCAGCCTAGTAAATATATGTTAATTGTGTCTTAAATTTCAGATATTAGATCAATGAAAAATTTAAGCATAAATACACGTTGTAAATTTTGTTTAGCTGTATGCCACTAACAAAAAAATTACAATGGGACCCTACGGAAAATTAATTGTGGTGTGAGACGTTAAGTAAGAGCTGTAAAATGGGTATCGTTTATTCTTCATTTTTAAAGCATTGCGCTTTAGAGCTGCCGAATGACATTTGCATCCGTCATCTTTAAGGTATTGCGCTTTAAAGCTGCAGAACAGGTATATTTCCATCTTTTATCACTAAGGTCTTGCGATTGAGAGCTGCAGAATGAGTATCTCGAAGGCCTTGCGCTTCAGAGCTGCAGAATGGGAATATTCATCCTTCATCTTTCAAAAGGCCTTGCGCTTTAGAGCTGCAGCATGAAATGTTAATCCTTTGTCTCTAAGATATTGCACTTTAAAGCCGAAAAACTGGTAAATTTCATATAAGGCCAGGTGCTTTAGCTCTGCAGAACGGGTGTGTTTTTTTATTATTCATCGCTAAGGCATTGCGCTTAAAAGCCGCAGACTGGGAATTTTTCATTTTTGGTCACTAAGGCATTGCGCTTTAGAGCTTCAAAACGGGTATATTTTACTCTTCAACGCTAAGGCATTGCGCGTTGGAGCTGCAGAACAGGTATATCTGTCATCATGTATCTCTAATACCTTGCGCTTTAGAGCTTCAGAATGGGAATTTTCATCATTCATCTTTAAGCCCTGGTGCTTTAGAACTGCAGAACGGGAACATTTCATTCTTCATCTTTAATAGCATTGTTCTTGTATCTGTGAACGTTTCAGACATGTTAGGAAAATATCACAGAGACAAATTCATGTTGATATAAAATTTCTAGCTAAGTCTGCCTCATTTTACACGTCATGGGTCTAATCACCACGGGGTTGTATTTTTGTCTGTTAGGTGTGACACCTAGTGCACACATGAAATTAAAAAAAAAAAATCTACATGGTACATATTTGTTAATTGTGTCTTACATTGCAGATATTGAATCAATAAAGAATTTAAGCATAAATACATGTTGTAAACCTAAACTTTCTTTTAAAATAGGACGTATACACATGACTTTAAAACTACCGGTGCACGTAATAAAACGTGCACTTTAAACTTTCGGTCAATATGACGTGACGTCGTAGTCAGTTTTGACTTTGACGTCAAACATTTTAATTAACAACGAGTCTAGACGCTCGACAGCACTCGTAGTCAGATTGCGTGTAAAAAAACCCGCAATGGCATCGTAGGTCCACACTGTATTACAAACAAGGAGCAATATTTAATTAGTTATACAATGAAAATGTCAAAATACAACAGAAAGGGTGGTGAAGACAGGGTTACCGACTTGAACGGTCAGTAGGCAATACGGTCTACATGTCAGCCTGAATCGACTGAATGTGTATACAGTCCTCGCTATTATCCTGTCTTCAGCGCCCAAATAGACAGTCTAAACAAAACTACATCCATCAAAAGGAATTCTCTAACAATAAAGTCCACATCCAGAGAAACTAACAAAAGAAACACTAAGATGTTGTTGTAAAGCTATATAAAATACAAAATAAGAAACATCTCAGGATGTATCCAGAGATGCATCTTTGGCTGCCATACCACAGTATTTGCAGCCAAAGAGAAAACCAATCTAGGGTACGACCAGAAAACCCGAGGGACGAAAGCTCATGCATCTATCTCCCTTTGTCGGGGTTTCAGTAGATACAATCATAGAGTCCCAAGAGGTTGTCCAGTCATCGCACAAGGGAAAAGTGAAGCGTAGTGTCTGATTGTAGAGGGGTTTATCACTAAACATGCAGTGCGTTGCAATACTAAAGGGTCGTACCCTTTTCCTGATTAATATTGTAAAGTGGTCTGGAAACCCGCCAGATCCCTTTCAACACATAAGATCTTTGCGCATCTGGGTAATCGTAGAAGATAATTGCTATCTTTCTTAAATGTACTTTAAAGTAACAACCCTAGACAAAGTTGTCTAGAAATTGTGCCTTTCCAAGCGTGAATAAGGTTAGACATCTCGCAACTAATCCAAATTGATATTTTTAACCTTAATATTCTTGTACACATGTCACAAACTGCACTGTGTTGCGCTGTATTGTTTTTATAAAAAAATCAACCGTCATATATAAAGTAAAATGTGTTGAAAATGACGTAAAACACCATACAAACAAATTATCTTTGGTAAGCTCCCGGCATAGCGCTTGTTTTGAGATAAATTTAACATAGATTTTCAAACTGATGTTTGCTCCTATATAACCAATTTACACGTTTGGTATTCATGATTAGATAAACGTATAAGCAAATCATGAATACTATTGAGGCCCTCCCAGTGGGGCGGGGAGGGGTGGGATAATAACAAAATTATCCTACATGAGTTGGGAAGACATCTGAGTCCAGCAGCCATATCATAGAATAGAACTGAGTGGTAGGAAAGAAGAACATGGTGGACTCCGATGTCTTCCTAACTCATGTAGGATAATCATACTTGTGTTCGATTTCAACTGATATTTAGCAACAACTCACATGAGCCGAACCCCTATGAATAACCCTGATGTAAAACGTATACTGTAGTCTTCTGTGGACTGTTTTAACCTGGCACACATCATAATAAAAAACACCAGCATTTTGTGGGTTTTCTTAGCCATTTTTTAATATAGCCACAGTAACAGGTACAGTTATAACGTTCAGAATGTTTGTATTGACATATTTGGCTCCACTTTTTTTTTTACATTTTCACAAAACAATTGATGATGAAACAAGAGGTCCATGACCTTGACACGCTCTCCTAAATACATCTAAACAGCTAGGTATTGGACATGTATCATAAACTCTTATATGCTTGTCATTATTTGAAGGGGTAGTGTTTGTTAATCATTTAACAATCTTTTTTTGTCTGAGTAAATACATTTTATTTTCAATATTTCTCAAATGAAAATCATTTTTGTAACAGGCGTGACATTCCTGTGAAGTTTTATGAAAATCCTTCAAGTTGTGTCAGAGGATTAGTTGCCACAAGTTTTCCCTATGTAACTCTGTGTAAACAAAAAATGGCTGCTGGTGGCCATGTTTGACGTCAAATAGAAAAATTGTATTTTTAAAATATATGTTTTAGCTGTGGTGGCCATCTTAAAGTTTCAGCCAATTTGATATTTACTTAGAACCAACTAGACATGAAGAGCAACATTCCTGTAAAATTGCATGAACATCTATCAAGTAGTTTCAGAGGAGTAGTCGCCACAAGTTGTTCCTGTATATAACTATAAACAAAGATGTCCGCTGAATTTTGTATAGATCCAACTACATGTTGTCAGTCATTTTGGTATAGGTTCAAAATCAATACCACTTGTGGTTTTTGAAAAGTACTAGTCGCCACAAACTTCTATATTTAAAATATATGTTTAGCTATGATGGCCATCCTGAATTCCCGGCAAATATGGCCACTGGAGGCCATGTTTGACATAAAATCAAAATGAACTTTGTTTAGATTTAACTACATGTTACGTCAGTCATTTTGGTATTAATCAATACCACTTGTGGTTTTTGAAAAATACTAGTCGCCACAAACTTCTATATTTAAAAAACATATTTAGCTATGGTGGCCATCTTGAATCCCGGCAGACCTGATTTTTTACTTAGGATCAACTAGACATCAAGAGCAACATTCGCGTAAAGTTTCATGAAAATCCATCAAATAGTTTCAGAGGAATATTTCCAAACGTTTTGTCAATATAACCAAAGATACTTAGTACTTCAACCTAGATAGTAAGAGCAACATTCATGCAAAGTTTTATAAAAATCCATCAAAAGAATGTCCACTGGCGGCCATGTTTAATATCGAATCAAAATTAATTTTGTTTAGAACCAATACTGTCATGCTAGACCATTTGGTAAAGGTTCCAAATCAATACCCTTATGGTTTTTGAGAAGTAGACGCCACAAAAGTATATTTTTAATATGGTAGCCATCTTGGATTTCATATCAACCTGTATTTTTGTTGTTTGTAGGATCATCTAGACCTTATTAAAAAAGGGCAAGATTTCTGTAAAGTTTCATGAAATTCCATCAAATAGTTTTAGAGGAGTAATCGCCACAACAATATTTATAGTTTCGGAAGAGTAGTCGCTACGAACTTCTTTTTTAAAAATCTATTTTTAGCTTTGGTGGTCATCTTTGATTTCACATTAACCTGATTTTTTGTTAGGGATTAGCAAGACCTAACGGGTACATGTAACATTTCCGTAAAGTTTCATGAAAACCCATTTAGTTAGACGAGTAGTCGCCGCAAAAATGAGACTGGACGGACGGACAGACAGACAAACGACGCACCACGGCATAAGCTCTGCTGATCTGTGATAAGGTGCGCTAAAACAAATACACATGGCAAATGTTCATCGTTCAAAACGCTTTCAGTTGAACAGGAAATTTGATATTTTCGGAAGTTAGAGCGTCCAGTTGAGCGATAGGCACAACTAAAAACAGTCATAAAAGGTAATACTGAAAGCCGTCAAAAGCAGTCACCAGTAATCAGCAGTACAAACGTAATGTTTTAAAAGTAAATTATAGCAATTTTAACTAAAAGTAGGTACATTTTCATTTGTTTCCCTTTAGGACACTGTTCCCTAGATCCCTAAAAGTAGGTATTTGACCCCTGGATCCCTTAAAGTAATTGACAATGTTTCCCAGATTCCTAAAAGTAATTGGCCGTGTTCCCCAGATTCCCAAGATCCCTGGGAAGGCCTCACTGTTTAAAACACAATTTAGGTGGTAGCGATATTGTCGAACCTTTTACGTTTGTGATGTCACATCTTGCGTTTTAGTTATCGTTTTAATTATTGTTTGTTTCCATGCCTGCTTTTTCTTTACTGTGGTCCTTGAATGCTACATTTCTTGTAATACTCGGCAATCTGGAAAGCTATATTAAAGTCCCTATCCTGCCATAACATTACGTGGTCCGAGTATTAACTTTCATACCCCATCCAACCCCTTCTCCAAGAAGCGAAAACAGATTTGGCTGGGGTATCACATAAAACCTTAATTTCGGCTTAAATTTTGCATATTGTAAAATGAAAACATTTAAGGTGTAATTTTAAACAGGTTATCGAATATTTTCAATAAAACTTGTTTTCAAACGTGTTTTATTGTCGAAATATCTGTTATAGAATCATGCTAATAAAAGCTTTCCCACCGCTTAATGGAATTAAGGCGGGACCACGTAATGAACAGGCACATTTGACGACAGATGTATACCAAGTCTAAATTTACTGACGACGATATACTCGTACTTATATAACTTACATATTTTGAGAATCCAAACTCTATTTACACACTATAAACGGATTTAACCAGCCGGACCAATTCCCAAAACTGGAACATAGAATTAGGAGTTACCAACTCAATTCATTTTACGCATAGTCAATCATGGGTATTTTACGAACCGGTGATTAAAAATATACTTTTAAACGGCACATGTATATTATTTTAAGACCAAAAGCTTTGATAAACGCTTTTGTATTGTAATTTTACCATTAATTGGCGGGTTATTTCTTTAATATTACTAAATCAACATGCTAATTATGATGAATTCTATTCCAACTAATACTCTGATGTTATTAATTAAATGTTTTCATATTGTCCAAGTTATTGGTCCAAGGACTGTCATATTAACCCAAGGACCAATAACTGGGCCAATACGAAAACACTTAATTAATGACATTTTTATTAATTAACTACTTAAATTCTCTATTTATTCCAATGTTTTAAATATCATTTACAGGTAAGAAAAAACAAGAGGTATATGTTCAATATAACATTTAATAACAAGTATCTGATTCAAATAAATCTTCCCCTGTTATCACTCGACGGCGTGTGGGAAATCACGAACGTGATGATAGCTATATTTCAGCGAAATCGATGTAACCGAATTTATAAATAACCAAACCTTAAATAGTTTGATTGTCTACATTACATACTAGGCGAACTAATTTATCATCGAAAAGCTGCGACGTTGTTTTTTTTCAAAACGGCGTGCTTAAAGAAAACGAAGCCATATTGGCCTTGTTGGCTTATCCAGTCAGATTTCTTGAATTTCATATTGGCCGAGCTTTCTCATATTGGCCGAGTTTCCCTCCATATTGACATTCTTTTTACGGTGGTGCAGTTTCCTGCAAACCACGGCAGATATTTAGTTGTTAATTACTAAAGGATATTATTGACTGTATTTTTAAAAAGTTTTTATGTAAATAATACATCTATATTATAAATTATAGTAATACAGCCCAACCCAATCGGCCTTTTCCCACCGACCGTTCCAAGACGTTTCTCCTATTGTCAACCCCTTTATGTTTGTCGCGTATTGCTTATTGCTTCTATTTGTCCCTGCGTTATTTAGTTTACTGAATTCTGTTAATGATACATTTCACGTTCGACTTCTGTATCTAACTGCATTAATATCATCATAAAGATCTGACTTGATACATTGCTGTACGTCATAGTAATTTAATAAAGCGTGTAATCGATAAAACTTTCATTAATATACACCATGTTTGAATGACATTTTCCGCATCTGTTTTCAATAACTTCAACTCCTTTCAACACCTAATAGGAGCTTGTTGCTATACAATGCTTTGCATATGTCTCAATTCAAAACGGTAGCGTCGACTTAAGAGTTACCAACTCATAATTCATTTTTCGAATATTCAATCCTGAATATTTTAAGAACCCGTAAATAAATTTTACCTTTTATCGGGACATATACATGTCCTGAACACCTGGACAGAGTTTTGGTAAACGTTATTGTAATGTAATTTTGCCGTTATTTGGCGAGTTAGTTTCTTTAACGTATGCAACGTATCTGTAACTCCAAATGGTTTGGTTATATCTGACCATCTTATCAATGTTATATAAATGTATACAGCTTGTAATAAATCATCGGAATATTCGGATATTTATTGATGGAACCAGTAATTTTAATGATAGCCATGTTTTATTTGCTTAAAATTGTGAACCGTCTTCATGATATTTAGAAGACCAAAGTCAAGGACAATGTCGAATGATAAAATATATAGAGATTAATTAACTGCTGGAATCGATTATAGGGAAATCTTTCACGAGATGATAGGCGTGTGTTTATTTTCACGAACGAGCGTAAGAGAGTGAGTGAAAAAATAACGCACGCCTACCATCGAGTGAAGGATTTCCATATAATCGGTCACAACAGTAAAATAATCTATTTATTACATTTTTAATTTGATTATGTATGATTTTAACGAGAATTATTTGCTTTATTTAGCGTTATCGGTGGATGACGTCGACGTCACCAACACGTTATTGACGTCATAAACCAACGTCGCAGTTAGTTATTTTGTGTTCGGAGTAAGTTATTAATATTTAGCGATTATGAATATTCTTTCTCTCAGAAATCCCAATCTTTCACCCATATAAATGTAATAAATTACTATTATAATACATACCTGTTTTCGCTCGTTAAAGGCACTTATTCGGTTGTCTTTCGTTGTACAAATTTTCATTCTACTTGGTGGTGTTGCTGATGACATTGTATATAACGGCATGCGGCTTGATGGCGTCGACGAGTTTGAGCAGGTGGCGATATATGTTCTGGTATTGTTTCTCTGAAAGTAAACTCTCTCATCCTTTTTCATCTGTGCGTTATTTGATCTAATGAGTGATCTGCAACTGAAAAGAATTAATTCATTATGTACTGGTGTATTGTTTATTTATTCACGTCTCACCACAGTACACTACCATAAACAATACACAAGATCATTTAACTGTGTTGTAATTTTAAAAAAAATACATTAGACCATGCAATATAAAATACTCTGTAAATAAATACTGAAAAGGCGATCCCTTGGAAGGAACAAACACAAACAAGTGGTACAAGTAGCAGACCCGGATGTATTGAGTCTGTTCATGAGAGGTAATGTAAGTAAAACCATGACTATAAAATGACTAGCATATACTGAATGATACTGAACATATTTCTTCACTCGTGTCATCTGACTCACACATTGCTTAAGAAATAAAACGACTGTCCCTACACGTCATAACACATGTGCGGAATCGTATGCATAGAAATTCAGCAATCGCAACCCGCCAGCCTATCTAGCCCGACGGCTTGGGTCAATACATATTCAGGCAGAGAATTTGAGGCTATGAAGAGCGTTTTATTATATACTTTCCAGTGAAATAGTGGATTTTATAATTAAAATAAAACCTTTTATCACATACTTCCCTATAAATATGTCGTTTTTGAATATACGATACGACATAGACCTAGCTAGTCAAATTCATCAGGATTTCGTTGCCGGGCAATAAAGCCAGGCAATAAAGCCTTGAAATAAAGGGTTACAAAATGTCATATCACGGAAATAACAGAATGTTCTTTATGAATCTTTCAGCGGAGTGATACGGAAATAACCGAGTAATTACGAGCTGTCATCTTTGACCATAACTCTAAGAAATGACTTGACTAGTAATGCAAAGAAGATGAAATACAATAGATGATAGATAGATAAAAGTAAAATAAAGAAAGAAATAAGGCATAATACACGGACCATAAAGATAGTTTAACAACTTTATAATAAACTCAATAATATAGAACCATCCGTGGATAAAAAAAACACTTGTGACCATTCATTTTCTGAATTAGACAATTTTAAAGTCAATGGTATTCATTTTGAATCAAACTTTAGAAAAAAAAGTCGGTTAGATACAAGTTTACGCGACAAACATGCATGAACACATCAAAATGGGATTACATCTATTAATAATATTATTGTATTCTCCATGGAAAAAAGCGTAGCAAATTAGTTGAATTTGACAGTTCAACAAAGTCATTGCTGAAGTATATGATAGATAGGCTATGGGCTCGACTCATATCAGACCTAGAGCTAAAGCTCTCGGGCAGATATGGCGTCTCAGGCCTGATATAGAGTGTGATATGAAAATACCCATTTACTATTCTCTATATATTTTCATTGTTTATATTTCACATGTGAAAATATATTTTCACTCCAGATGACGTCATGCAACTGTTGAATTTGTTTTGGCGCATTATATTTTGTCTGCATACATTTCCAGGTTGTGAGTATATAATAAATAGAATATTTGTTGGCGTGTCGTGAATATAGGAGTGATATTCATCTCGAAGTGATTTTTACTCGTGCTAAAGTACTCGTGAAAATATAAGTTTTCTCACTGCTCGATGAAAATAAATCCTATAATCACTCAAAACAAACAAATATCCTCTATGTACTACTACTACTACTACTGCTACTGCTGCTACTGCTGCTACTGCTGCTGCTGCAACTGCTACTCCTACTGCTACTACTGCTACTACTGCTGCTACTACTACTACTATATAAATTTATTGCACCTCGCACAAAATCCTAGGAATTTCATTGGATTAGAGCAGTCACATGGTGACCCTCCATTATTCTATAATGGGTCAATAGATTTCATAGAGGGTCACTAAAACAATATGGACTACAATTCCGATTCAAAATTTAAATCATACGCAAATAGTTCTTTAAGGCGTTAGTAACAAACATAATAAGTAAATTTATACTGTTTTTAAACTGTACCGGTCGTGACGTCAACGTCATGACGTCAATTTGCGCGAACGTCTAAATATCGGTGTTTGCCCTAAAAAACGGTGCTCGATGCAATAAATCAGTTATTGGGTTTGTTACTGACTCCCTATAGAAATTTATTGCACCTCTCACAAAATCCTAGGAATTTCATTGGATTAGAGCGGACACATGGTGACCCTCTATTATTCTATAGTGGGTCAGTAGATTTCATAGAGGGTCGCTAAAACAATATGGACTACAATTCCGATTCAAAGTTTAAATCATTTGCAAATAATTTCTTTAAGGCGTTAGTAACAAACATAATAAGTACATTTAATACTGTTTTTAAACTGTATCGGTCGTGACGTCAACGTCATAACGTCGAATTGCGCGAAAGTCTCAATGACGTTGACGCTCCATTAAAATGGGTTCTAACACGACCTGCGAAGTCTTTCATATACACAAAGAAGAGAGACAGCTGTGTGTTATTCTACGATAAAATACAACTGTTCCATTAATTCCCGCGTATACTTCATCCGTTGGAAGCGCCACGTTACATGACGTCACTTGGTAAATATACGTCACGAAGACAAACTCAACAGTAATTTTAATGAAACGTTAATTACATCAAACTTGCCATGCTCCCAAACCGTGCACTAACCCCGATATAAACCCATCATATGCATCAGTACATATAACATTAATAAGCATCTTGAAAAGGTGAGAACGTTTGACGTCATACAGCGCAAGCTAAATGACGTAAGCAATGACTTTAATTGTTTGTCACGTGACATCTAGTGTATTGAAACGCAGATCTTTGCATACGGGGGCGCCCAGTGGAACAGCCTGTAAACATAGCAGCCTGATTACCTTGACCTCCGAGATAATATATAGTGCCCCAACAATAGCGTAGACAATGGGGTTATTGTTGTGTTAGAATCGAAATAATAAATACGTACCTGTATTTTATCGGTGAATAAAACACAGTTAGTCGTTCGGATGCGAGTAATTAAATCACTCGTGCTAACGCACTCGTGATTTAATTACTACGCATCCGAACTCCTATCTTTATTTTATTCACCGATAAAACACAGGTACTTATTTATTATTTCTTAATTAAATATCGGCGTTTGCCTTAAAAAAGGTGCTCGATGCAATAAATCAGTTATTGGGTTTGTGACTAACCCCTACAGAAATATGTGGGGTCAGTGAGATGTATATAGGGGGACGCGGCTATCGCCTATATACTCCCCTATAAATCTTACTGACCCCACATATTTCTGTAGGGGGTCAGTAACAAACCCAATAACTAATAATAGCTGCGGATCGAATCACCCTGGGTGGGAGCTCGACTTGTGAGGACGTGTCGATTCTTACGGATGGCGGGAGGTGTACAGTACTGGTTCTACCCAAGAAAAGATGATGATCTGCCTCCACCACAAAAAAAAGTCGACCGTCATATATAACCTTACATGTGTTGAAAATGACGTAAAACACCATTCAAACAAACAAACAAAACATTTCGAAGTACATTTATTAATCACCTGTCGGTGTTAGGGCTCAGCGAGCTTAACTTCTTCCTACTGATCCAGAGAACATAGATGACGACAGAGTAGCAATACGCCATGATGACTGTCGGTAGAACAAACATTATGACGAGTTGATAAATAGCAAACAGTAGAAGCACTTCCTGATCTGCATGCTCGCCACATAGACTCGTCTGCACCTGTGTATCGTTGTTGTAAAATGTCGTCACGGCAACATCCTGTAAGAGAAAGAAAATGAAAATATAAATAAATTTAAGCAAAACAAAACTTGCGGTAGCCCTATTGTCAACCCTTTTATGTTTGTGATGTCATAGCTTGCCTTGTATTCCTCTATCTAACTACTGTTTGTGTATACGCGTGTTTTTGTTACATATTCTGTTCAACTTGTATATCTACCTTTGTAATGCCATAACGTGTTATTCGTCTATTTAAACATCACTTCAATGTTTCAACTAGCTTTTATGCGAAGTCCTTTATTAGAAATAAGTTAATTCAGTTAAGTCCAATATGCAAGAAAGAAGTCCAACACGACAATACCACAACTAGACGTTTTACTGGTGGAAATGTATTTCGGATACACATTAATCAAGCATAATTCTAATCTGAAAAAATAGTATCATACTATAGAGAAGAATAGTTTTGCTGTAAATTATTTACTTTACATGAAACTATTGAGGATGAGAAGCTAACTTGATCGAATGGCCCCTCGGCATCTCTCATGACTAAATAGTAAACCGGATATGACACTTGAATGTTATCGAATTTGGTGTGCGACACAACGTATATTGATTTTTCATGATAGACCTATAGGTTAATACGAAATAGGTTAAACCTATAGCGCGATCACAGTTTCTGTCTGATTCTGTGTGCTACATGTACGTATGTAACCAGATTCTGATCTACCTGTTAAATATCTGAACCATGAGATCAGAGTGTAGGTAGATACGTATATTAATGAAGTCCTGATGATATATGATCACGAGACACAGAATCGCGTGGTACGAAAATCAGAGCTTATTTGGTACAGACTGAATCGCCAAATGTCACAGGGCTAGAATAATGTGCAGCAGAATCGGGTCAAGGCTCGAACCCGGGACTTTCGGACTGCCGTTCCGATGCTCTACCGTTTAAGCTAACCTTCCGGAATACATGATATATCTGTCAACCTGTTAAACATCTATGAACCACGTGACGCATACTTATACAACAGTAGCGAGCTTTCGTAAGGTTCCCATCTATGTGTTATCACTGGTTTATGACATCACAAATTAAGCAATTGACGGAAAAGATTGATATGAGGTTTAAGCTATTTTTCGAATCACGTTTTGAAACTGTTTGTTAAATTGTACATAAATTGATTTAAAGCTGCTGTCTATAGACTAAAATCATTATAAGTGTGTATATTTGAGAATAAAATAGTGTTTAACATAAAGCGTTAAGGGTTACTTGTAATTGTTTAGATGTTGTAGATAGCCTTTACCCAAACCATACATAATCAATAAATGGTCCTGAAATTGGGAAGTTATTGAGCAGATACCCAATATGATGTGTTTGTGTACGTGTACAATCAGGGTGAATGGATAGTGGTCCCTGTATTGAAAAAAGAACAGCTAAAAACAAAAAAACACTCAGTTGTATGCATTCCTTTAATACAATTTAATATAAACAATGCCAGTTTAAGGATGAACACATACCGTAACAGTACGTTTTAAACACACTGAGTTTTAAAAATAGTAATGGCGGTAGGTTTTTAGACAGTATTTTAATACTTGTAAATAATATCTTAATCTGTCAACAATATGTTGGAGAAAGTGAAAATGGTTGAGTATGAATGCATAAACCTTTGCCAAAAACATACCAGTACAGTCTATTGTTTTCCATATGAACAGTCTACGTTTATGATTTGGTTTACATGGTTGCTTTCCCATTGTTAATCCACGACAGGCAAATAAACCGCCCTTTTCTCTTCAATGGTACATCAGAGAATTCAATTTGTTTTTAAGTAATCGACTTTAAGACTAATTACCAGAATTCTCTTGTAAATTATTAATGCCCAGGGCCCGTATTAATAAAACAACTAGTTACTTTAATAGAACATATTACTTGTCAAACTTCAGATGTTTGCATATTTTCGAATATCCTTATTAAACTCTCAGCGATATATAGAGCATCTATTTTAAGATAAATATTTAGCTGTGGGCTTATTAAAAATATAAACATGATAAAGGAGATGCCTTGAAACGACAGAACAAAGTGTTTAAAAAATCGATACATTTTACTTAAGATAATGCTAAGAAGCTTTATGAATATGGATCAAAGTCTACGTAATGCAAAGTTATGTCATAAACAACCACAATCAAAGGAAAGCAGATATATTCTTTTATGGACATAAATTATCTATATTTTTTCTTTCTGTAATTGTGAAATAATAGTACCTGTAATTGTTTAATTTAAAGTTACCTGTTGTGGGCGAAATGTATTTCATCTGTTATTGAGAATATTTTTATACTGTTATCTGTTATCCACAATCGGTATCGAGTGACGAGATAAAGGTTCCCCACCCCTCCCCACCCCTCCCCTCGTATGATAAAACGATGTTATTTACTGCTAACTTCCATTTCTTTTTTTTAAATCTTTGTTATCTATTATCATGAAATTCAAGTTGCTGTAATCCTGTTATGAGACACTCCCTTGACCCTCCTCCTTTCAAAAGATAGAAAATGTGAACATGTAAAACAGTTAAATAATAGTTGACTTAAAGAGTCATAAAATTGATCATTTAAACTTCATATGTTTTAATACTTATTAATCTAGGAACGCAATACATTGTAAATGAGCGTTCATTGTCAAGATACATTTACATAAATGCCAAACACGATTTTCGCTAAAGTTTCTCCCCTTGACACAAATAACTCCATTTTTATTTTGAACGTGGCAGACGTGAGCTGATGTTTACATTAGTTTTCAGGTAAATCATGGTATTCAAAACCGTTACACGAATAAATTGCATGGTTATGAAATTAGATTTGGCTTTTGAAGAAAAATGATAAATACTGGCTATAGGCTTGCATTTATTAATTTCCTTACGTACGCAAATATACAACTAAAACTATTATTTCTTGTGATACCATATGAGCTCGCGAGCTGTGCCAACTATTAGATTTGTAATGGGATATATGCACGAGTTCGTTCGCGTATTAAGGAGCGCACTATATGTACGCTAAAGAACGAGTGCATGTATCCCAATATAATCTAATAACGTTTTTATTGCATTTTTAAATTAGAACAATAAAATAGGTTGTAACATTTAATTTTCACCAAACATTTATTTGGAACAAACATATTGTCGTTACATCGTGGGAATTTTCACAATGAAATCACCATTGCTTTCATCACGTAAAACACTTTTTTTGACATGAACAGAAAATTAAACGAATCACGAACGAGGATACATTACACACCCAATATGACTTTACTACACATGTTCCCTTATTAAAACCAAAATGACACAAACGCTTCACACTGGCCTGAGTTGTAAAGAAAATTGAGTAGTTAAGAAGTGGAAAAGGACTGTTTTATTCTTCAAATAGGGATGAAGTTCTAGTATGGTGGCTGATCTCTGCCATTTGTCGTCTTTTCGTTATTTCGCCCCGAAAAGACGACAGAACGAAAAGACGACAAATGCCGCGCGAAAAGACGACAGAACGAAAAAACGACAGAACGACAGAACGAAAAGACGCCATTTCAAGGCCCTTGAAATGGCGTCTTTTGGCCCTTAAAATGGCGTCTTTTCGTTCTTTCGTCCTTTTGTTCTGTCGTCTTTTCGCGCTGCATTTGTCGTCTTTTCGTTCTGTCGTCTTTTCGCCTTCCGGTTGACTACTAGAAGTCGGGACGATTTTGAACTGTCGGAGAATCGGGCAAAATCGACATACCGTATGTTCAATAAATAATAAACGAAGGGTTACTAGTTCTGTTAATTCGTTTATATAAACGCAGAATGGTCATCATAATTATATTAACAACATAACATAATTGTATTCAGCATTAAACCACAATACAATAGTTTATAGCCTACATATACATCTGAAAATACAAAAAGTTTGTCTCACCCTTTCGTGGTGACTTAAATCCGTCATCAATATATAATACGTTTTACTTGGAGGAATGTAAATATGTATGTTTTATATTAACAACACTTCTTTTTACATATTGGCAATTACAACATATCGTCATAAATTCAAGTTCATTAAATAGCATTAGCCATAGATGTGTATCACTCACACTCAAATATATCAAGTTCACTCACTTTCGTGATACATGCATATGTACACTAATTATTTTGAATGCGTTTTTTTAAAGGCATGATATAAATATTTACTCAATTGTTCCAAATTATTTTTAGATTGCTTTGACATAAGTGTTGGCCATCTGCAGAAATATCTAGGCAGAAATCTTGTTCTTAGTTCAGAGTAAAACGGGCACACAAGCAGAAAATGGTACACATTCTCAATAACTCGCATATTGCAAAAAATGCAAACCCTTTCATTGCGTTCAATATTATTATGTCTACCTGTTTCGATAGCAAGTGCATGTGCAGATATTCTAAATTTCGTTAAAGCAATTAGGAATTTAGGAGTACTAATTGTACTTAAATACTGTTCATAGTTAAAATAAAATTTAAATCTATTGTATGTCAATAGTCTGTTAGAATTATTGATAGATCCAAACCAAGATTGCTTGTATTGATCTAAAATTCTGAGTTTAATTCGATCGTAAGTATCGATCGTTAGTTGACTATGCCAAACATCCAAAACCCAAGATTTTCTAATTCTCTCTTAATGTGCCAGGCCCGGTTCATGCGATTAAACCTGTGATTATTATTGCGTTTGCATTCTTGTTTTATCATGATGTAAGTTTTATAAATCAAGTTATCGCGTTTGGAAACACTTTAACCCAGTATTTAAGCATTCTCAGTTTCCTGTATATGTTTAAAGGGTAACGACCTAGCTCACCGTATAAACCTTCTAAAATTGTCGATTTTCTGACACATAAGATGTTTCTGCAAAATTTATTATGAGCAATTTCTACGTTAGGAGCTTCATGGAAACCCCACACTTGACATGCATAATTTAAAATAGACCCAACAAGGGAGTCAAATAATTTACACTGCTCATTGATTGGGATTGTTATTTGATTAAATACATTATATAATTTATGTAATGAGTATGACGCATGCTGAGCTAAATTATGTTGGGTTCTTGACCAGTTACCGTTTCTGAAAAATTCCACTCCTAAATATTTAAATGATGAAACTATTTCTAACTGAATTCCATTTAAAACAAATGCAGGATTTGAGGGTCTGCCATTTTCGAAGATCATTATTTTTGTCTTACTTGTGTTAATTTTAAGTCCCCAAACATTACAATAATTTTGCAGGTCACTTAACATACTCTGTAAAGATTCTACCGATTGAGAAAAGATCACTGAATCGTCTGCGTATAATACAATGAACACCTTTAGTTTGTCAATACCAAAGATATCACTGCTATCTGTGTTAATACTATTAGATAGATCATTAATGAAAAACATGAACATTATCGGAGACAACTGGTCCCCTTGTTTTTAACCGCTTTTTGAAAGGAAAAGTTCAGATATAGTATTTTTATATTTGATAGAACATTTGACCGAAGAATATATTGACTGTAGTGTTTTCAGCATTCTCTGGCTTACATTGTCTTGAGTAAGTAATTGCCACAATAAATACCTATCGACGTTGTCAAAAGCTTTTTCGAAGTCTCTAAAAGTACAATAAAGATTTTTCCTTTTGTATTGAAAACGTTTGCAATTATTGAATAAAAAAATAAATTATCTACTGTAGATTTAGCTTTTTGAAATCCAAACTGGTTATCGTCAATTTTATCATGCAATTCTGACCACTTTTTTATGCGGTTTAATAAAACATGTGAACATATTTTTGCCAGCATATTTATCAGTGTAATTCCTCTATAATTGTTTGTAGAGTCAATATCACCCTTATTTTTTAATAGAGGTATAATCATTCCTTCACCCCATGATTTCGGTTACTCTCTATTTAAAAATATTTTTTAAAAAGCTTAACAATAAATGTTTAAATAATAGTTTTTGACAATTTTAAAGACTTCAGCTAAAAGAGTGTCAATTCCAGCTGATTTTTTATTTTTAAAAGAACTATCTATTACTAAACTTATTTCATCGTAAGTTATTTCCCCGTCTAGGTCTGGGTCTATAAAGTCGGTTTGATTATCGTTCGTGTTATTAACGAAGTCCGGTAAGTTATTTCCAACTTGAAAGATGGCTTTAAAATGAGTATAAAAATGTTGAACTGATAAAATATTTGACGTTTTCTCTTTTGTCTTTAAGTGTTTATTTATATTTTTCCAAAAATTCTCGAGGTTTAGTTTTGGCTATTTCACATAATCGTTTGCCTTCATATTGTTTAAATTTTGCACGCACCTTACATTTTGTACGATTAAATAGTGTTCTAGCTTTAGTAAAAAATAGTTTATTTTCGTCGGTTTTATTTTTCATAAAGGTGTTTCTAGCCCTTTGGAAATATGTTCTCTTTTTTATTGCAGCTTTCTTAACCAGTTATTCGAGTGCCTTGTTTTTTTATAAGACGTGCTCTTTATAACGATATTTTGGCCCATGACTGTATCTACGTTTTCTTGCATAAATTGTGTAAATAATTTAACTGATGTGTCTACATTTTCCTGGTCAATGTTGCTAGTAAAGTTACGAATTTCGTCTTGTTTAGATAAAATATTTTCAGATTCGTTTTGCTTTATCCATGTTTCACAAAGGAAAAACATATCATATTGAGAAACCAGGTTTAAAAAATCAATATCTCCTAATTTACGTTTTAAACCATAGACATTCCAAGATATTACTTTAAGATTTTCCTCCCTTTGACTTCCCTAATTATGCTTATATTCCTGATCATTAATGAATAACTTTTCACGCACCATTCGCACATTGTTACCTTTTTCTTCCTGACGTTTCATAATAGGGTATAAAGTTTTACGTTTGTCTATAATTTCTCTTGGGGAATTGAGGTTTCACTGCACAGTTATTAGTTTTCAATTCAGTTTGTATGTCCATGCTCTTCTTTCGTATGTTTTCCCTGTCAGAATATTGGTGGAACTTCACTGCGATGGGTCTTGTCTTGTTGACCTTTCTCTGTCCCAGTCTGTGTGCCCTGTCGATTTTGATGTTTCCTACCGTTTCCGTGTCCATATGTAGTTGACTGCAGCAGAAAGTTTTAACAATGTTTGAGCAGTCGTTTGGTTTCATGTCGCTTTCCGCTACCCCGAAGAACAGTAGATTCTCTCATCGATCTGCTTTCTATTTCTAGTAATTTCAAGTCAATTTTTTCTTTCTCTTGTTTAAGCATCGATGTATTTTCTTCCATTTTTTGCACAAGTCTTCCTTATTTTTGATGTCAGGTTTTGCTTTTTTCAGTTCTTTTCTTTTGGTTTGCCGTCTCTTCACTCATGAACGAACACGAGTTTTCGACTTCCATAATTTTTTTATCCATATTTGTCATTTTTGTTTCAAGTTGTGAGAGTTTTACTGTGATAGCATTTACAGTCTGATCAATTTTGTCTATTTTCAGCACGCTCAGTTTGATCGCTTTAATATCTTCCGAAAACTTATTAAACCATTCGGGTTAAGAAGTTGGTGATGGAGATTGGAACATCAAATGTTGTGGTTGTGTCTGCTGTGCCCCTGAGCCAGGACTTTGGCTCATAACCTGTGGTGGGTACATGTACATTTCCCCCGAGCCCATCATAGGCGCCATAGGCGTATTATAATTTGCAGCACTCATTTGTCAGATTCAGAGATTGTTGATTATACGCATATCAGAATATTGCATATTATGTTTCTGATTTATTGAAGAGGATTCATCTATCACATTGTTCGAAATCACATACATATTATTTATTTTTCGGCTATTGTCCACTCCGCTTGACCCACTGTCCAAACCGGTTTGACCGCTGTTATCGTTCAATGGCGATACCGCTTCACGTTTCTTTTTTTGCTTTGTTTTGCTTTTAGTACCATCCTGTTGCTGTTTCTGTGTCGCCGACATTTAAATAACACATTTCCCAAAATAACTATTCCTCAAAATTTCACTAAAAGTCATTTAAATCCAAAAAATATAAATTCCATTGTCCGCTCACTGAAAACGTGTCAAACCACTTCAAGGGAGATAACCAATATATTGAACACTAGTCGTGCGTTAGGCAATAAACATGTTAATTATGGTATGTCGAATAAAAGCAGGGCTTTATATAATTATCAGCAAAGATAAAAGTAATGAATTGTATTGGTTCTGCAACTCATTAATTAGTTCTTCACACCTTATATAATGAATATTGAAGTGAGAGTTATATGTTTGGCATTAACTTAATCAGTTCTTTTTTAAAGTGTCAAGATTTAATTGCAATATTAAATTATATGAACAGAGGATCTTAAATGAGTTCATATGTAATAGTTGTGTATGACCGTAACCTGGCTGTATGATCTTCTATAACACATGTATAAAGTTACAGTGGAATATGTAAATCAGTTTCGGAGATACAAGCATAAAAAGCTTAAGACAATTCTCTCTTTTTTTTCGAAAGAGTCGAGCTGACATATTAAATATCAAGAACGGGTATATTTGTTACCTCCTTTCTTGACTATTATATTTCATATTGTGTAGATATAGTTCTAAACTATTAACGTATTACCACCAACAAAGGTCCACTCTCATACTGTTTGGTATGTTATACAACTATTTTAAATAACATATTAAGAGAAAATCAAATATTAGGGTAAGTCGAGTTGAGGACTTTAATATTCGTAATCTTTGTATTATAACTAAAACTTTACTCAATCAGGGTTACCGTTACCATAAACTTCGTAAAACCTTTGCAAAATTTTATTATCGTAACCCAGATCTTCTTTCCAAATATAAAAGTAATTTAAGGACTCTTCTGCGACAAGGACTATCTCAACCTGACTTCTATGGTGATGTGATTTATAAACTTCGTAAGATTCTTGGTCATGATCACTTTCATACTATCTTTGTTAAACTTGTTAAAAAGTTTATCAAAAGATGTTATGACCCTATCATTTTGCAACGTACTGCATGCTTGGTGGTGGACCCTTTTACAGTTCGTCACTATGGTTTCCTCTTTAATTGTACGATGACCGGACAGGCTGTGGACCCTATGATGACGCCTACCTAAAGCCCATTGGAACGGTGGCGTTTGATGTTTGTCCATGATCTTTCTTGTCGTGCCCTTAATGGTTTATTCTCTTACTGCTCTGGCTTCTGCCAAGACACTGAGTACCTTCATTGTGGCTTTCTAGGCTATTGTTTTTTTGTATTATATTTACACGAGAATATTTGAGTTTTACTTATATTGCCTATTGATGCTGCCTTGTTGGTTAGAAATTGGATCATGGCGGGGATTTCTTTATTTACACTGTCCTGTTTTAATTGGATGACAGTAGGGTAAGTGTGAGGTTTGGTGCACCCTAGAACCGGTTTAAACCCCCAGTGGCCTACTTTGTCACTGACCGTTCCAAGGCGGTAGCCCTATTGTCATCCCTTTTGTGTTCGTGATGTCCTTTGCATTTATTATTGCTTTTGACTTATTGTTTGTTTGTTTGCGTGTTTGTTTCTGTGTTTTGTGGTTGACTGTCCTCCTTGAATGCTACTTTCCCTGTCCGATCTTTTTATATTTCTTTCTATTTATTGACTTCCAAATGAACAATAATGTTAGCACAATTATCAGTCACGTACATGTTTAACAGTTCCGTATGTCACAAAATGTCACGGGTAGAGCGTACTTGTCGTACATAGCTCTTGTAAGTTATCGGTTACACCCAAATCTATTGTTCGAGTTGAAACAATTTCACAATATTCATGATCTATTCATGTAACACGTAAAAGCGTGCACATTTTAAGTGGCCACCAGAGAGGCCGTGTCATAAGTTTAGTTTTGTGCTAATGCATGTAAACGTATAGGTATATTTTCCTTAAACGGCACAATTGTATAAGGGGCCTCTCGTGTAGATTCAATACTGCAGATTTAGCCACGTTTGTCACGGACTGAACGTGGGAAATAATGATTTGGGCGTAATGTTTGCTATAAAACCCATTGTCTTCTGGCTCTCGCCGGGATGATCGATAGTACTTTGTTGGAACAGAGATTGGACGGCAAAATTCATAGGCAACATGTGGTTAGTAGTTTTATTAAACTTTTATCGTACATTTGTATTCAGTGGGCGGCGCCATCTTGTTTGGCGGTTACGACATCCGGTTAGCATTGATGTTTCTCAAACATAACTTTAGACTAGCATATGATTTTGAAGTTACTTTATTAGATGTAATTATTGTAATTGATCATTAATTGTAAAACAATATTAATTTGATAACAGTGGATAATAGGTGCATTAGTTAACGTTGACGTATAACTCAGTGATTGTAATACACGATTGTTAACATTAGTTAACAATGAGATGAGTGACAAGAATAAATGTTCGACGCGTATGCATAGCGTTGTATAATGTGGTCATTAGTTGACATGCGTGCATGCATAACTCAGTGAGTGTAATATATGAGTAATTTGATCATGTTTATATTACATGTATTAGGGGCATTGATTAACAGCGACGTACATAGCGTATACATGGCGTTGTAGAATATGTATACATTGCTACTCATCATTAGTACAGCTTACATATATTGATTGAATAATGATTTGTTTGGGTAATGATAATTATGCAAGATTGTTATGTTTGTCAACCGACATCTAAAACGTATGTATAATTACAGCCTAAGCCATCCAGGGTTGGAAATAAGCCATCCAGGATATAAGCCATCCAGGGTTGGTGTAAGCCATCTAGGTTTGGATATCCGGAGTGGAGCTAAGCTTCCACGATTAACGTTTACGAGCGGTGGAGACGGTCCCCGTACCTGCGTCAGCATGCCCAGGTTTTACTAACGACAACCCCCGGGACACAAGGTGGGCCCGTTACCAGTCCTCACTGGAGGAATATCACTCACAATCTCAGTGGAGGTTAACTATCATTGCATCGCGTCATCAACCCTTACAGAAGGCATTTGATGACAATCATCCATTGAATTCGCGCATCATCATCTTCATGAGCTCTCGCGCATCACAGTTATCGCGCTAGATCAACATTGTTATAGCTTTAGTGTCTTAGACATTCAGTATTTATAACAATACTAAGAACGTCTTAAACGTTCATGAGAACATTCTTTTCATAGTTCATTTGTGTATTCGCTTGTTTTTTTAGATAATTGTATATATATTAAACATATTTTAAAAGTTGCATTAAACTTATGTAAATGCATTCACCGTCATTGATTCTTTCCTGAGTTAGCCCAACCACTAAGGTCATCCTGTGACACCGTATAATATGAAACACATTCTTAATTATGTTTGCTCTACCATCCTACATTGATACATATAAGGTATAATTATTGTGATAATTGTTTATGATGGTTTCAACAAACGGTCCCGGAAAGTTAGTGTTAAATTTAAATGTCAATATTTTGCTTGCCAATTGTTTGAAGAATATGAGCCCAAATCGTGTCTATTATTAAGTGGCCCCGGAAAGTTAATCATTAACTACAAAGTAATTTTATTACATTTTTAAATAAACAAATCCATAGTTATTTCCGCTAAACCATCCTACATTGTTACATACCAATTTAAATAATAAGAATATAAAGTTTACTCGAAACATGGTAATTAGTACGAATTGTCCAGGCATGATCATCAGTATCAGTCCCGGAAAGTTACTACTAAATTACAAAGTCAAAATATTATTTTCATATTAATATGTTTTAATATTTATATTAAATGAACCATTCTGCGTTTATTAAAAACATTTAAAAGTAATAGTAACCCTCCATTTATTATTGATTGGAGTTAGAGGTATGCACACATCATGCCTTTTTTACCCATTTCCCCAACAATTTAGAATCGTCCCCGACTTTAAGTAGTCTCCGTGAAATGGCCAAAATGACCGAAACGTGCATGTCAACCGGAAGGCGAAAAGACGACAGAACGAAAATGGCGTCATTTCGTTCTGTCGTCTTTTCGTTCTGTCGTCTTTTCGCGCTGCATTTGTCGTCTTTTCGTCCTGTCGTCTTTTCGTTCTGTCGCCTTTTCGGGGGCGAAATAACGAAACGACGACAATGGCAGAAATCAGCCACCATATTCTAGTAGTACAATGTGCAATTACGTTGTGGTTGAAATCACTTCTCAGAAATATTCCAGGTAAAAACGTCTTAGCAAATATACACATTGTACACTTATTGCGTCCAAACATTACACATTTGCAACCAGCGACTCTACATAACAAAGAAGAGCCAACAGTGACATGTTTCGAATGTTTTACGGCACTATTGCATATAGTTTCCAATGGCAATAGTTTCCAAAACGTGAGAAGAATATTGCTTTTTTTGAGGTGACTGAAAGGCTTTCGTATCTAACTAACGCGTTCCGGTGTACTAATTACCTTTGTGAACCGTTCCTGAAATCAACAAAATTGGTCATGTTTGACATCAAATCAAAATGAATTTTGTTAAGGACCAACTACACGCCATTAGTACCACATATGTTTTTTTAAAAGTAGTCGCCATAAAGTCGTATTTTCAAAATATATTTTTAGCTGTAGAGGTCATCTTGAAATTCCGGCCGACCTGGATTTTGCTTAGGACCAATAAGACAGACATCCAGAGCAATATCCTATAAAGTTTCATGGAAATCCAAGTAATGAAAGTAGTTTCAGAGGAGTTGCTTCCAAACGTGTTTCATACATAACACTATGTAAATAAAGATGGTCACTGGGGGCCATGTTTGACATCAAATCAAATTAAACTGACGTTTGTTTAGGACCAACTATATGACACGCCAGTCATTTTAACAAAGGCTCCATATCAATACCACTTATGGTTTTTGAGAAGTTGTCGTCACAATGTTGTATTTTTAAAGTGTGGCGGCCATCTGTGACAGCCATCTTGAATTTACGGACAACCTGAATATTTGCTAGGATCAACTACACAACAAAAGCAACATTCCTGTATAGTTTAATGAATATCCGTCAAGTAGTTTCAGAGAAGGAGTCGCCAACTAGTTTTCAAATATAACTCTATGTAAACAAACATGTCAGCTGGTGGCCATGATTGACATCGAATCGAAATGAATCTTGGTTAGAACCAATTACATGTCATGCCAGTCATTTTGGTAAAGGTTCCAAATCAATATCAATATGATTTTTAAGAAGTAGTCGCCACAAAATTGTACTTTTAAAATCTATTTTAGTCGTGGCAGTCGTTTTTATAATATATCTCTATGTTACCAAAGATGGCCGCTGGCGGTCATGTTTGACATCGAATCTAAATGAATTACATGTCGTGCCAGTCATTTTGGTAAAGGTTCCAAATCAATATCACTGATGGGTTTTGAGAAGTAGTCGCCACAAAATGCCCATCAAAGAATCATTAAAGAAGGAATTATTGCGAGTTTTATGTCGCAAAATGATTATTAGTGTTCATTGATTAAATTAAACACACCCCATCATTACAAGAAACACGCTATAATGACACCAATCTATATTTTCTAAAGGTAATTGTGCACACAACGTGTTCTGCATGCGTGTTATAACCTAAGCAGTATGCATTAGCTTTTGACAAACCTCGTATCTTCGTAATCTGACCACATCGTAAAGACAAAACCATTTTTGTGCAGTTTGTTGAGTATTGCTCCACTCAGAACCTTCCAAACCTATTACGGGATGAATGAACGCATCACTATTTATTTGATGGAAGGAATGTAAGCCAACCATAATGTCTCATTTTTCCTTTGAATCACAATGCACTGATACATCCGCATCAATCACTTAGCACATCCGAGAAAACAAAACCAATGCCAAATAACTGTTATAGCAAAAAAGGAATTCGACGGCGCGCCATCGCAAAAGCCCACGTTTTCTTCACACAGGTCAATTCGCCGCCCCACCCCTCTGACACTCACTCACAGAGGAGAAAAACATATTATTATACGTCAGAGTTCTAAATAATAAATCATTTCACATGCTGTGTATCTCTTTCATAGACGACTATTTATACCAAACGTGAAAAAGTATGGAAAAATGACAATGTAAATGAATTATTAGTGTATTATAATGCCCCTTCTCCCACCGATGATGAAGGGGGGAACAAATGTATACAGTGTAATCCGATCATCATCATTAATAAACTGTTGGGTATGTTGTTAATATTTTTGACACCACTTTCCCTGGGCCCCACGGGGAACGTAGGAGGGAGAAATACCTACCAGCACAGCATAATTCCATTAACAGAACATTCCATTTGATACTTAATAAAAATAAATGAAAAAAAACCCACCCACTCACCCCTGGGCAGACGGCTGAGTTTGAAATAATACAATTATTTGGTACATTGTTTATCTTACATAGACAATTACATACACCAAGCTATCTGCAAAAAAACAACAAACAATGGACGAAACGTTAATACTCGTTTTATAACGTTTGTAATTTCAAGCAAATGGACAAACACAGCTTCTCTTTATCATGTTTATATCAAGTTAAATAGTTATCTTCATCAAACATGTAACAAAACATAATTAAGCACACATATTATGACCATAGGTGATATAGTTATGCTTAAAGTTCTATTTAGACAGATTACGAAAGTAGACTTTTACGTCAAACATACAATTTATACTTGCTTTTATCATATTTCATATCTAAACGTGTTTGAATATAGATATAATTTTGCTGTTGTTTCGGGCTGAATCACATGTATATTGTTTTGTAATGTAATCCATTCACTATGCCGACACATTGTATGAGATCTTATATGTTCATAAACACTAAAACATATATGGCAAAAGTTATCAATGGTAATCAAATTTTTTTTCTGTTGTCTATTTGTTTGTTGTTTTTTCTTTGTTTTTTGTTTTCTCCAATATGCATGCTTCTAGCTATAAGCATGTTATTTGTTAAAATTATACATAAGAAAACAACAATTTGATATGTAGTAGGTCTTGCAGTTATTTCAAAAGGTTACTCTTAGTATTATGATTATAAATGTGTTCTATAATACACGAAAGTGCATGAGCCCTTAATGAAAAATACCGCATTTTGATATGTTCAATACATTTGAAGATGAAAAAGCATGCTTTTTTCAGTTTCTAAATATAGATGTTATTTTTTCTAGTTTGTCAACATCGCAGAACGTGCTTTGTTAGATTATAATCGCAGATAAAAATAATGTTAGATTATAGCCATAAAACCGACACGAATGCATGTTTAAGTTCTTCGATGCTCAACTCTGCGTGTGTGTGTGTGTGTGTGTGTGTGTGTTTCTCTTTTGATGTTTTGTTGCGAGTTAGCTTCGTGATAAGTTGTATAGGCATTATAGTATTGCTAAAGTGCCAATTGATACATTTCGTCTGAAGTTCAATGATAGCAATGCTATACATTTATATTGAAATATCGGTATGTATTGTTATAATACTTATGACGTCTATCAGTTTTGAACAAAATCTTATCGGCTTGGGCGCCCAATATTTTAAAATATTAAGTGACTTTCCAGGAATTCCCACTCACCCTACTTTGCTGTCTAGTTTTCTTAGTTTTCCTATTTCTCAATTTCGCTATCACCTTTCCTTACCGTCTTCTCTGTACTGCACGCATGCATGTACGTTGATTTTTTCTTCATCATTTCTTATATGTGCAGGTCTAAGAGCCAAAGTTATTCCAAGGAAAATACGAATACATGTTTAAGTTCTTCGATGCTCAACTGTGTGTGTGTGTGTGTGTGTGTGTGTGTGTGTGTGTGTTTCTCTTTTGATGTTTTGTTGCGAGTTAGCTTCGTGATAAGTTGTATAGGCATTATAGTATTGCTAAAGTGCCAATTGATACATTTCGTCTGAAGTTCAATGATAGCAATGCTATACATTTATATTGAAATATCGGTATGTATTGTTATAATACTTATGACGTCTATCAGTTTTGAACAAAATCTTATCGGCTTGGGCGCCCAATATTTTAAAATATTAAGTGACTTTCCAGGAATTCCCACTCACCCTACTTAGCTGTCTAGTTTTCTTAGTTTTCTTATTTCTCAATTTCGCTATTACCTTTCCTTACCGTCTTCTCTGTACTGCACGCATGTACGTTGATTTTTTCTTCATCATTTCTTATATGTGCAGGTCTAAGAGCCAAAGTTATTCCAAGGAAAATAATATAAATAATGGACATTACGTTTTGTACCTTTAATGTAAAGGGACTTGGGGATTACACTAAGAGAAAACAATTATTTGAGTGACTGAAACAAAATAAATACTCTGTATGTATTTGGCTAGAACTTCATTACGATAAAAGCATGTTCACCAAATGGAAACTTGAGTAGGGAAATGATGCTTTTTTCAGCGGAAGTAGCAAAACTAGTACTGGCGTGGGCATTCTTATCAACTCAAATTTTACATATGATGTAATGGAATATAAAAATATAATTAACGGCAGTATATATATGACAGAGACTTATTACTGTTTATATGTCTATGGCTCGAATAAAGTCGCAGATTACACAACTTTTGTGACAAAAATTGAAGTATTTGTTTTAACAAATAATCACGAAATTTTAATTATAGGTAGGGATTTTAACACAGTTATTAATGTTGATAACGATAACGATAAGAAAAATGGTAGCCTTAACACTTATAAAAAAAATGAGAAAAAAAAAAAAGTATTATATCGGCAAATGACATTAATTATACATGATGAGTTTTAAAACCAACTACCCGTCATTATACATGCATTCCAACCATTAACCTCCAATATTCTGTAGACTTGATTATTTTTTTAGTATCGTCAAATATTGTTAATGCTATTTCAATGTGTAAAATTACTGCAGGTTTAAAAGAAACCGTCAACATAAATAAAGATGCAAACCCTAACACTCTTTGGGAGGTTATTAAAGGTACAATAAGAAATGAGACAAATACAATACTCCTCTGGAAAAAAATGAGAACGCAAAGAAGAACACATATTAAATGAAAATATCGACACACTTGAACTGAATTTATCAAATAACCCCGACAATGAGGAATTACTTAATGAAATTAATCAACTGAAATCAAACCCCGAAAATATTATAGGGAGAAAGACACAAGGTATTATTTTAAGGGCAAAAGCTGAATAGATTGAAGGTGCGGAAAAAAACACAAAATATTTTGCAAGCCTCGAGAAAAAAAATCCGAAAAAAAAAACCAATCACGAGAATAATTAAAAATAATAAAGAAGTAACAGACTCTCACAACATATTGACAGAAACAATGACATACTATAAGCAATTGAACAGCAAAATTAAAATCGAAGAAAGCAAAACTACTTTTTTCCCAAATACAAAAGAAAATGTTCTGAATGAACAGCCGTCTGCCGTATATGGTTTTTCATTCTCTCTTGTTATGTCCTCCCTTGTAATGTCTTCCCTTGTAATACGAGGGTCCTCCCTTGTAATACGAGGGTTCCATATCGTCCTTAGTTTGTCATTTCCAATTCTATATCTTTTCATCGCTTGGTTCGCAGATATTTGTCCACGTAGTCCACGAAGTTCTTCTATTTGTTCTTGTGTCAAGTATCCTCTTTTGTTTTCCATGTTTTTATATTATGATATATTTTAATATTATTTTGAAATAATATTAGAACACAACCAAATTTGGTATCGTCTGTATGCAGTTAAAGACAGTTTGATATACTCTGTTTATATTTTGACACCGTCTAGATATAGTTTGACATTGTTTGACATCGCCTGAGTATCATCTAAGTATCATTTGATATTGTCTGTATACAGTTGAAGATTGTTTGGCATCATCTGTGTGTAGTTGAGGATTGTTTGGAATCTTCTGTGTGTAGTTGAAGATTGTTAAGCATCGTCTGTATATATTTTGACATCGTCTGGGTATCGTTTGAGTATAGTCTGTATATATTTTGACATGTTCTGTAATTGTTTAACATCGTCTGTGTGTATTTTGGGGCTATATGGGACTTTTTTTGCTTGTAGCATTGATTGTAGCATTGCTTGTAGCAATTCTGTATGATAATCATGGCTGAAAAATTGTCAAAGCCATAAATGCGGAGACAAAAAAGCCCCCTCCTGTAGAAACAAAAATATTAAAAGGTGATCCTATCTGTATGAATGCAAGTGTAAGATATTTATATCAACCCGGGGAACAAGAAGGTGGAAGACGCAGAGCAACTGATCCAATGTGGAGTGTAGATATTCACAAGATTAAAAGTTATATGGTGACGCAAGGTATAAGAGTTTATTATTTGAAATTACCAGCTCCGCAGAGAGGATTTGTCAAAGAAGAATTACTTATTGTTCCTGCTGATACCCAAATTCATAAGTTTTTATAAAAACCATATGCATCAGTTGTAATTCCATCTTCTCGAATGTATTTTTTGAGTAAAATGGTGACAGTGTTACTTTGTTTACTGTTATGCCGTATATTTGATGCTTCATCGTGCGTATCATATTCATATCATGGGTGTATTTTTTCTTGTTAAACAATGCATCCTTGTAGTTTTCAAAGTTTATATTTTTTTCGATTACGTGTTTTTTTGTTCCTTTTGCTTTTTTGATAAGTTGTTCATCCGCTCTCAAAATAGAATATAGTTTGGGTCTTAATCCAACATACTCAGCTATAGCAACACCAGCACATTCGTCTTTCATTTTGCCTAATACTTTTTTGTTTGTATCATCGTGCATTGGATGATTTTGAGGATAATCACTTAGATCATACTCATCTTTCATTTCAGCCATGTCTTTGTATGCATCATCTGTTTTGATGTCTACCAGTAGGCTGTCAGTGTCTGTGTATAATAAAGTACAGTCATTTCCGTACCTTTTTTTCAGGGTATTATAATACCAATCATACATCATGTACTTTGATAAATCCAATACTGCCATTCCATCATAAATTGGTTTGTTTAATGTTAATTTTGTTTTGTTTACATGTATTGCTGACAATTCATCTGAAAACTTTATACGCCTGTTAAAGTTGGGTTTGGCTAGTATTTTTCTTATTTTTTCATTTTCAGAGCCGTCAGTTCTAACTAGTTTTATATCAGTCCGCTTGCGTAGATTTTCCATTGTCTTGCCAAACACAGAGTTGTTCATAAGTTTGTAAAAAACTTTTTCAAATTGTGATTTAGCTTTTTTCCTAAGTTCTGTGTTTAGATTTATGTATGATGCCATCCATGGTTTTTCATTAAATTCTAATACTCTGTGTTCTTTCTTTAGTTTCATACCCAAAGATAAATACAGTTCCAGGGTTTTGTGATGTATCACATATTTTTCTTTGTCCATAAGATTTGGGACTAGTTGTTCTGTATTTATCATGCTATTATTTTCTAACAGATCTGTCTGGTATTTAGACAACCATTCTTTTTTTACTTCTAATCTTTCAGCGGCAAGTGGATAATCATTGTGACTATCATGAAGCTCTTTAGGATATTCTAAATCAACTTCAAGTATTTGCCCTTTGCCAGGTTTTGGTTTAGAATATTTTCCTCTGTTTTTGGCTTTCCAAACAAAGCCAGAATTTGGAAGTGGCTGACTCATTGCCCACCCATATAAGTTATTAGCATCATAATACATTATAAAGCCTCGTCAGGGTTATAATCAGCCACATATGGATTGTTTGCTTTGGCATATATTTTTGATGCCATACTTATGCCACCTCGCATTCCTTTTTCTACAAACAAGTGCTGGTCAATGTCTGTTAAAGTTCTAAATCTATTTTAAAATGTTTAAGTAAAGCATCCCAAGATAATCCAGGTTCTGTGTAGTAATGCAAGGGATCGAGTTTATATGCATTCATACATGTTTTTCTGAAAGTTTGAAATACATCTGCTAACAAAGTTACATCAGTTTTTAGATATAAATCATGATAGTCTCCCAGAGTTTTACAGTTAAACTATTTCCATATTTTTTGAGCGTATTCGTAATCTTCGGGACTTATACTTTCATCTAAGAGACTACTGTAAAACTTTTCTATGGGTGGTAATTGCGTTTCCTTAAATCTTTCCATACTGTCCATATATTCGTATGGATAAACACCTTTTCGTAAAAGTAAATCTGTTTTTTCCCCAAACTGATTTTTAGTAATTTTGAACTCAGATTTGTCTGTTGCTTTAACCATTTTTTCCAGAGACGAAGCCATAAACTGAAAGCTATCCAAAAATCTAAGTTGTCCAGCACTAAATGAAATATACTTTTCAGCGTTGTTTGGGATGCATGTAATATTACCTGTCATTTTATGTATTTTTTGCATTATAAGATGACTATCATATCCTTTAAGGTTATGCAATACAACAGGTATAGGTGTTTTGTTTGGTTTTATTTTCAGCTTTAGGTTGCAGTTTTTATGTGCTGCACCTCTGTATTTTCCTGTAAAATGACAGTGGTCTCTTACTTTACCGTTTTTACCGCATTTCCTACCTATTTCATTCTCACATATCCAACAGTCATTTTGTTGCGTCATGATTAATGGTTTTGGGTGAGCAAATATATTATTAATTTTGCTCTTCACACATTCCATGCAATTTAAAAACACTTCATCGGCATCTTCACCTCTGTAAATAACAAGTTCTTCAGCTTTACCATCAGGTCCGATAACCTGGTATGCAAAACCACAAACTTTGTGTACATTTTGAATTTCAGATTTCTTTCCAAATTTGATTAATTGCGGTTTGATTATACACTCAAAATCAGAATATATTTTATAAGACACAGGCATCTGATTTTGATGATTTTTAAATTTTATGTGATTTTTACCTTCTTTTGGCATTTCTATTCTGCACGAATTTGTGTTGATACCCTCACAGTCTTCTCTGTGTTTGACAAGTAGTCCTTTTCCAGAAAAGCCATGAATGCAACGATCGCAGAAGTAAGTTTGACCTTTATGTTTGTTTTGGTCATAAAGTAGTCTATTCAGATTTTTATTCCAGCAATAGTGATATTTTGTTGTTATTTTTTTTGGTTCATCAGGATAATCATCAGGGTTGTAGCTGTCATCTATGATTCCTTCTTCATTATTTTGATCATCTTCATTTTCTGATTCTTCTTCAACCTCAATGTCTTCAGATATTAAGAGCAAATTAATTCGCTCAATATCTTTTGGTTGTTCTGATATTTTATATGGAAAAACAGTTACCTTTTCATTTTTTATTTTTTTATTTTTTACCTTTTTATTTTTTCTTGTTGAGTATCCGTAAACGTTGATAGCGAGGTTGTTTTGTTTTTCTACTTTGGAAATTTGAGAAATTGGAGTGGGAAAGTCAATACCCTTTTTCTTTAAGAACTCTATACTAGGATACTTTGATAATCTATCAGAATTTTTTTAGCTGGATTTAAAGCTGAATTTATTGCATGAAGCAAACACTGATCATCGTCGTTTTTTACATTGATAATTGCCTTCTTATCAGCTACTGCTTTAGGCAAAGGAATATATGAAGAACCTTTTAATGGTTCATACTTTGCAATATTCAAGTAAAACTTAACACAGTGATCCATCTCCAATCCTGATCCTCCACTTATATATCTTTCAAGGCTTTCTTGTATATATGCAGATGATTCGTCGTAAAACTCATTTATTTTATCAGAGTTTAAGATTACCTTTTGCTCACTATATAAAACTGCCGTTTGGGCGTGTTTTTTGGTAGCACCATCGTCTTTATTTAAATCTATAGTAAGACCGAATTGAAAGTATAATCCTTGTTTTATTTTTGCAAACTCTGCTATCATTATGTATTTGTTTTGTGATAATGGATTTCCCATTATGAAATAGTTTTAAAGGGTCTTTGTATCCCTTGACAGGCGCCTCGTATGCTTTGAAAAAGCCACATTTCGGGTTGTCAACCAGTTTTAATTCTGAAAAACCTTCTTTAGATTTTCTATCATTAAACTCTTTCAGTTCATTTATAACATTTTCTTGTAATTTGGCATATTTCTGCTTTTGTTCATTTATAATATTTTCTTGTAATTTATATTTCTGCTTTTCTCGTTTACGTTGTTTTTTAGCATGTCGTCTTTTTAGTAAATTTTCTAATGTTTGAGATTTAACCTCTGGAGTTTCCTTTGGAATTTCACGGGGTTTGATTGTAGTGCGAGGGGTTGGGATTGGTTTTACAACTCGTGGGGCTGGAATTGGTTTTACAACTCGTGGTGCTGGGATTGGTTTGCTTTTCAATGCCTCGGGTGGTTGAATAGCCATAAGGCTATGTTCTAGTGTTTCTTTGCTTATCACTCCTGTATCAAACAGGCGTATTAAATTTCTTTTAGTCTCTTCGTTTTCCATTCTCTTTATTTGTTATATATTTAATTTTTTTTTTATTTAATATAAAAATAAATATATACAAAATAGACAATGAATCTTTATTTGTTATATATTTAATTTTTTTTTTATTTAATATAAAAATAATTATATACAAAATAGACAATGTAAATCAATGTTTGTAAATTTCTTAAAATTGGATCACATAATCCATGTACAAATAAGCCTACAAAAGATTCTAATTATTGCAGTTTGCATAAATACAGATTAAAAACAAGTCATGCATTACCATGTATAATATGTAAAAAAGGTACTTCTGAAAAATATCAAGTGTGTGTTGGCTGCGGTGCAGCTTCAATTAGAAAAATGAATGATTATTGGAGGTTAAAATCGTATAACGCTGAATGTCTCAGATTTAAACGTCTTAAGGTTTAAATTAAACTTGAAATCTCCACTACCCTATTTTAAAAAAGTTTTAATAAATCAAGTAAATCACCATGGTGATTTATTATCTATGTATTTTGGGGTAAATACTTGCTCGGATTTGGTTTTTTAAAATCTGAAAAACAAGTTTTTATTTTACATACTTGTTTTCAAATTTTAAAAAATCAAACCCGAGCAAGTATCTACCATTTCATATTTTATTTCTTGTACATATTTGTTTTCAGATTTTAAAAAATCAAACTTGAGTAAGTAGGTACCATTTCATATCCCGAAGTATGTAAAAAAAAAATTTGAGCCAGAACCCCTAAAATACATATATATAGATAAAATATGGAGAACGGGCCTGAACTGCAGAGTTGCTGCAAATTCTATTGTAGACACTCCATTTACGATGGAGCCACGTTATAGTTTTTCTGCCACTGCTCTAGTGATATGAGCAAGATGCACCTAAAACAATGCAGGGGCCAAAATGAAGACCTTTAATAAGCATGAACAAAAAAGAAAAAAATGAACATGAATTTGTTGGGTTCTACCACTCTGCCTTCCCCTCCAATGGGATCTGCAGTGGCCCTATTCTTGGTCCCGTAACCAAACGGGACCCCAGAACCACACGGGGCTCATGGGAGAGAATATAAGAACACTATTTCAAATAATCGACTATTTGAACGAAGACAATTTACCAGGACATATATTATATATATATATATTTATTTCGAAAAGGCATTTGATAGCTTAGATCTTGATTTTATGTTACAATGTTTAACATATTTCAATTTTGGAACATCGTTTGTTAATTGGATTAAACTATTTTACGGAGATGGTCAAAGTTGTGTATCAAGCCCGATTTTTTTAAAATAGAAAGAAGTGTAAGACAAGGATGCCCACTGTCATCTTATAATTATGTTCCTAGTCGTTATTGAGATTCTTTATAAAGCCATAAGAACAGAAAACGACATTAAAGATATAATAATGGCTAATAAAGAAATAAAAATACAGCTTTTGCAGATGATGCCACTGTCATACGAGATGGTTCGAAAAAATCATTTGAATCTTTAATTAGACAAATAGAAAATTCAGTTAGAGATCAGGATTCAAGTTAAAAATAAACAATCGGTAATATTGCCTGATGGCTCACTCAAAAATACGTATGAAAATCATTGCAAAGATAAACACTGTATATGGTCAAACAATAAAGCAAAAACACTGGGAATTGTTTTTACAAATGATAGGTCAAAATGCCACCAGGAAAACCTTATACCAAACACAGATGAATTCTGCAATTGTTTATAACGTTGGAACAAACATAGTTTATCAATAATTGAAAAATAACCGTTATTTAAACATTTGCACAACCCAAACTCCTATGTCCTCTAACAGTCTAAGAGAGTCCAAATAAAGCTTGTATTAACAAAATGTTTGATTTTTATGGGAATGTAAATCCGATAAAATAAACGAAACACAATAATTCAGGATTATGAAAATGGGGGGTTAAAAATGATTGATATTGAAAATATACCTTTTTATAAATTCAATAAAAGCAGGCTGGATTAAAAGACTTCTGGATCCTAACAATCACGGTGATTGGAAGGCAGTATACATGAAAGAAATTAATAAATGTGGAGGAAAAACATTGTTTGAAAGCAATTTTAATACAATTGATTACCGTTTTTATTGCAAATGGTTGAATCATGGTCTACAATTATGTTTAGGGAAACATTGGTCAATATTCTAGACAAATTATATGGAACAATACTTATATTAAACCTAGAGGGAAAATGCTTAATAAAAAAGCATGGGACATTAAAGGCATACAATACGTCGAACAGTTATGTAATACTAGGGTTAAAACATTCTACACATTCGATGATTTAAAAACGGTTTTTAATCTAAGGAACTCTGAGTTTCTTCAATAATATACAATCATGCAAAGCATTCCAAAGATGTGGAAGAAACAATTCAAACAGAAACTAGAAACAATACTGATATTGATCAAACACTCTTAAAAGAAATAGAGAAAACAACGAATGCAAATAAAGTTATATATAAAAGCAAATTAGTCGTATTCAGGTATTTAGAAAATGTAACTGCTCTTTGTAAATATGTGTGTTATTGTATAACTGTGCATATTGAAAAATAAAATATTTTCAAAACAGAAAATAATTTATGTGAAAAAATAAGGAAAAATGACAGTGTAAATGAATTTTTAGTGTATTTCACCTTTTGACACCCCTTTCCCTGGGCCCCACGGGTGACGTAGGAGGGAAAAGATTATACAGTATAATCCCATCAACATAACATTCCATTTGAGACATAATTACAAAAAATAAAAAAAACAATAATAACCCCCATCCGACCCACTCACCCTGGGCCCCTGGGCAAAAGTCCGAGTTTGAAATAATAAAACCGTTTAATATGTTGTTTATCTTACAAAGACGATTACATATATCAAGTTATGTGCACAAATATGAAAAATGACAGTGTAATTGACTTCTTATTGTATTTGACATTTTGACCCCAACCCCAAGGGCCCCTGGGTGCGGAGCCAGAAATAAAGTTGCTCTTGCACGCCTCATCATATGGTGAACGGACAAACGGAGGCGATTTTAAAATACCTTTTTTTTTTTCAAGAACGTGGGTATAACTATGTTGTAGCTCTCCAACTGGCTTGCGGAACGACAGTGGTTCTACCCAGGTGCCCTCCCGTGCACGAAAATTGCCCGGAATGGGAACATGGGGTCTTCCTCCACCAGTGGAATCTGGAAAGTCGCCATATGACCTTAACTGTTGGTGCGACTATAAACTCCAATTCAATTCAATTCATAACTATGTTGTCGTTGATATCATTTGATCAATATGTCAAGATAATGCAATTACAAGTGTCTTTATTGCAATGATTTAGCCATGTAATATTTACCTATTCAATACTGCTTTCAAAGGAATGTTCATTAACAAGTCATTATGTTTGACTTATGAAGCCTGATGTCTCATTAAACTGTCATCTTTCTCGACGTATGAAAGCTGTGCTTATCTTTATGTGTCTAAGAACGATGTATTGTTATCAACAAGATGCACGAGAGAGCCTGATGTGCTTAGATGAGGGGTAAACTGTTTTATCAGAGAGACATAAGTCCGAGATTGCATGGGCTTAGTGTGATGATAGTTTCATCTTAATACTAACACAACTGTATGTGTTTCGGAATTCGTATGATATTGACATTTAAACGCTCGGACTGAGAAATAAAATCAGTCAAGAGCAATCGTTTTAAGTTTTAGTATAATTCTAGTGAATAGTTTATCATTCTTAGATGATTAATAGTTGTTTTTATGAGCTCTCGTTGACTGAAGTGGTTGCCACGTCTTAATCGATAGCTCCCATATTCTTAGGATTCTCAAGTTTGCACGTATAAATGTTGATATACTGTTCTGGTGAAGGTAGGTTTAGCGTATCTATTTGAACATATAAAATTGTTGTGTTTCGTGTTAGGATGCTATCAAAGAGGAACACACGTCTAACTCTGCTGTGGTCTAGTGGTAGAGCGTTGGACCCATGATCCAAAAGTCGTGGGTTCGATTCCCGCCATTGCCATTTGCGTTGTGTCCTTGAGCAAGACACTTTATCTGCATTGCTTAGTACTGGTTCTACCCAGGTAGACATCGAGAGTGATTCAAATAAGTTCATAGAGCTTTCGTTACAATCATTGTAAAATAAATAAGTTTAAACTAACTCTGCTGGTTATTTTAGTAAGACTAAACAATACACACAGTATGTATAGGCATGTATATCTACCATAGCATATAAAGTTACAACAGTGAGTGCAATGCTCAGCAGTCCTCTACGATTACATGTAGGTAGTATACACAATATCATAAAAATAACCAATTTCCAAAGTGTGTGCGAAAAATTAAACAGATTCATACCCTGTCTCAGTTAAGTCAGAGCCAAACCACCATCTCATTTTCACACTGGGGACATAAAAGCTCAAATCCTACATGATACACGACTTAGATTACATGTATAATGCAGCTGTGTTATGATCATATCTTTTAAGAAATCTCTTAACAGTTAAAGGACTGTCCCGAGATTCCTCTGTTTATTGAAAATCTCTATAATTCATCCATGTAATTAACTCACCCCAGAGCAATAAAATACCCATTTTCGCACAGCTTGGCATCAATTATCTGACAGCAGATAGACACATTTAAAAAATTAGAAATAAGTTGGTGTAACAAAATGCTATCTGCAAATAGAGGTAAGGCAGTGATATATACTTCTAACATTTAATTCTGCATTGACACAGTTTTAGCTCATTAGCTGGCATGTTAGGTGATTCTTTGCCATTTTACTGACCTCATGCTGGGTATGCCGACACCAAGCTAATTATCATTTAACTTGAGCTGAGTAGTAACTAGGTTTTCAGGACATTCCTATAAATGTTAACTACAGTCATCTAATAATTTCGTACTATTTTATCCCAAACTCAAGGAACAAAGACGAACAAAGACGAACACATACAATATTTTTTGAAATATCTTAACATTGTATGCTTTAAAAAATGTTGCCTTGAATAAGGCTCGACCCCTGAACCTTCGTTCAGGAGACACACATTAGTCGACGCTCTAACCGAAAGGCGCCGTTGGTTTGTTGCGGTATTAAATAGTATATAACAAATGACATGATCTGCAGTTTGATTGGTTCCGATAATTTGGCATTAGAGCGATCTCCATGGAATCTTCAGCACTTTTTTATCAAACGCCGATATATTATAGGGTGACGTAAGTCGGTGCGGATAGGGTCTGCTATTGATACGCTTATACAAGTTATATATACTTAATTACAATGCCACAGTACGTTAGTGCTATATTTGTTATCCAATTAGGAACATATTCTATATGTGTAACAAGAGATATAATGAAGAAGCACACTTAAAAGTGACGGTTGTTATGGTTATTTAAGGTTAATATTATTGATGACTATAACATTTTATATAGCTTGAGCATCATCAGGTTACACGTACGTTGAAGGAAAAGTGATTTATTGTTTTATACAACTGGTTTCATGAACGGTGACAATTTAAAACGCATTTCTTGTACAATATTACAGCATTTAAAATAAGAGAAGATATCAAAGCCAAACAGGATAGGCAGCATTCAATGACCACAGTTAACCACAAACCACGCACCAAAACAAACATCAATTACAAAGATAATCACGATGCAGGGTATGCGACATCGGTAGGGCAAAAATTAGCTCTTTTCAAAGATCCTTAGAAACAAGTCGCTGGCATTTATTTAAGATTCTAGGGTTTTGTTTGGCTTTAAGGACAATTGGTCCGCCATCTTTAAAAATAAAATCCAAAATGGATGGGATATGGTAAAGTGAATTTTTCAACCAAATGCATATTTTAGGCATAGGCAATGTCAACCACATAGTAAATGACAGTAATTCAACACTATTGCTGTGAACATAATATCATAAACACATCGTATAGGACATAAATTGTGCCCTTTATATCCGAAAGGTTTGGTACAATTTTATTAAAAGTTGTGTTTTTCATACTATCTTTGTTAAATTTGTTAAAAAGTTTATCAAAAGAGGTTATGAACCTATCATTTTGCAACGTACTGCATTCTTGGTGGTGGACCCTTTTGTAGTTCGCCACTATGCTTTCCTCTTTAATTGTACGATGACCGGACAGGCTGTGGACCCTATGATGACGCCTACCTAAAGCCCATTGGGACGGTGGCGTTTGATGTTTGTGCATGCTCTTTCTTGTCGTGCCCTTAATGGTTTATTCTCTTAATGCTCTGGCTTCTGCCAAGTCATTGAGTACCTTCATTGTGGCTTTCTAGGCTATTGTTTTTTTTGTATTATATTTACACGAGCATATTTGTGTTTTACTTATATTGCCTATTGATGCTGCCTTGTTGGTTAGAGATTAGATCATGGCGGGGATTTCTTTATTTACACTGTCCTGTTTTAATGGGATGACAGTAGGGTAAGTGTGATGTTTGGTGCACCCTAGAACCGGTTTAAACCCCCAGTGGCCTACTTTGCCACTGACCGTTCCAAGGTGGTAGCCCTATTGTCAACCCTTTTGTGTTTATGATGTCGTTTACTTTTATTATAACTTTTGCCTTCTTGTTTGTCTGTTTCTATGTTTGTTTCTGTGTTTTGTGGCTGACTGTCCTCCTTGAATGCTACTTTCCCTGTCCGATCTTTTTATATTTCTTGTTTTTATGTGACATAAATTGGTCCACAGAATAGTCCATTTATTCCGCGAGAGCAGACGATATACCACTTCTAAATAAAGTAAGCCGCTTTGAAAACACAACCGAAAAAACCAAGAGAGACACAAGGCAAGCTCTCAATCATGTCAATGACTTAGCAGAAGTAGAGGAATAAGGTTTAATAAAAAAAGTGTGACAAGAATAACACGCTATAAAATTGCTGATGACAAGAACAACATACTCTGACGATTGCTGATGGCATTTGAATTAAGAGTTGACAATAACAACATTGATGATTGCTACAAGCATTCCAAATAAGAGTTGACAAGAACGACATACTCTGATGATTGCTGATGGCGCATGCAATAAGAGTCGACAAGAACAACATAATCTGACGATTGCTGCAAGCATCTGAAATTAGAGGTGACAGGAATAGCATACTCTGACGATTGCTGATGGCGTTTGAAAAAGACTGACAAGAATAACGTACTCTGACGATTGCTGCAATCATTTGAAATAAGAGCTGACAAGAACAACATACTCTGACGATTACTGCAAGCATTTGAATTAAGAGTTGACAAGAACAATATACTCTGACGATTGCTGCCTGCGAGCATTTGAATAAAAAGATGACAAGAACAACATACTCTGACGATTACTGCAGGTATTTGGAATAATACTTGACAATACAAACATAGTCTGATAATTGCTGATGGTATTTGAAATAAGAGTTGACAAAAACAACATACTCTGACAATTGCTGCAGGCATATCAAATAAAAGCTGACAAGAAAAACATGCTGAAACGATTGATGCAGGCCTTTGAAATACATTGTAAGAGAAAGTTGACAAGATTAACATACTCTGACTTGGGTTTGAAATAAGAGTAGACGAGACAAACATTCTCTGACGATTGCTGCTGGCGATGAAAGGATTGACGCAGCTATCCATACTAACACCAACACCCGTCTCGTTTGTCCGACTGTACAGTGTTTGCGAGACTTTAACGGCATCACGATAACGAAATATCTGGAAAAAAAGCAAACAATTATTATTATATTTAGTTCAGTGGTAATGTAAAAGGTATTACCAAAAACCGTAAACGAAATGTAACAATCACACGACGCAGGTATCCACAGACACACAACGCAGGCATCCACAGACACACATTTTAAACAATAAGTACATGCACTATAATATACACATTTTAAAGTATAGGTATAGCCCATGGAAGAGTCAGTAGCAAAACACCCGTTATGGTGGACTAATGCTCACACTCCCCAATTATCTATCCAATACATGGCTCTTGTAAATCGGGTATCCACTTATAAACTAGTCAGCATTAAAGGAATACCTTGAACTGATACTGTGCTTTAACTTTATAGAAATTATAAACCAGAAGCATAATCGTACTGAAAAATTAGGACTACAGTATGGTGAATTATATAATACTATAATTCGTTTATTATTATCGGTATGAATTATCTACTTTTGCAGGATTTGCTCTAGACCGAAATGGATCAATGTGTATATTACTGTAATATATATTACTGTATTTATTACCGTATGTATAGAAAAATATGTATTAGCCTCGTCATAGGTCTATGTGTACCGAGGCCATCCCAGGTAATAAATACTGTATAGGGGATCCCTTAGAAGCAACAAATACAAAACAGATAGAAACGTAGCAGACTAGGTTTGATTGAGAAAATATAATGTGCATCGCCTCTCACACCCACTAACACGGGCTTAAGCGGTATTGTATTTTTAAAGCTACACATGTGGGACTTGATGATCCAAAGGACCAGTAACTAATACATTACTGATTTTTACTCGGGGCGACCTTTTACAGCCGACGGACAGCTTTAAACAAACGCTAGTGTGAATGTTAATAAATGCTGAAAAGGGATCTCTTGGAAGCAACACACCCAAAAACGAGAGATAAGTAGCGGTTTTATTTAATCTTATTACCTCTCATGAACCGACTCAATAAAGCCGAGAATGCTACTTTTATCTCTTGTTTGTGTTTGTTGCTTCCAATGGATCTCCTTTGCAGTATTTATTAATATATTTACTTAGGAGGTTTGCTTCTCCAGAAAACATTAGTGTTCAATGTTGGTGTAACATAATGTTGATAAGATAGGCACATGAAGGTTATTTGTGTTCATGCATGTATATACATAGAATAGGATCATATAGGTCGAGCTTGAATAAAATTAAGGATGTTGGCTGGGCAAGTTTTGACATTTTCCAGTCTAAGAATTTTATTTTTTTAAATCATAGTTTAATTTGACAACAGAATTGTTTAATTTTTTGCATTCTAGAATATGAATATAATGTAGGATTTAAGAAGGAAACATATAAAATTTGAAGTAAATTTCCCCCCCATATTTTTTCCTTCATTTGTTTTCATTTATTTGTTGTCAACAAAATAGGGGATATGGGTAGCTCGGAGTTGAATTTATCCTTTTGCAATAGAAAAAATAAGATTTTTGTTTTTCAATAGTGGAATACTTATATAAAGGAGATACTGTGCTAATTGTATGTTCGATCTCTATGTCAAAATTGTGGTTACAGTATTTTACAGTGAAAATGTCAAAATAACTCCAAAATGTGTCTAATTTAAAGATTTTTTAATAAAAAATCCTTAGAAGCCTGATGACCTATCTATTGTTTTTACTTGTTTTGAAAGAAATGTCGTAGGACCTTGTCATATACAAGTTTCAAAGAAAGTTGAGCATTAGAACATACTTTTTTTTTTATCTTGAATTATTTTTCATTAAGAAAATAATGGGTGGGGTACGGTCTACATATGTTTGCTTTTCAAAATAAAAAGACGAATGAGGATTACACTTGTTTATGTATGTTTTGAAAGATATGTATGTATATGTAATCGAAAATTATTCGTTGTTTTTCAATAATTGTAATGTTATGAAAAAAAATGGGAAAATGTTCAATGACTCTATTTTTCCTCTTTTCAATGAAATTTTAAATTGGAAATATGTGACTTCTTCAAAGACGTCTATTGGAAAAAAAGTGTGGTGACCTACCCTTTTTTGATATTTTGTATCTAAATCATGTAAATGATACCAAAGAAGCTTTTAATATCAATTTAAAAAACATCTCAGCATTACGTCCTTTCCCAGTCAACCTCCTTAATGTATTTCGATTTCATTTTTGTTACTAAATGTTTTTTCCTTTTGTTTGATTTATGTTGTCTGAAGTTATAAGAAAATTGCCAAAAATGAAATATGGGTTATATATTTATTTTCAGATATTTCAGAAACGACGATAGTGACCTATTTAGTTTTAAATCTAACATATGCTTAGGTTAAACGGTTCTAGCCAATACTAAATCTTAAAAACAATTGTTCATAGAAAAACATTTGAAGAAACTGTAGAAAATGTCCTTAATTCAAGATATATAGCTACACGTGTGGAATTATGTTACTCAGCTGTGAAGTCAGAGATCATTAAGTCTAAATCATTTTGTTTTTATAGATTTTTATTAAACTGTTTATGTTTAATAGTTTATGTAAACATCTATCATACAACCAGCATTAATGAACATAGAACATGCATTAATGGTGCAAATGGCATATGTTCTACCTTAAAACAAACAAATAAAATATAGTTTAGTTATATTACGTTAAAGCGTCTCATTTAAGCGTATTGATTTACTATGGGCAGAATTAAATGCAATTATACAAAATCTGCCATTTTACCGAGGATCTGCATGACATTAAAGGTAATATCCCCTTTATTTTCACATATATCATGCATTTTTGTTCATATATACATAGAATAGGATCATATATATCGAGCTTGAATAAAATTTAGTTGTATTACGTCACAGCGTTTCATTTAAGCGTATTGATTTATACAGGCATGGACTTGTTATAGAAAAGGTTTCAATTGTATTCTCTCCACATGATCTGGAAAATATTATTAATTTTTTGGATTAAAGGAAATTTCTATACTATTGGCATTTTAAATATTGAGTTCTGCTCAACCCGGAGCTAGAGGACGTGAACGCAAGCACTTTTCAATCCTGCAATATATTTCATATTTATCGTGTTCGACGATTTCCAAATTATTTTCTTTCATGCGAATGTCTCATTTAGGGCAAAGCATTTTCTTTAGAAACTGGGACCATACCCGCTCGCCATGGAATGGTATGAAAATAGCTCATTGAAGGTTCCACTTGCACCGTCATATGCATACCATCTTCGGGATGGTTTAAATTTTAGTACTGTTGATATTTAAATATTGAGTTCTGCTCAACCCCAGGCTAGTGGGCGTGAACGATAGCAAGCGTGTTTCACTACCGTTCATGACTGTCTCGGTTGCAAAATATTTTTGTATTTATCGTGTTCGGCGATTTCCAAATTTCTCATTTCAAACTCTTTTGATGTGAATTTAGTTATGATTTTGGAATAGAAAAATCGTCATATGACAATGAGAAAAAGTTTCGATGCAAAACAAATAAATATATATTAAACTGTTATTAATATAAGAATACATAGTTCAACAAAGAGGCACCAAGCGGCTACTATAATGGTACATTTACCAAGTTTCATTAATAATTCTTGAACGGTTTTAGAAAGAAAACGCTATTGACATGCTATAGAATAAACAAGTAACAACTCGTCATTTTTTTGTAAAATCCATTAAATATTAATATAAGAATGTTCCATACAAAATTAGGCATCACGAGACGAATAGGTTAGAATGTGAAGCAAGTTTCCTAAAAAAAACATACAAAAAAATCTTGAACTGACAATCCGCAAACAAATAATTGAAAAAAATATTATTTTTTTCTCCAATTACATCGTCTGTTTACAGTCTTACGCTAGACATAGCTTTTAAGATAATGTTCTTTATATCTAAATACACAGCACGACATCAAGCATGTTAAAGATTACATTCCGTAAACAAGAGTATTGTCACGCTATAGTTCTCCAACTGTACTGTAAGTAAAAGTAATTTCCCCCAGACATATTGCTTTTAAAAGTCACAACACGATCACATAAATCATTGATGAAAAACACCAAGGGCTGGGAGAAATGACATTTCTCTGAATGAAAAACACCAAATGCTGGGAGAAATGACATTCCTCTGAATGAAAAACACCAAGTGCTGGGAGAAATGACATTTCTCTGAAAGTATAATAAGCACATTTGTGAACGAAGCAATTGGTATTTTTTAAATTTCTCGAGACGTTAAAGAGCTAGAATAAAATGTGATTTAAACTGAAAGAAGTAGAGCACATTTTATGCAACTGTTTATAGCCATAGCTTGCTAAGGACAAAGAGACTTGTGTACTAACATAAAATACAATCTTGATTTGAACAAAACACCGACGGACTAAAAATAATCGAAAATCAAAGATGTTGCATTTGTAAATGTTCAGTATATATATATATGTTTCTTTATTCTTGGTACATATAAATCGATGATCCCAAAGGACCACTAAAAAAAGTAAATGAAATATAGATACACTTGAACATGTGTACATTACATTCTAGATATTGTTTTAAACTGATCAATGTTTGAGTTTCCGTGATTCTCAGAACTATCCTGTTATACGAACTTAAGATCCGCTAGCTGCACTGCAAATCCAACCTCTATCTTTCGCATCAAAAAATGAAAAAAATGGAACCCACAGCATCAAAAATGGTTATATGGAAACCATAGCATCAAAAATGGTTATATGGAACCCACAGCATCAAAAATGGTTATATGAAACCCAAATCATCAAAAATGGTTATATGGAACCCACAGCATCAAATATGGTTATATGGAACCCACGGCATCAAAAATGGTTATATGGAACCCAAAGCATCAAAAATGGTTATATGGAACCCAAAGCATCAAAAATGGTTATATAGAACCCACAGCATCAACAATGGTTATATGGAACACACAGATGGAACCCACAGCATCAAAAATGGTTATATGGAACCCACAGCATCAAAAATGTTTGCAATATACCACAGACGACCAAATCAAATGAGCAAATTAAATATGTAAACATTACAATACACAAAACAAGGAGCGGTTAAGAGGTTGTTACCGACGTGGAACTGTCGGCAGGCAATACCGCCTACTGGTTAGCTTTAAGCGATTGTATTTGTACACAACCTAGTTATTATCCTGTAATCAGTACCCAAAGTGACAAAACAATGTACACAAAAGTACTTTCCATCAAAATTACATATCTAACAATAAAGTCGATGAATGTATAACATTTAACACCAACACGTTTATATTTTAAATAAAATATACTCAACATACAAATTAAATCGCAAACCATACATTTAAATGTTGTTGTTAAATATAACAAATACAAATCAAGCGCCGTATTATAAACTTTGATTTGGGGGAAGTTTGGTGTTATCATAAACAAGGTTTTTTTCTGTACCTAACATACGACATAGCACTCCACTATATTTTTAAGTCATCATATATATATTAAAATGTAGTCCTTAGAACATACAGCACTAATTTTTTTTTAAAATTCCAGTGCACATAACGAAACATAATTATAATAAATATTCGCCTGGCAGCTCCAGCCGGAGAATATTAAGTGTAAGCGTCGGAAAAACAACCTCAAACGAACCTCATGTGTATACCTCCAAATATTTTATTATATGGTTATACATGATATGAATTGCGTTTGATGACATAATCAATAAATAAGAAAATAATAACTTTGCCGGAACTACTGTTGCATTGTAAATTTCTATGATACTTTTAGTTTATATACATATAAGTTATGCAAGATCATATTTTGTTATTCTTATTAGTCAGCAGCCCATTAGCAAAAAAAGCGCTAATTTTGGAGGCATTTTTGGTAGAAGTGTTTCATTGATACCGTGATAATTACTCTGGAGTTTCCCGAACACGGCAAGGTCGGATGCCATTGCCATTCAGGCCATCTTAAGTCATAAAGTGGGTCTAAGGTCAAGTAAGAGCAAAAAAACAGGAAACTAGGTCTCAGCTCAATAACAAACGTAATTCTAATCGAAAAATTAACCAAACTTGGATTCAATACGTATGTTCGTTCTTTGGTTTGGTAACCAGGGCCCGTATTCATAATGCAACTTAAATAGAAAATATTACTTAAACCCAAGCGTTCGGTAGAGACCACCTTCATTATGTATCCACTGTACTGAGCCAGTTAGTATTTCGTCTGCTTCAAGATAAAGGTTTCAGCACTCTGACCAGTCACTGATCTTATTTTTACAGGTACAGCTATTACTAGATGCACCAAATTCAAAATTTAACAGTTAGGAATAAACGTTTTGTTCTAGAAAGTATGGAAAATAAATACATCATATAATTATTTTGATATATCTGTATAGAGTAAATGTTTAATGTATTTACATGCCAACATTTATGGTTCACAAATGCTTTATTATTTAGAAATGTGTGCTTAAACATCTCTGAGCAGCATAATGCATAAAATGATCAGAAAAGTTACTCTGGGGCCATTTTGGTGTTTTTACACTCAATCCTGGCCTTAAGATTTTTACATATTTACAAATGTGGTTATTAACCGCTCAGCGACCCTACAGAGCAGTTATTTTAAGATAAATATTTAGCTGTGTGAGCAATGTTTGCTCAATAACTAGAGTAAATCTAATCAAAATTTAACCAAACTTTGACACAATGTTTATGAACAAATAAATCTCGATATATTTTGATAATCAAGCAGATTCCACCTTTGTACCCCCAGCGTTATTGCCCGTATATGGATTAAACGTGTTTAAATTAACCAAGTCCGCTAAATAACTTGAGTAATTGTAATCTAAATTAAAGTAACTCTCCATCTTTTCTCTTTACCATTCTCGTATTTTGCCAACAAATTTTCACTCTTGTTTTACATATCCGTCCGAACGTAATTCAGTACGAAATATATTTCTCTGCATTGTATATAATTAACCAAAAAAGGGTTTATTTATTCATATTTTAAAAGTAACTAATTGCCTTGCTTGGCTAATTTATTGTTCACATGCCAGTCCACCCTTCGGTGTTCTGTTTATCTATCTTATGTCTGAATCGCTTGTAATATCCAACATATATTATAGGTCCGTTGGGCCGTGTGCTTAATTTTCAGTTATGTTTGATTTTGAATTGTATATGCACATGTCAATTTAATAAACTATTTACTTACTAATTCCAAAAGAAAAGCTCATTGGGTGCGTTTCGCTTGGCTGATAATATATAACCACTCTTAACCTATGTATTTTCGCCTCTCATCACTTCGTGTTCGTATACCACTGGGAGCTCATGAGTCAGAAAGTGTCGATTCTTATGGATGGTATACTGGTTCTACCTAGGAAATAGTGGATGGCCTGCGTCCATGGCGGGAGATGTACAGTACTGGTTCTCTCCATAGCTCCTTGATGGATTTTCCCGAAACTTAATAAGAAGCATTAGTATCATATGTAAACGTGCATAACATCGTCTCGTTTTGGTTTGATGATTTTTGACGGAGTTATGGCCCTTGGAAGATGTTCACACAAAGATCTTTTCCGCGATATTTCTCCATAACACCTTGATTGATTTTCACCAAACTTTATGAGAAGCATCAGTATGAAGTGGAACTGTGGACTTGAAAATAAGACGAAACAGTTTGAGTTTAAAGGTCTCAGTACACAGTTATCTCCCTTGAAACCCACGGTAGGGTAATTCTTACGCCTTAAAAAGTAGTAGTGTGTTTTTGGTTTTAAATATTTTTAATAATTGTTGACGGAGATGTTTGTTCATACAAACAGCAAATTATTGGACTTTCCAGTTGCTTTAATTATTTTGAAATATAATAAATAACACATCGTTATTAAGATACTAGTATTTTCTGTGAATATCGTGGTCAGAATCCCTGTCAATGTGGGATCGAAGAACATGTTGTGTGTAGCCCTGAATTAATGAATCAGTATTATATAAAGGATCTGTACGAGTACAAATTTGATATGTTGTATTGTCTAGTTAAGATGTATATCGTCTTCCATTTGGTGTTGTGAGAATTTGTTTGTATGATGATAATATAATGAACAAAAAAAAGAAACTTCCGACTTTTTTGCTGGTATTTTCATAGGCCAGTTTCTGAGGGCGTATACAAGCTTAAACAGCGTTTTAATAAAACAAAGTTTGATGTTTGTAAGTGTTAATATTCTAGAGTTTGAGTACTAAATATACCATTAAACAGTTTCAAATTTGCGAAGCAATACTATTTTATGTTTGATATGGACATTCTAAAGGGAGGTAATTTGATGATTGTTGATAATCAAAAACTGCCATCTACACAATCTGTGTTATGTTTTTTTTTGGTGATTTTCTGGTAAGAAATATATAGAGAATATAGTCTCGGACAAATTTCGGTACTTTTCGTAGATGGCCAAAATGCATGTTTTAACAAAAAGGGGGCTAACTCCCTTATGTACTGATATTTTCAACAACATCTCTGTTTGGACTATTGCTGGCGGTCTATCTAATTATTTTTAAAACGTCATTAATTATTTCCTGTTTTACTGTCTAGACAATCAGCATCAACATCAGCCGACGTTTCTGTTTTTGTTCAGTATATATGTATATGTGTATATTAAATACACAATAAGCCATGTAAAATATTTTCAACGGGTTGTGCGAGTGTTGAACATTGCAATCACGTGCTTGTGGACCTTGGTTTTTCCCGCCCACCAGGTATATATTTTATTTTTCAAATAAAAACTAAAACTAATGAGTTACGTTTTATTGAATACAGCTATCTGAATCGTGTTTTATATAATATGTAAATTTAAGAATCGTTGAGTACTTATATTACAAAAAAATGTCTTCAACGTTTCATATTCTGAGGTAGCACAGGTGTACATAGTTTAATCATCACTCAAAAAACACATATACAATAAATTGAGATTGTTATTTGACTCGAGCTTATTAAAAACACAATTCCGCGAGGTTCTTGTGCACTGAAGTTGATAACACATGTTTTATTACCATGTAGTGAAGAACTAGACTATTGATCATTTGATTTTTTTTTTACTTTGAAATGAATTTAAAAATCTTTTTTTCACGCTGTTTTTTTCACGCTGTTATTAGGCAAGCGCAATTGAACATTTATTTTAAGTTTCCCTACTTTTATGACAGTAGTATTATTATTAACTGGTCCGTCGGAATCATCAAACCCAATCTGTATTAACTTGAATACCCAAGCTTACCCCTTCTATAAGAAGCGAAAACGGGGTTGACTGGAGTATGAAATAAAACGTTAATTTCATCTTAAAAAGTTGGATATTGTAAAATTAAAACATTTAATATGTACATTTGTACATTTAAACAGGTTATCGCAATTTTTCAGTAAAAAACATACGTTTTTAAACATCTTTTATTGTTAAAATACCCATTAAAAAATCCTGCTAAAATAAGCTTACCCATCGCTTAATGGAATTAAGGCGGGACCACGTAATGCTGGTTTAAACCATCAGCGGCTTTCTTTTGCTAGCAGGTTTTTCACTACCGTCCATGAACAGTCTCAGTCTAACAGAGACTGCAGTATATATTTTTTGTATTTATCGTGTTCTGCGATTTCCAATTTTCTCATTTCATACTCTTTTAATATATCACAGTAACGTTGCCTGTTCAGTATGACGGCGGTATCGCTGTAGAATGTAAAGTAGATCAGGGTAGCCCTGATGGAATAGCTTCTTAGTTAGAAACAAATTACGAATATTAAAGTCCTCCAGTCGACTACAAGCTCTAGAAAACGAATAAGTTGAGGCGAACATCCCGACCCACAACCCAGTATCCACAACTAAAATACTTTTTTTCTATTGTGTTGCCATGGCAACCACAGTGTTCACAAAATTACAAAAGAAATTAGATCATCGTCTTATTGCCCTGGATCCACACACCACATTTTGTTTCAGTATCCCAATGTTGTGGATTTTGTATTTTGATGCTATGGCAACCACATTCGTTACTAAATAAAAACGATCCTCTTCATCTTGCCACAAAGGCAGTTTTGTTTCGAAAGCTGAAGCAGTTCAAACGCAGTCAAAGGATCCCGATTTTGCATATTTTTCTAATTTTGTTGCCATGGCATTGAGCAAACGAAAAGAAAGGCAAATACGCGCATCATCTCCATATTTTCACGGATGCACACATAATATCTTTCATGACAGAATGACAGACAGACGGACGCGGGTCTGGTGTGTACCGACGTTTAGTTCCCTCCGGTTAACAAAACGAAACTAGTATGAATAAATGATACAACATGTTATGAACAACTTCATATTTGATACAGAATATATTACCTGAGAATAATAAAAATTCAAATTCTACCAAAGGTACTAATTCTGCAATACTCAAAATGGACTCCATATTAAAGACATGGTGATACTATATGTATATGCAATACTATATGTATTCATTGAATGAAGATTAAATCCGGCAACAGGTCGATTCGGTTGTAAAAGTATGTATAAAATCCGAACGGGAAGAAATGTCTTCTTTACAGAACACCATAGGGATACCGCTTTGGAACTGTCAGTGACAAAAAGCTGTGGCTTTACCGCAGTCTGACACAAGATTGCAAATTGTTTGCAATAGTGTCTTGTCGTGCCCTCAATGGCTTATTCTCTTGTTGCTCTGGCTTCTGCAAAGTCATTGAGTAACTTCTTTGTGGCTTTCTAGGCTATTGTGTTTTTGTATATATATATACACGAGCATCTTTGTGTTTTACTTATATTGCCTATTAATGCTGCCTTGTTGGTTAGAGAATAGTTCATGGCGGGGATTTCATTATTTACATTGTCCCGTTTTATTGGGATGACAGTAGGGTAAGTGTGAGGTTTGATGCACCGTAAAATCTGGTTTAGACCGCCAGCGGCCTTTTTTGCCACTGACCGTTCCAAGGCGGTAGCCCTATTGTCAACTCTTTTGCGTTTGTGATGTCGTATTTGGCCTTTTATTCATCTTTAAAGTTGTTCTTTGTTTCTGTGTGTGTTTGTGGTTGACTGTCGTCCTTGAATGCTACTTTTTTAATTTTACAAATCTTACAAGCATTAAAGATGACAACAGCACAACGTCATGCTATTAATATATTAGTAAGTAAAGATGTACAATGCAGTATGAGAACGAGAAGTCATTGTATCAACTATCTGATGACAACACTGTTCAATCAAAACTGTTACAACTATGGACAATTAAACTGGTTTATTTTTGTCTAGATTCAAACTGTTTTGCAGATTAATTATATTACACTCTAGCTAGTAAAAGTTTAATTTGTTCTTAAATGGATTAATCACATTATGCTACTGTCAGTGTATAGTTTTATACAATTATTGCATACGCATTTTTCAAACAGTTTTATTTAAACAGCCGTGTATTTTGGTGTTTTTTTGTTTCATATTTGTTCTTTTAGTGTCTGTGTACCCCTGGTGAAGGCGTAAGCCGAAAGCCCTTGGTTTTTTATAAACTGTAAAGCACTGTATAATTGTCATTTTCACCATTTATATATATATATGATATGCTTGATTTGCATATAAATATGTGCATGTTTAAAAAACAAAACAAAAACACAAATACATACTTTCTCATATGAAATTATATGAAACAAACTTGTAATGCATACATCATATATGAAACGTTTTATAAGAATCATATGTTTCTCAAATGCGAATACACGCGAATATGTATTATATAGAGTTTAATAACCAGTGTTTTTGAGATACGGGAAATATCTCCCGAGGTATAGAAATGGCCCCGATATAAGAACGAGTGCGGAGCACGAGTTCTTATATCGGGGAAATGTAGAGAAATGGCCCCGATATGAGAACGAGTGCGGAGCACGAGTTCTTATATCGGGGTCATTTCTCTACCGAGGGAGATATTTTCAGTATCTCAAAAACACTGGTTATTAAACTATATATTACATAATTTAAAATGATCTTTTATTAATATTTCTAATGATATTCACGCCGTTTTACACCAGTTTGCACGAAAACGCCAAGACGACGTTACGTCATCCAAGACGACGTTACGTCATACAAAGAAGACAAGTGGAACCGGAACTCATCGTTAATTTCCGTAATCGTTATTTCCTAGTGGCGGAATCTGACGAAGACGTCCGTAAAATAATCGGAACGTTATTTGGCATTCCCGCCACTGACGGAAAAGGCCGAGCAATGTTCCGTACTGGGAAATATCTCCCACTGGGAGATATTTCCCAGTAGAGCAAACGAGTAGATATAGCTTTCCTATTCCCATAATTTCCTATACAAATCAAAGAAATATGTAATATACACGCATATGGCAACATTGCCAATGTAATATCTTACCATCAGTTTCGAAGAAAGCCACGCAGTAATAATTATGTTCCAAAGCTTGTTTGAGATCTCGGTAAACCTATGTAACTTAGTTATATGAACATTTAGTTCAGGCAATACACTACTGCATGTTTAATAACTAATTATTGTCATGTAACACGATTTGTATTTGTGTTGTTACATCTACATCAATATTATTCTGAAATACTATCATAAACCAGTTTTGTTTTAAAGAATTCGATATAATTAACCTATCAATTGTTAATAACTTCCCTTGACAGCTGAAATTGTGAAATTACACGTAGTTACAATTGCATTAACATTACTTCTTTCTCACAAAGGTAATACTCAACACCTTCCAGTCATCGAGTTTTACTGACTCAACTATTGACAAACAGTGTAAATAAGCATAACTCCTATCATAAGGAAATCTTCAACAATACAGTCCACATCCAGAGAAATTAACAAACGATACACGTATATCTTGCTGCAAACATATGAAAAAAAGAGAAGTAAAACATAATTAGAAGCAACACATGGCCAGTAATTTAGAGGCACGTCCAATGTACTTGTGAGCATCATGCCATTGTATGGTTTTATAGTATGTGCCATAGAGCTATGACGCGACATATAGGTTAGTGAGCCGCCAGCTAGTTAAATAACGGTTACTGATTGCCTACCTGCCTGGTGCCTGGCATTAAAGAATAGGAATCGGGAAGTAATGATGTTGCAGACAAATGTGTCTCATAAGTCAAAAGTGACTGGCCCTTTTAATAGGGATGACACTATAATAAACAAACACTTTACTTTACTCACTTTACTTATAGGGACTATAGGTTACTTATAGGGACTATAGGTATGCTCGTCAACAACACGTTCCGTCGAGTTTGCTGAAGACATCACGCAATGCCTTAATAAACAGCCTCCGTAATTCGCTCCAAACTAGATCACATTTTGATTAATTTGCCCATTGTTTTCTCGTTGACGGCAAAGCATTCTGTTAAAATCTGATACTATACGCTGGCCATGGATTTCTATAATACTTCACTGAAGGTCCTGAACAAGGAATTTACATGGGAAAAACCGCATCAAAAGATTATTTGGGCTGTAAAATATTTATTTCTCAACCGATTTTCAAAACTAAGGTATGTTTATTTACCACTAAAATACCAGTTCTAATAATATAAAATGGGTGTACGTATTATTTAAATTGCTCAATCTTCTGCAGAAAACCCTTTGGCTGAAACAAGCGCCCCGAACAATAGCAGTTTTACCTCCAGGAACGCTGGCATCCAACCCTATTTTGATTGGCGCCCTATACAAACATTAATACACATGGATGTCAAATACGGAAAATGCCATCAAACGAGTTGTTGTGGCAAAAATCGGAATCATTATCAAACATTTCTCTATAGACATCCTTCCTTTATAAGGTAAAAGTGTTAACGGTTAACTATCGCTGCCTAGTTTGTTAGAAGATGTAGCCTGTCGGAGATTTGCTTATTTACACTGTCCCGTTTAGCTGTTTGAATTAAAAAAACAACAACAACAAAAACATACAGAAGTGAAATAATATTCTAACGCTGATATATGTCAACACGGATGCTGTATACATGTGCAGAGACAAGAAAAGGTACTATGGGGATAATGTGTGAAATAACCAGCCAACGCCATCCCTTATCAAAATGGAATCGCATATCTCCTCTGAAATAGACACTTATTTCATTCGATGTTTCCATACTCTCCCTAGTCAGCGGACGTTTCCTCGTAATTCAAACTAGAATGTTGAAAAAGGAGAAACCTAATCAAATTGAGCTTGTGAAGCGTGTGGCGTTCTAATTATGTTTTTTATTGGCTATTTATCTTATTGCAATTTCGTCCATTATCAAGAGATTACTGTAAGCTGTATGAGTATTGATGGTTCTAAAAGAATCGATACTGCTGACTTGACCTGACGTCTGGACAATGTAACTTTGATAGGCAAGAATCCAAAAAGGAAACTGTATAGATAACGGTAATGAATGTTTAACGTTTGAGACGGTATGTATAATTGAACGTCAATCAATCTTCGATGGTATTACTGAGTGTTATGTCACTTAATATTTACTTAATTCTCTCAAACGATTGTATTTAAAAAACAAAAAGGTTGAGATTTCTTAATAAATCGATTGACATTTATCGCTATTGATTGCTAATTTAGGGCACTTACCATTGATACAATGAATGAATGAATGAATGAATGGTGTTTTACGGCACGTCGACACATAAATAGGTCATATTGTGCGCAAAAAAATATAAAAAATGAAGTATTAATTAAAAATTAATGTAAATATATAAAGATAAAACTATTAAAAAAATAAGGGATGACAAGGTGTAATATAAACTATGTATGTAAATCAATAAATGCCCGGCAACGGGTATATAAACAAGTAAATATATATAAGAACACATTACAATGATTTATATAGTCTGATCTCTTTCAGGAAATCTAAAACAAGACTAAAATCTACAGTATCAAATAACTCTTTCATAGTATTAACATTGTAGTACCTTTGACGCATAGGATCAAAGTCTACACATTCCAATAAGATGTGTTTGACCGTTAACGGTGCAAAGCAGGGTATACATTCCGGTAATTGCTCACCTTGTAATATATATGAATGAGTATAACGTGTATGCCCTATCCTGCACCGGGCTAGGACAACTTCCTCTCGACGAATGGGTCTACTAGAAGAACGCCATTCTCCGAGTAACGGTTTAATTGGATGGAGTTTATTGTTAACTGACAAATCATGATACAATGAGGATACTACGTTGTACAACGGTATCATATGTTTAGGGCACTTAACTTTGATACAAATGGATAACGCGATGTACATCGCTATTAGATGTTTACGGCACTTACCTTTGGTACACATGGATAATGCGTTGTATGTTTAGGTCACTTACCTTTGATACAAATGGATAAGTGTACAACGATTTTATATATTTAGGGCACTTACCTTCGATAAACGTGGATAATGAGTTGTACAACATTATCAATTGTTTAGGGCACTTAACTTTGATACAAATGTAAATGCTTTGTACATCGCTATCATATGTTTAGGGCACTTAGATTAGATACAAATGGATAATGCTTTGAACAATGGTATCATATATTTAGGGCACTTACCTTTGATAAAATTGGATAATGCGATGTACAACGCTATCATGTGTTCAGGCTATTTGGCTTTAATAAACGTGGATAATGCGTTGAACAATGGTATTATTTGTTTAGGGATCTTACGTTTGATACAAATGGATACTGAATTGTAATTCGTTATCATATATTTTGGTCACTTACCTTTGATAAAATTGGACAATACGTTTTGCAACGCCATCATATGTTTAGGGTATTTACCTTGATAAACGTGGATATTGCATTGAACAATGGTATTATTTGGTTAGGACACTTACGTTTGATACAAATGGATAATGCGTTGTACAACACTATCATATTATTAGGACACTTAACGTTTGATACAAATGGATAATTTATTGACCAGTGTTAGCATATGTTTACGGCACTTACCTTTGACAAAAGTGGATAATGCGTTGTACAACGCTATCATATATTTAGAGTACTTGCCTTTGATAAACGTGGATCTTGCGTGGAACAATGGTATCATTTGTTTAGGTCACTTACGGTTGATACAAAAATGGATAATGCGTTGTATTTAGGGCACTTACCTTCGATAAACGTGGATAATGCGTTATACAACATTATCAATTGTTTAGGGCACTTACCTTTGATACAAATGTAAATGCGTTGTACATATGTTTAGGGCACTTAGGTTTGATACAAATGGATAATGGTTTGAACAATGGTATCATATATTTAGGGCACTTACCTTTGATAAAATTGGATAATGCGTTGTACAACGCTATCATGTAATTAGGGTATTTACCATGTTTACCTTTGATAAACGTGGATAATGCGTTGAACAATGGTATTATTTGTTTAGGGAACTTATGTTTGATACAAATCGATACTGAATTGTACATCGTTATCATTTGTTTAGGACACTTACCTTTGATACAAATGGATAATTCATTGACCAGTGTTAACTTATCATTTGTTTAGGGCACTTACGTTCAGTTTGATAAAATGGATAATGCGTTGTACATCGCTATTATATGTTTAAGACACTTACCTTTTATGAAAGTAGATAATGCGTTGTACAAAGCTATCACATGTTTAGGGTATTTATCTTTTGATAAACGTGGATATTGCTTTGTACATCGCTATCATATATTTAGGGCACTTACCTTTGATAAAAGTGGATAATACGTTGTCATATGTTTCGGGTACTTATCTTTTGATAAACGTGGATATTGCATTGAACAATGGTATCATTTGTTTAGGACACTTACATTTGATACAAGTGGATAATACGTTGTAAAACGCAATCATATGTTTCGGGTACTTATCTTTTGATAAACGTGGATATTGCATTGAACAGTGGTATCATTTGTTTAGGATACTTACCTTTGATACAAATGGATAATGCGTTGATCAGTGCTTTTATATGTTTAGGATAGGATAGTGCTTTTATATGTTTATTACCTTCGATACAACTGAATAATTAAGACTGTATCATTTGTTTAGGGCACTTACCTTTGATACAAGTGGATAATGCGTTGATCAGTGCTTTTATATGTTTAGGATAGGATAGTGCTTTTATATGTTTATTACCTTCGATACAACTGAATAATTAAGACTGTATCATTTGTTTAGGGCACTTACCGTTGATACAAGTGGATGGGCACTTCATAAAAGTGGATAATGGGTTGTGCTACGGGATCGATCGATGTTTAAGACACTTAACTTTGATTCAGTTTGATAATGCGTTGTACATCGTTATCATATGTTTAGAATACTTAACTTTGATAAAAGTGGATAATGCGTTGTGCAACAGGATCGTATGCGTAGGACACTAACTTTAATGCAGTTTGATAATGCGTTGTACAACGCTACCATATGTTTAGGGCACTTACCTTTGATACAAGTGGATGGGCACTTCATAAAAGTGGATAATGGGTTGTGCTACGGGATCGATCGATGTTTAAGACACTTAACTTTGATTCAGTTTGATAATGCGTTGTACATCGTTATCATATGTTTAGGACACTTAACTTTGATAAAAGTGGATAATGCGTTGTGCAACAGGATCGTATGCTTAGGACACTAACTTTAATGCAGTTTGATAATGCGTTGTACAACGCTACCATATGTTTAGGGTACTTACCTTTGATACAAATGGATACTGCGTTGTAAAACGCTATCATTTGTTTAGGATACTTACGTTTGATACAAATGGAAACTGAGTTGAACAACTGTATCATATGTTATGACAATAGTCCTTGATACAAATGGATATATTGCGTGCTTTGTAAAACGGTGTCATTTGTTTAGAGCACTAACCTTGGATACATGTATGTTTAGGGTATTTTCGTTTGTTGCAACTGAATAATGCGTTGTACAAGGGAATCATGTGTTTTGGGTACTTACCTTTGATACAAATGGATAGTGCGTTGTACAACGGGATCATATGTTTAGGACACTTAACTTTGATACAGCTTTATAATGCGTTATACAGCGGTATCATTGGTTTAGGGCACTTACCTTTGATACAAATATATACTGCAGTGAACAACGGTGTTATTTGTTGAGGGGCCCTTACGTTTGATACAAATGGATACTGTGTTGTTCAAAAGTTAGGTATCTTATGTTAGGACAAATACCTTTGATACAAATGGATAATGCGTGGTAAAACAGCATTATATGGTTAGAGCACGTATCTTCGATACAAGGGAATAATACGACGTGTTACAATGGGATCATATGTACCCCTTTATTGGAAGTGGATAATGTGTTGTACAACGGTATCATATACTTAAGGCACGTACCTTTGATACAAATCGATACTGCGTTGAACAACGGTATCATTTGTTTAGGGCACTTGCGTCTGCAACGCGAGAATAATGCGAATTACAACGAGATCATATGTATGTTTAGGGCACTTTCATTCGTTGCGAATGAATAATGCGTTGTACAATGGGATCATATGTTTTGGGCACTTATCTGTGGTACAAATGGATAATGGGTTGTACAACGCTACCATATGTTTGAAACACTGACCTTTGATAAAAGTTGATAATGAGTACAGCGGAATCAACTGTTTAGGACTTATCTTTGATACAACTTGATAATGCGCTGTACAACGGTATCATACGATCAGCGCTTGTTATCTTTGATACAAGGGAACAATGCGTGTTACAACGGGATCATAGGTATGTTTAGGGCACTTACCTTTGTTGCAAGTGTAATACGGTATCATATGTTTAGGGCATTTACCTTTGGTACAACTAGATTCAGCTTTGAACACTAGTATCATTTGGTTTAGGCACTTACATTTGATACAAATGAATACTGCGTTGTAGAACAGTATCATATTTAGGGCACTTATATATGATACAAATGTAAAATGCGTTGTTTGTACAACGTTATCATATGTTTAGGGAACTTATATTTGATACATATGGATAATGCATTGTACAACGGTATCATATGTTTAGGACACTTCCCGTTGATACAACTGGATAATGCGTTGTACAACCGTATCATATGCTTAGGGCACTTATTTTTGATACAAATGGATACTGTATTGTACAACGGAATCATATGTTTAGAGGAGCCGTTACCTTTGATAAAAATGGATAATGCGTTGTAAAACGGAATCATATGTTTAGAGGAGCAGTTACCTTTGATAAAAATGGATAATGCGTTGTAAAACGGTATCATATGTTTAGGGCACTTATCTTTGATACACATGGATAATGCGTTGCCCAGCGCTATCATATGTTTAGGGCAATTATCTTTGATACAAATGGATAATGCGCTGTACAAGGGGACCATAAGCAGAACGCTATCATTTGTTGAGGGCACTTCCCTTTGATAAGTATATCACGAGTTTCAGTCTCACTGGTTGTACTGGATTACTTCGATGTATCATTAGGAGAGATACTTCTCTTCGCCCCGTCCGTCGGATGGGAACATGTCTATGAATTTAAGCAAACATTGTCTAAATAATTGTGCTTGATAATGACCACAAAACACATTTACCTTTACTTTTAATTCGTAAAATATCGGGATACATTTTGATTGTAAAACAGACGGTTACCGTACGCATCAACATACGTTTACCGTTTCAATCAGAAATGCTCAACAGACCTGGACCGTTTTCCTTCTTTTTTCTCTTTTGAAAGTCGCATACATGTACGTATCTGACAAAGAGTACACAATATGAGTAATACTTAAGAAAACTTAAATTTTGAAAACAGGTTTCAAATTGGGTTGTAATTACTTAAAAGAACCGCAAAAGTTTGCTTTATTGTTCTGTTTGGTTGAAACTACATCGTCCCACGGCCCTTAACAACGTAACAGTATGAGGAAAATGTCACCAATATACGGAATCACAGGGCGAAATTGAAATTTCTCGTATGTGTGCTTGTTCAAGATCATATTTGAGCAGACGTTGACCGTTCCGCGAACAGACGTTGGTTTAATGGCAATGCGTCGGTTGTCTCGTTTGATTACATATTTGATTAGTTATATATGAAATAGTTTTACTTGACTCATATATAGTCCTATATAGTCAGCACATCATCGTGGGATCGACAACACGAGGCCATTTATCTGCAAAACAATGCTTTGTATTGATTTGAGATACAATTTCATAGATATACGCGTCAGTAAATATGTCCTTAAAAATAATTTTACAATTTCATCCGTCTGACATGTCTGAAGAGAATGTTAATTTGTAGTGTCTTAAATACGCGTGCCGATTGCCTTCACTAAAAGACTCGTTAATTTGCTGTTATATACTTCCTGGAAACGGTCGTCTTGTTGTTTAAGACTAATCCCAATAACGTCTTGCACATGTTACACTCTGTCGCGTGTTTGAATACTATTTCCGTTGCAATCATACTCTATTAATGTGTTAGCAATAGGAATGGCTAATTATCCCCTAGAACATTTATGGAACCACCTGCCTCCATTTATTGCGCAGTTTACTTATACTTTCAACAATAAATTGTTGGATCTGCAGGATGCGTGTACTTGAAATGCACCTTTTCAAACGAAGATTATTCTATTTCTTTTTTCTTTTATTATAGACTGACTATTCTGTGTTTAACTCCTCATTCATATTTAGGTGGATTGTTTTAATATTTGATTTGCTGACTACGTATATATGATTTGAAGATGATAGTGAAATTTATTTTTTTATTTGAAAATGTTTACCTGAGTCCTTTGAACTTTTGGACATACATAACATCATTATGTGGTTTACTATCCATTCATTATCCTACTGACTAGCTTCATACATTTCTGATGGACCTGCATCATGCGAATGTGATCATAAAGGAAAAGTATATTGGTGAAATAAAGTGCAAAGGTCAATGGTGGAGAGCCGCCTTTAGCGACAGTTTTGGTTGTTAAGGAAATAGTTTGGTCGGGAAATCTTGACGACTCGGCTAGTTCTGGGTGCATAAATCATTAATACTAATTCATTTAAGATTTTAAGGCTATAATACATTAGTGTTTGGTAATTTAACCACACTTGTATTTAATTCTATGTAAAACTGCAACCAAAGTGGAAGCAAAAACACCAACAAATAGTATTCATGATTTAACAACAAAACTCCGATTTACAGTGAAAAGAAATAATAAAACATATGCTGGGTAATACTCTGGACTTGGAAGCAGAACACCGGTTGCACCCATACCCCACTGATCTACGCTTGAGGTTTACCATCACTAATTATATGTAAACCTCCGTGGTGTAGTCGAATGTAGTTCCTATAATAAAAAGTAATCCCTCCTTTTTGATGGAAAAGTGCATTACAAGTAGGGAAAAACTGCCCATTTTCTGTTCGATTTTGTGGTTGTATGTATAAGAAGCGTATTAATAGGTTTTACTGGATCACTGATGAACATTTTCGAAATTTTGACTCTATGCTTACACTTTGTGAGCAACCATCACTAAAACCAGCTGTACCCTTGACCTGTTTAGTAAACAAACAAGAACTTACTTACATGTCTTGTGAGCCTACCTTTTCTGGTGATTTTTCAAGTCGAAAATTAGTCTTCTCTGAAAATTACACTGCTGCATTATCCATATTTGAGTTGAAGCTGCAGCAAATCATTAATACGTGGCACTTTAACATCGGTGTCTATTGGGAAAATAATTAGTGGTTTCATACCTTTATGCATATAACATTAGCCTTTCTATCCTAAGCATAGACTAGATAAAACGTGTCATTAAGAAAAGAAAGGAAGGAAGGCATCGCCTCTACTAGTGGCGAACTAAAAAAATGCTACGAGGTTCCAACTGCTACAACCCGTTGACTGGTTGCAGAAATGTTCATGGTGAATTATTAGTGCCGGACGCGCTCCTATAATGTGTCCAAGGTCCAAGGTCATTATCACTGACTTTCTTTTAGTACGACCATGTTGCTATACATGTTATGATGAACATGTTGTTATACATGTTATGATGAACATGTTGTTATACATGTTATGATGAACATGTTGCTATACATGTTATGATGAACATGTTGCTATACATGTTATGATGAACTTGTTGCTATACATGTTATGATGAACATGTTGCTATACATGTTATGATGAACTTGTTGCTATACATGTTATGATGAACATGTTGCCATACATGTTATGATGAACATGTTGCTATACATGTTATGATGAACATGTTGTTGTACATGTTATTATTATACATGTTATGATGAACATGTTGTTATACTGTCACAAAATGTCACGGGTAGAGCGTACTGGTCGTACATAGCTCTTGTAAGTTATCGGTTACACCCAAATCTATTGTTCGAGTTGAAACAATTTCACAATATTCATGATCTATTCATGTAACACGTAAAAGCGTGCACATTTTAAGTGGCCGCCAGAGAGGCCGTGTCATAAGTTTAGTTTTGTGCTAATGCATGTAAACGTATAGGTATATCTTCCTTAAACGGCAAAATTGTATAAGGGGCCTCTCGTGTAGATTCAATACTGCAGATTTAGCCACGTTTGTCACGGACTGAACGGGGGAAATAATGATTTGGGCGTAATGTTTGCTATAAAACCCATTGTCTTATAGCTCTCGCCGGGATGATCGATAGTACTTTGTTGGAACAGAGATTGGACGGCAAAATTCATAGGCAACATGTGGTTAGTAGTTTTATTAAACTTTTATCGTACATTTGTATTCAGTGGGCGGCGCCATCTTGTTTGGCGGTTACGACATCCGGTTAGCATTGATGTTTCTCAAACATAACTTTAGACTAGCATATGATTTTGAAGTTACTTTATTAGATGTAATTATTGTAATTGATCATTAATTGTAAAACAATATTAATTTGATAACAGTGGATAATAGGTGCATTAGTTAAAGTTGGCGTATAACTCAGTGATTGTAATACACGATTGTTAACATTAGTTAACAATGAGAGGAGTGACAAGAATAAATGTTCGACGCGTATGCATAGCGTTGTATAATGTGGTCATTAGTTGACATGCGTGCATGCATAACTCAGTGAGTGTAATATATGAGTAATTTGATCATGTTTATATTACATGTATTAGGGGCATTGATTAACAGCGACGTACATAGCGTATACATGGCGTTGTAGAATATGTATACATTGCTACTCATCATTAGTACAGCTTACATATATTGATTGAATAATGATTTGTTTGGGTAATGATAATTATGCAAGATTGTTATGTTTGTCAACCGACATCTAAAACGTATGTATAATTACAGCCTAAGCCATCCAGGATAAAAGCCATTCAGGGTTGGAACTAAGCCATCCAGGATATAAGCCATCCAGGGTTGGAGTAAGCCATCTAGGTTTGGATATCCAGGAGTGGAGCTAAGCTTCCACGATTAACGTTTACGAGCGGTGGAGACGGTCCCCGTACCTGCGTCAGCATTGCCAGGTTTTACTAACGACAACCCCCGGGACACAAGGTGGGCCCGTTACCAGTCCTCACTGGAGGAATATCACTCACAATCTCAGTGGAGGTTAACTATCATTGCATCGCGTCATCAACCCTTACAGAAGGCATTTGATGACAATCATCCATTGAATTCGCGCATCATCATCTTCATGAGCTCTCGCGCATCACAGTTATCGCGCTAGATCAACATTGTTATAGCTTTAACAACACTTTAGTGTCTTAGACATTCAGTATTTATAACAATACTAAGAACGTCTTAAACGTTCATGAGAACATTCTTTTCATAGTTCATTTGTGTATTCGCTTGTTTTTTTTAAATAATTGTATATATATTAAACATATTTTAAAAGTTGCATTAAACTTATGTAAATGCATTCACCGTCATTGATTCTTTCCTGAGTTAGCCCAACCACTAAGGTCATCCTGTGACATATACATGTTATGATGAATATGTTGCTATACATGTTATGATGAACTTGTTGATATACATGTTATGATGAATATGTTGTTATACATGTTATGATGAACATGTTGCTATACATGTTATGATGAACATGTTGCTATACATGTTATGATGAACTTGTTGCTATACATGTTATGATGAACTTGTTGCTATACATGTTATGATTATACATATTATGATGAACATGTTGCTATACATGTTATGATGAACATGTTGCTGTACATTTTATGATTATACATATTATGATGAACATGTTGCTATACATGTTATGATGAACATGTTGCTGTACATCTTATGATTATACATGTTATGATGAACATGTTGCTATACATGTTATTATTATACATGTTATGATGAACATGTTGCTGTACATCTTATGATTATACATGTTATGATGAACATGTTGTTGTACATGTTATTATTATACATGTTATGATGAACATGTTGTTATACATGTTATGATGAACATGTTGCTATAGATGTTATGATGAACATGTTATGATGAACATGTTGCTATACATGTTATTATTATACATGTTATGATGAACATGTTGCTGTACATCTTATGATTATACATGTTATGATGAACATGTTGTTGTACATGTTATTATTATACATGTTATGATGAACATGTTGTTATACATGTTATGATGAACATGTTGCTATAGATGTTATGATGAACATGTTGCTATACATGTTATGATGAACATTTTGCTATACATGTTATTATTATACATGTTATGATGAACATGTTGCTGTACATGTTATTATTATACATGTTATGATGAACATGTTGCTGTACATCTTATGATTATACATATTATGATGAACATGTTGCTATACATTTTATTATTATACATGTTATGATGAACATGTTGCTGTACATCTTATGATTATACATGTTATGATGAACATGTTGCTATACATGTTATTATTATACATGTTATGATGAACATGTTGCTGTACATCTTATGATTATACATGTTATGATGAACATGTTGTTGTACATGTTATTATTATACATGTTATGATGAACATATTGTTATACATGTTATGATGAACATGTTGCTATAGATGTTATGATGAACATGTTGCTATACATGTTATGATGAACATGTTGCTATACATGTTATGATAAACATGTTGCTATACATGTTATGATGAACATGTTGTTATAGATGTTATGATGAACATGTTGCTATACATGTTATGATGAACATGTTGCTATACATGTTATGTTGAACATGTTGTTGTTCATGTTATGATTATACATGGTATGATAAATATGTTGCTATACATGTTATGATGAAGATGTTGCTGTACATGTTATGATTATACATGTTATGATGAACTTGTTGCTATACATGATATGATGAACATGTTGCTATACATTTTATGATTGCTATACATGTTATGATGAACTTGTTTCTATACTTGTTATGAAACAGACAATCGCAATGCTATATACCGGCTCACTTTCGTGAATGGCATAAAAGGAACCCGGCCACCAAAGTATTCCATTAAGAGCGCCGAAACACAGGACTCGATACTGAGTCCCGGTCGAGACACGACTTTTTCACCACCTGCTTTATTTGGGGTATAGTCCGGGACGATACTGAGAACCATTTCTGTATGATTAGACATTCAGGGCAGAGTTTCTCGAATGATGGTAGGGATGTAAGTGGGGTAAAGTATGTACAAGTAAATGGTTGATAGCCAATCGTGCTTTCTCGATAGCTCAGAGGTTAAAGCGCTGGCACAGTAACACAGATACTGATATATTTAATAACTGTCATTGCCTTTGGTAAGAGGCGTCGATACCTCATTGGAAAGGGATTTGCACCTTATACCTGGGCTCGAGCTCTAAAGGTGGCATGCCTGATTGGAATATTTATCCTACAGCTCCCTCTTAGGTCGCAGTCTTAGTCAATATAACCTAGTCCTTGAGGTTGGGGGAGGAGGTTCTGTTGAGGAGTTGGAGGGATAAATGATGCCTTTTTTTAAAGGCTCCCCAACCAAAAAGGCTACAAACACGCGTCATCGTTTGAATGAAGCTGTCACAATTGTCCGCGTACACTTTTTCACCCTGTGACTTCACTAGTAAAACCAACTTTGAAGTCACTTTTCTTGTAACGTGTGTATTGGAATGTGGACTTAAATAACTGTATTAACAAAAACTATAGAATGACCGTGTTCTCCCTGAAGTCCAAAAGATCTATCATGTTATCTATTTATTAGCATTAACATTAGACGCTCGTTGACACTTTGTTCATTACCTGTCAATATATAAGCTAATTTCAGGATTTTAAAAGTTATCACGCAATGAGCTGACGACTGTTTATTCCTATGCCGTGTAAAAATATTACACAAACCAACGTCCAAAACGCTTGCGTTAACCAAACGTTATTATGGGTAGAATTTCTTTTCTCAAATTTTCTTGAAAACTTACATACTGCCAGATGAAGAATTAAACTCATCGTTCGAGTTCTTTTATGTCCATAAAACTCGAATTATAAAATTATAGAAGAAGTCGATCGATAAACAGCCGACATTTTGCTATTTTGATTCTTTGTTGATGGAGATAATTTTTACAACAACACAACATAGATTGCATAGATTTCTAAAAAGTAGCAAATGAAAAGGAAGGTTTACGAAAGGAGGTTAAAAGTGAGGTTTGGTGCACCCTAGAACTTGGTTTAAACCCACAGCGGCCTTGTTTTGCCACCGGCCGTTCCAGGGCGGTAGTCCTAGTGTCAACCCATTTATAACTGTGATGTGATATCTTGCCTTTCATTCATCTTTGTAGCTATTGTTTCCATGCGTGCATTTGGTTGATTGTGGTCCATGAATGCTACAGAGCATACATTTTCTGTTCGACTTTTATATTTACTTTTATAAGGCAATAATTGTATAAATTCGCTAAGAATTTTAACAATATAAACGTGAGGAAGGTTTTTTTCTTGATTTTATTGCTTTGCGTTTTTCTCGCTACAATAACAAATTGTAATAAATTTGATTAAAAGCCCAAATTTCACTGAATTTTTGGAACATTCGGCGATTTGTAAATGCCTAGTAAACCTGTTTTTAATAAAACAGAATAGACAAAACACATATAAGCTTAAAATCGACTTTCAAACAACAAATTTATTAAGAAGTGTATGTGTGTCATCGTTGTACATTGTCAGCTTAATACACCAGTGTCATTTTGACCACTATCCTGAAATCTGCCCAAACTGCTATTTATGTTTCTTTGCGCGTGGAGTTTTTTAATCTAAATACAATGTAACCCTCCGCGGCAAGATGGCGCTCCGACAGTACTACGATAATAAAATAATTATAAAGTGAAGTACTATGAATGTAATTAAGTGATATACTACGATAATAAATGATTATGGAGAGAACCATTTATATTTAAACGAGTATAAAGTGAACTGTTACGATTGTAAATATTAGGGATTATACTATATGAATGAGAACATATTTATAACTTGACATCAAACAACGGCGTTTAAGACTCTGCTTAGTGCATAATTCGCCACAGTAATGACATCACAATGATGGTTTTACAATAGGGCTACCGCCTTGGAACGGTCAGTGGCAAAAAAAGGCTTCTGGAGATTTAACCAGGTTCCAGTGTGCTTCCATACCCGACGAAAATAGTATCTAATAGGATTAATTGATTCAAAATCTTCTTGGCAAGTGTAATTGTCTAAACTACCGTTCGTTAGTTAAACAAATCTCTAGCATAAGTATTTTTATTCAGAACTTGTCTTAAAAAATACTGAAAAAGGGATCCCTTTGAAGCAACAAACACAAACTAGAGATACAAGTAGCAGACTCGGTTTTATTGAGTCTGTTCATGAGAAGTAATATAGAGAGCAACATCTCTTACGCCTCTAGCACCGGCTTAAGCGATACTCTACTTTAAAGCCATACTTATTGGGCTTGATGATTCCAAAGGACCAGTAAGTAATAACACTGATTTGCTGTCGGGTCAACTTTAAACGGCCGCCACACAGCACTAAACAAACGCTAGTGTATGCACAAAGGCTGTATGGTGAAGCTGAATATGGTGTAGAAAAGTACTTATTCATGAAACCTGACGTTTATTGCACACACCTTTGATTCTTTAGTAAGAATATATACCCATATTTTGCTCACGGTAACGGAATAAGCAAGAATTAGTCTATCCAAAGCACATCTCCAGATACTCTCTGGTTCCGGTAATAACTATGATCGTATTATGCATATGTCCTACTTGCAGATATTCCTCTGGGCAGATTATGTCATATACTTTCGCTGTTTTTCACACACATTAAGTCGACGTTGTTAAGTCATCGTGTTGTAAATAAAAGTGACAACGTAACTTGTTGTTGCATCAGTTACACTGTTTGACGTCATTTGCTGCTTCTCGCCAGCTAAACATTTAATTAACTTGAACATACGTTTTTAGAAAGTCTCATATAATCTCTCAAGTCTCGCATAAATCGCCAAAAACTTGAGGGGCGATACAAACTTCCGGGTTTCCTTGAGGGGCGATAAAACCTTCCGGCTTTCCACAGGATTTGGTTCTGAGGATCATTCCAAAGGACTTGGTTTTGAGGATCATAGCGTAACCGGATGACCGAGGATAGTAAGACATCCTGATATTCAAACATGTTTATTACGCCGGCCACTGTCATGTTTACATTATACATGTGTCGTAACGATGAATGCAAGTTGATATGTATTGTGGCGGTCTTTGACTCTGATGGATGATGCAATTTGTATATCAATCCATCTGTAAGTATAATTAGGGTAACGTAAGTACTGTGTATGGCTCGTTACATTGGTTAGCCGTGTTCAATATGAGCGGTCTAACTCGTACATAAACACTCTACGGAAATAAAGAGAGGATAGATTGCCTCTTATAGCCAAGACACTTATACAAATGGTTCAGATTGGTTTTAAATGAATAAAATCAATAAAACGAATGAAATGATATGAGTAGGTGTGTGGACAAAAGAGGAATGGAAGATGGCTGCATGCAAGTGTGTGTGAAGCTGGATACTGATATAGTTTACCAATTTTCCAATAAGTATTGTACCGTACAATATAGATGGCGAAGTAGATCTATATTCTTCTTTCTTTCTTTCTTTCTTTTTTTCTCTTTCTTTCTTTCTTTCTTTCTTTCCTTTCTTTCTTTCTTCTTTCTTTCTTTCTTTCTTTCTTTCTTTCTTTCTTTCTTTCTTTCTTCTTCTTCTTCTTCTTCTTCTTCTTCTTCTTCTTCTTCTTCTTCTTCTTCTTCTTCTTCTTCTTCTTCTTCTTCTTCTTCTTCTTCTTCTTCTTCTTCTTCTTCTTCTTCTTCTTCTTCTTCTTCTTCTTCTTCTCTTTCGTCTTCTTCTTCCTAATAATAATGATTATTATTATTATTATTAATAGGGGATTTATCCCGCGCCAGGGATGAAAATCCCCTTAACGGTATCAACTTTTTTCCACATACTATGAGTTCGAAAAAAATTATCCCTTTGGTTTCCGATTTCGGCCTAATATTCAGGAGTCAAGCATACGTAACGGGAAACCAGTAGCTACTTCCGGAGATCAACATGGTAATTTGTCTTTCGGGGCTTCTTGGTGATGTCCCTTGTCCGCTGCCATTCGCAGCATCTACGCAATCGGTGAGAATAAATCTGCAATTTCCGCAATCGGTGAGGATAAATCAATATAGACCGCTTCACTGCACATGTACCGTTTCACTCAAACAAGCGACAGTCAAACATTCTGAACTTAACTGTTTGTTTTAAGAGTTTGTACGAATGGTCCGCACTGAACACATGCACGTGAATGTCGATATTTTGTTTACATGTAAAAAGTTGAGTGCAGTATCATCAATTATACAGTTTGAAATTTTATTTTTATTACTCAAACTGGATAAATCCTCATTTAGGCTGTGCCTTTTTCATAATATTATTATTATAATCCTGCGATCAGTTAGAAAGTACGAGTATTGTAATCAAAAGGTGGAAAAAACAATATATATCATGTTTTGTTGGTACTTCAATGTTTTCGATAATGGTTCAATTCCAACAATTTATTGATCATCTAAGTCAAACAGAGCTGCGTGACTGCTTATTTCTTTTCAATCCATATTCATATGATAAAGTACGCAATCTCTAGCTTACATTATGTTTTACAATTATGACATACGTTTTGTTTCCCACGTATACTATGTAGTCGACGAGTAACGAAGCAAGTATTTTGGGTCAGAGGCTTTACTCAACATAACTTATTTATTTATAAGAAATTATAAAAAAGCATGTACTTGACCGGCCTGACATTATCACAGTTCTAACTTAAGGTCAATTCGCTTGACGTCGCCATACGTGTTTTTAGATGACTTAAACATTTCAGTCCTACATTAACCGTGTTATGCGAATATATCATTCACATTCAAAGAAATTATAAAAATAAATTTACTTGACCGGCCTGGCATTATCACAGTTCTAACTTAAGGTCAATTCGCTTGACGTCGCCAAACGTGTTTTGAGATGACGTAAACATTTCAGTCCTACTTTAACCGTGTTATGCCAATTTATCATTCACATTCAATAATAAACAATTAACGATAAGATACGAATTCAATACAATGCATAGAAAGTAATCAATTATAATAATGAAACATGATAAACTTACAATCACAGCGAATGAAAACAATAAAGTATACTTTTAAACGGTGATTGATTTATATGGTGATCTATCATTCGGGACTTGTTAATATTAGTCGCAAGATTGTCGTCATCAGTCCCATGAAATAGTCCTCCATGAAACTTCAACAGCTTATAGTATAAAATTGAAAGATGTCAATAGTTTAAGATACATACACGAAAAGGTTCTTTGACCGCTCCATTATTTGGTCACCTTTTTCTTTATGAATAACTCCCTTTTAATGCTGGAACCATCGCACTATAACTTGCAGATAAGACTGGTGTCTGGGTATAACAATAATCCTACACGTCTCTGCACACTACTTTGATGTATCCTAGCATGATAGACTCTAGCATGATGGATCCTAGCATGACGGACCCTAGCATGATGGATCTTAACATGATGGACCCTAGTATGATGGATCCTAGCAAGATGGACCCTAGCATGATAGTTCCTAGCAAGATGGACCTAGCATGATGGATCCTAGCAAGATGGACCCTAGCATGATGGACCTAGCATGATGGAGCCTAGCAAGATGGACCCTAGCATGGTGGACCTAGCATGATGGATCCTAGCAAGATGGACCCTAGCATGATAGTTCCTAGCAAGATGGACCTACCATGATGGAGCCTAGCAAGATGGACCCTAGCATGATGGACCTAGCATGATGGAGCCTAGCAAGATGGACCCTAGCATGATGGACCTAGCATGATGGATCCTAGCAAGATGGACCCTAGCATGATGGACCTAGCAAGATGGATCCTAGCAAGATGGACCCTAGCATGATGGACCTAGCAAGATGGATCCTAGCAAGATGGACCCTAGCATGATGGATCCTAGCAAGATGGACCCTAGCATGATGGACCTAGCATGATGGAGCCTAGCAAGATGGACCCTAGCATGATAGACCTAGCATGATGGAGCCTAGTAAGATGGACCCTAGCATGATGGATCTAGCATGATGGAGCCCAGCATGATGGACCTAGCATGATGGAGCCTAGCATGATGGATCCTAGCATGACGAACCCTAGCATGGTGGGTCCTAGCATGATGGATCCTAGCATGATGTACCCTATCATGATGGATCTTAGCATGATGGAGCTTAGCATGATGGAGCCTAGCATGATTGACACAAGCATGATGTGAATCCTAACATGATGGACCCTAACATGATGGATCCTAGCATGATGGAGCCTAGCATGATGGAGCCTTGCATGATTGACCCAAGCATGATGTGAATCTTAACATGATGGACCCTAACATGATGGATCCTAGCATGATGGAGCCTAGCATGATGGAGCCTTGCATGATTGACCCAAGCATGATGTGAATCCTAACATGATGGACCCTAACATGATGGATCCTAGCATGATGGATCCTAGCTTGATGGGCCCTAGCATGATGACCCTATAATGATGAACGCTAAAATGATGTATCCTAGCATGATAGCATGACGGATCCTAGCATGACGGTTCATAGAATGACGGATCATAGCATGATGGACCCTTGTTTGATGGACCCTGGCATGATGGAACAAGGCATGATGGATTATAGCATAATGGATTCTTGCATGATGGACCTAGCATGATGTACCTAGCATGATGTATTCTAGCATGATCGACCCTAGCATGATCGACCCTAACATGATGTATCCTAGCATGATGGACCCTAGCATGACTAGCATGATGTACCCTTGCATGACGGACCCTAGCATGATAGCATGATGAATCCTAGGATGATGGAACCTAGCATGATGGACCTAGCATGATGGATCCTAGCATGACGGACCCTAGCATGATGGACCCTAGCAAGATGGACCCTAGCCTGAGGAATCCTAGCATGTTAACATGATTGATCCTAGCATGATGTATTCTAGCACGATGAACCCTAGCATAATGCATTCTAACATGATGGATCCAGGTATGACGAACCCTAATATGATGGATCCTAGCATGATGGATCCTGGCATGATGTACCCTAGCATGTTGGATCCTAGCATGATTGACTTTAGCTTGATGTATCCTAGCATGATAGATCCTAGCATGATGGACCCAATCATGAGGACCTTAGAATGATGGATCGTAGCATGATGGACCCTAGCATGATGGACCCTAGCATGATGAACCCCAGCATGGTGAACCCTAGCATGATAGATCCTAGCATGATGTACCCTAGCATGACGGACCTAGCATGATGGATCCTAGCATGTTAACATGATGGATCCTAGCATGATGTATTCTAGCATGATGAACCCTAGCATAATGCATTCTAGCATGATGGATCCAGGCATGACGAACCCTATCATGATGGATCCTAGCATGATGGATCCTGGCACGATGTACCCTAGCATGATGGATCCTAGCATGATGGATCATAGCATGATTTGAATCCTAGCATGATGGACTCTAGCACGATGGATTCTAGCATGATGGATCCTAGCATGATAGACCCTACCACGATGGACCCTAGAATTGTGGATCCTAGCATGATGGGGATCCTAGTACGATGAATCCTAGCATGATGTATCCTAACATGATGTATCCTAACATGATGGATCCTAACATGATGGATCCTAGCATGATGTAACCTAGCATCTTGTAAATAATACCAAATAACTACGAAAACAACAACTATTTTTCATAATATTTTTGAGACTTTAGCTTAAAGGGTTAACTTTTACATTACAGCGATTTATATTAAGTTTATTCCTAAAATAAACGGGCGTCGTTTCTTAATTAACACTATAATTTTCGCCTAAATGTCATTAACACCGAGTATTTGAATATTACTAATTATTCCCGTCAATGTTTTTTTGTCGAGAAAACCATGTCCTTGTACTTGTTGTGTGTTTTGGTTGACTGTGGATTTGGTTGACTGTGATGTTGGTTGACTGTGGTTTTGGTTGACTGTGGTTTTGATTGACTGTGGTGCTTTTTTGAATTTGAATACTACCTGTCCTATTCGACTTTTATATCTACTTTTGGTGTGTGTATTTGTTGTATGTAATTTTACACGTTTTTATGGGTAAATGGTCATACAAAAATGTAAGCAAAGCAATGCAAACAGGTATGTCAATTCTTAACATTATATCTTTCTAATTTTTAATTTTCTTCGTTTTTTTATATATATTTATTATTTGTAAATAAGTACAATGTTTTCGTTACTAACACATATCATTGTTTCTAAGCACGTAACTGATTGTAGCCATCTATCAATTACTACTATCGCAATGTATTTTGAACATTATACATTGTATTTTTCTGAAAATGGTAGATATTACGATGTCGTGCGTTCAAGAGCAGACTTGTTTGTATAATAACATGTTTTCTGAGCTACGTTTTGGTGCTACACTTGCGTCAATAACGAAAATAGCTATAAAGGAATGGTCAATAATTATTACAAATTCAGTTCTCAAGGCGCTATGAAATTGTGTATAATTATTCCAATCAAGCAGTAAGGAGTGTTTATAACAGCCACAGGAATCGCAAAAATATCCAATTATGTTAAAATGGCATATGATACACTGCACTCATTCACAGCCTTAGCGAATACATCAGAACCATTCTGGATGAACGGTAATCCGTCATTTTGAACGAAAATAAAGGCTAACATTGGTGTGGGATCATTGCATTGTATCTGTGATCAAGAGTAGTCAGCTAATAGTATAATACTTCCATTATGAGGATTGTATGCTGTACAAAACAGACTGACATTGGTATGTACATTTTGGCAGTCCACAAGCCGTCTCAGTTTGTTATACATTTAACGATGACCGACATAAACAATTACTGAAAATGGGTTCCCTTGCGAGAAACAAACACGAACCTGGGGAAAAAAGAATAAGTTTTATTTAGTGTTATGAGAGGTAAGATAAGGGGAAACACCTCTCATGCCCCCTATCACCAGAATAAGCGGTTTTCTACTTGAAAGACACACATATTATGTCAGTTGATCCCAACGGAACAACAAGAAATAATGCTACTGATTTGTCGTCTGGCGACTTTTTACAGCCGTCTCACAGCTCTAAGCAAACGCTGGTGCGAATGTCAATAAATATTGAAAATATAATCGCCTGGGAGCATCAGACAATTAAGTGAAAAATAGTAGCAGACGCGGTTTTATGGAGTCTGATCATGAGAGATAATATAAGGTGCCACACCTCTAATGACTCTAGCACGGCGGAAGCGATACTATACTTCATTAATGTTATTATATATCATTTTACAAATATAATTGGTAGGCCTTTGCAGAAATATATCAGTATTTGTCAATTAATTAGTAGTTGGCTTTTACAGATAGAAGGATTCTAAAAGCTCTTAAAAAGAAGATGATAGATACTTGTCATTAAGTAGTGACACTTTTGATTAGTTTAAAAGTGCCTGACATTTGTTCATTCATATCCGTTAGTAAAATTGTTGGTTTCAATCACAAAATTATTAGGATATTAAGCTTGAGAAAATACATGTTATTAGTGTACATGATGGAAACCTCAAAGCAAAATAGCTTTATTAAATTATTCATAAACCACTCGGTACACGTTATAAGTGTCATAAAATGTCTACTTTAAACTTGTTAAACAATTTATATATATATAAGTTTTGCATTCATTATTTTGCAAGGCAGCACTGTATGTTTATTGGCTGGTCCATTTACAGTGCGTCACTATGCTTTCCTCTTTGTTTGGGCGATAACAGGACAGATTTTGGACCTTATGATGATGTCTATACTCAAAGTACGGTAACGTTGGATATTTGTCTTAATATTGTCTTGTCGTAGCCGTAATGGTTTGTTCCACTGTTGCTCTGTCTTCTGGCAAGTCATTGAGCATTTTCATTATGGCTTTCTATACTTCTGTTGTTTTATATTCAGGTATTCATGACCATGTACGTGTTATATTTATATGGCGTATTAATGCTGCCATGTTTGTTAGAGAATATAGCCTGGCAGGGATTTCTTTTTTTTTTACACTATCCAGTTGTGTTGAAATGAAATAGGGTAAGAGTGAGGTTTGGTGCACCTTAAAATATCGTTAGCGACATTTTTGCCACTGACTGTTCCAAGGGGTAGTCCTATTGTCAACCCGTTTGTGATGTCACATGCATTGCTTCGCATTAACATTTTAATTGTTCTTTGCTTTAATGCGTGGATTTTTTGGTTGGCTGTGAAAGCTACATTTCCTGTTCGACCTTTACACCTACTACTATTTCTTCTTGTCCGCATCAAATGACACTATATTTACACGAGTCGTGCCAGAAAGTAGTTTAACAATGAAGTATTTAAAAAAGAATTTGCATTCAATTCGTCCGCTATTGCCGTAAGATCTCAGGAAACACCTTTCAATACTTAGTCCACAAGAAAAGTAGACAAAACTCGTTGTTTTTTTCCCGACAAAACATATTGTTATGTTATGAATCTGCGTTGTGAAAAGTTTGTTTAACAAGCCTTTTTTCTTCCCGTGTTAATTTTGGAAATTACAAATACAAACGTATATACGTATAATGTAATTGAAACAACTTTATTTATCGATGGAGGCCACAATATTATATATTAAATAACATTTTCCTGAGGCCCTTTATACATGTGTTGCAAAACAACATAGTAAACACAACATATATACAAGGTTACAACAATACCATACAAACTAATAAGTCCAAAATCCGTATTGAGCTTTTTTTAACACTAATTACATCATGTAGCCCGCTATGAACCCCCAGCGACCTTCGCTGGCCACCGACCTTCCAATGCGTCTTTCAGATGGCTCCATTCTGTGCATACTACATTTAGTGTCCAACGCTTACATCTACTAATACTATGATTTGTATACATGTTTATCTTTACCCTAGAATAATAGAAACACATACCTTACTGAATAAGCATTTTAGAATATATGTGTGGTAAAACAACTAAACCCTCTTTTAAAGTCAACGAACTTCATTCATTAATCATACAGACAACTGGTTTTACAGTTATACAGCAATGACTTTTAGGTAACTACGTAGTAAATGAACATAGGTAAGAGTGTCGAACAAGAAACGTAGGTAGGAGAGTCGAACAAGAAACGTAGGTAAGAGAGTCGAACAAGAAACGTAGGTAAGAGAGTCGAACACTAAACGTAGGTAAAGAGAGTCGAACAAGAAACGTAGGTAAGAGAGTCGAACTAGAAACGTAGGTAAGAGAGTCGAACAAGGAACAAGAAACGTAGGTAAGAGAGTCGAACAATAAACGTAGGCAAAAGAGTCGAACAATAAATGTAGGTAACAGATTCGACAATAAACGTTGGTAAGAGAGTCGAACAATAAATGTAGATAACAGATTCGGCAATAAACGTAGGTAAGAGAGTCGAACAATAATCGTAGATAAGAGAGTCAAACGATAAATGTAGATAAGAGAATCGAACAAGAAACATAGGTAAGAGAGTCGAACAATAAACGTAGGTATGCGTGTCGAACAAGAAGCGTAGGTAAGAGAGTCGAACAAGAGACGTAGGTATCAGTGTCGAACTAGAAACGCAGGTATAAGTGTCGAACAAGTAAAGTAGGTATGAGTGTCGAACAAGAAACGTAGGTAAGAGAGTCGAAAAAGAAACGTAGGTATGAGAGTCGAACAAGGAACGTAGGTATGAGTGTCGAACAAGAAAAGTAAGTATGAGTGTCGAACAAGAAACGTAGGTAAGAGAGTCGAAGAAGAAACGTAGCATTCTCAGAACACAGTCAACCAGAATGACGCATTCAGTACAAACCTCAATTACATGTATTAGGTTACCCAAAAGCACTGTCGTTTGCTATTTCGAAGGAAGTCCAAAAATGAAGTGTAAGCATGCATTTCTATCATTGTTGAAATTCTAGGTAGTACATGTGATGTGTTAACCTTGGATAATATTAACATCCAAAATATCTGCCTTTAACAAAGGTTTAGGGTAAGAGTGAATTTGGTACACCATAGACGTGGTTTAAACCCCCGAGCGGACCTTTATGCCACCGACCATTCAAGGGTGGTAGCCTATTGTCAACTATGGAAAGCCATGAGTGTCTTTTGCTGAGCTTTTATCTTTATGTTCGGTACTTATGCCTTTATGTGCAATAGTGAAAACATTATATTCTATTGTGACATCATTACGTTTAGTACATTCGATATTATGTGCAGTGCACTTTTCAAATATGCGATAATTGTAAAATCGGGCTTTTGGGTTGTTCCATAAAAATCCGCCCGCCTCAGTAGAACGTATTTTAAGACCAAATATACCCACTGGACAACGTTTCTCCAACCATCCTCCCTTGTTCAAATATTAGTGCTGTTACACCCACCTGGACAACTGATATCAAAAACCTCTGTGAATAAAACAATAATTTGACCTTGATGGACAACCTATAGAGGGATTTTGTATGATTTAACCCCGCTTGTACAAATAAAATATCAAAATAAAACTTCAACTTTTGTCTGACCATGCGCCCGGACAAACTATAGAATGGGATTTCTTTGAGTATTCGGGGTGGTCAGACAAGGTTTGTCTTGTGGGGTTAGCTTCAAGGGGATGCATTTTCATATTTTAGTTATCTAGGTGCATGGGGTTCTATAGGTTGTCCGTTGTTGGATGGGGTTGGAATGGAGCTGTCAGTAGTGAAATTAATGTTTTATTCAGGCATACTTATTGTTATCGAGATATCCAGCGTGGTGTAATCATATTAATGTTTGTTCGGACAGGCGGTTGTAGAGATGGTGTCCAAGGAGTGGTGAATTAGGTATTATATATTATATATATATATATATATATATATATATGCATGATATATATAACAAATATAGTGTAATTGTTCCGTATTCGCCATTTTTCGCCAAAGATCGACATTCTTCTTCACAAATCGTTAAACATTTCCGTAAATCTTTTCACCACATCATAAAATCGAAGCAATCACTGAACATGATGAACCATGCATCACAAATAAGTCGACTGAACAGAACATAATTTAAAATGAACCAAACATAAAGCGATTCATACCCCTGAATATAACGTTGAAATCACTGCACACAATTAAATTTGAACTACGTATATTGAAACATTAACAGCATTTAATAACTTTTAGAACAACCAAACCTAATGGCCAGTGATGTGAATATAATGCCGAACCAACTACATACAACATATAAACTGAATATAGTGAAAAATGAAATGGTTATAAATTGGGATGCGAACTCCGAATAATGTCAGATGTATCGTATATAATGAAAGTGAACTGCACATAATGACGAATTTACTGAACATCATGATGTTACAACTGAATATATTGTTAGAGGGTGTGGACGGTAGCAATTATTTTCACTACGGGACGCTTTAACAGTCTCAATAAAACCGAGACTGCAATATTGTTTTTGTATTTATCGTGTTCGTCTATTTACAAATTTCTGCTTTCATACTCTTTGTTTTCGCCATTGTACATATAGGCATATGTACCGAACATAAAAAAAAAATGCTCATAAGGCAGTCATGGCGTTCCATAGTCAACCCTTTCATGTTTGTGTTCTCACATGCATTGCCTCTTATGTATCATTGTAATTGTCGTTTGTTTTGGTTTCTATGTGGCACTTAAATGCTACATTTCCCGTTCGACCTTTATGTCATAAACGTAAAAAGGTCTGACAAATAGAGCAACCGCATTGCAACGGTGTAGTGTTCACCAAACCTCACTCTTAGCCATATTTCATTCCAATACAACGGAACAGTTTAAAGAAAGAAATTCTCACCAGGCTATCACCAGGCTTCAGGTCTCACACCACAATTAATTTTCCCATAGGGATACTGTATAGCCTTTTGCAACATCTGAGCTTCAAAGCAGGGCAGCAGACATTGTTGTTGGTATTATCTTCAGTATAGCCAAGACCAGTAATTTAAAACAATAAATTACATAAGTTAGCCAAGTTTTTTTTTTTCTCGCTCATGTTTTGTGAACCCTATGGAAAATACAAAATTCATACACTATCTAGCTGAAAATGCGGTGCTTCGGTCAAACAATTCTGAAATTTGAACGAAACCTCATATCAACATGGGATTTTCTGTATCATCTGTCTTTTACACTGCAGATGTATGCTAAAGCAAAGAAAAACCTATTTTTTAAAACTAAAAATTGCCTAAAATTGAGAAAAAATAGAATTATTTTCTGTTTTCCTTTTGTCTCTAGGTCCATGAGCTTTCAAGGGAGATACTAGAGGTGTGAGACCTGAACATCATCTAACAAACTAGGCACCATAAATAGGCAATACACTCAATTATTTAAATATGATTCAGGTATTCGTTTCTGAAAATGTTCAACTTGAGCGTAATATATATTAGTTAACATAAACAAATGAATTACGATATTTACAAATTTTAATTCAATGAATCTACATGAACAAACATATTCTCTATCAGGTCTCTATGATGGAAAAGACAGTTCGAGTTTAACATGTGTCCGAGCATTTTAAACTCAAGAAAATCGTTTATGAACACGTATTTCGTAGTCTAAACTAAAATGTGTTTCATGCAAAATGTTTACTCATTACATAAATCAGAGGTCTACCCATAAAACAATATAAAACCATTTTTGTTTTAACTCAATACATCAAATGCAGTAAGTTACATGTACTTAAAAATATGTTAATACGTTAAAAGACGTTTCATTTGCTTAACTTCAAATATGTTCAGAAAGGTTACAAAAACATGTTGATATGATATATGTCTTTAAATGTTTTCATATTCTGATGATATGAACAATTTGGTATTGATCAGAAATTTGGAAAACAGTGTGTTTTACTGGAAAACATTTAAATACAATAGATCTCATTACTCCGCTGATCTTTATTGCGAACCTATTTCAATTCTTTACCTGCGGTCGATAAAGTAACATAACAAATACACACCCATTCACTGAAAAATAGTATAGAGTTTTTCAATGTTTATGACAGTGATGTTCTTTTGATATCGATGTTGTTACAACGAACGCCGGATTAAAAACGATGTCCCGGTATATGTTTCTCTCCTTATATACGGGTTTACGGCCATGTTTCACAAGCTGGAATTTGGTAGCAAACCATGCGTATAACTCCCATTTGATTTTAGGTCGGACGAGGACGTGAACCGAGCGGTCCCGTGTATCGGTCTATCCTCCGAGCACGTTAAAGAACCATAGGAATCTATTCGATAATAAGAGTAGGGCAGGTTTCCGGATTCCTATGTATCATTCCCCTCTCTCTGGGGCGGCTCTAAATAACCTATACTGTGTTGATGAGCTGCTGAACAACATTTAATTCAATTTCAATTGATTTTATGTATACACCAAAAGGCCGACCTAGATATGGATGAGAAACAAAAAATACTACAGCTTATATCCCGCCTATAAGCCAGCTTAAATCTGAGCCATTAGGCAGCTATTAAAATGCATTAACTAAATTACAACCTCAATGAGAGCTAGAATATTATTTTCATCCCAGTTTCGACCGGATGGGTTCGGTTAAATATATGAAGAATTGCCATCTGTTTGCATACACATATATTGCTCATATAAGAACATCCCTATTTTATTTTACCGTTTTCTTCTTGGAAATACAATGTTTCTGTAGCAAGTCTATGAAATGGTGTTAAACTTTGGAGTAGGCTTTATTGGTGGTAAGCAGAACATCCTCAATACATTGAGCTTAATATTCTCTTTAAATACAAATGTTAACATTAGTGCACTTCGTTTTATTCACTTTAAAGTCTGCCAACTGTTCCTTGGCAGTCAAGTCCAATCTCTACCCAGGGTACACTCGTTCCTCATTTGACTCTGTCAACTTCAAAGAAAGTAGGCCGAACGGTTAGGTCACGTGATTATTCAAAAAAGTTATGACGATGTTTATAATAAATCCTTTTGCGTGATCCGCAAAGTAAACATATAGACCTATATTCAATATTATCAAATTGTTTTTCTATGAGTTAAAATCTGAAGTAATTTTCTGCTATCGAGCTTCGGTTTGAAATGTTTACATATACGTATCGATTGAGGAGACCTAAGTACGAATTATTTTGGTAGTAAAATAATCCCGATTAAAACTAAATTGTTTCCATGCATTATTTCAAATCTTTCAACTTCTAATTTGCAGATATTCTAAAAAAATATATTACACAAGAAATAAATATGTTTCAGGCAAAAATATCCCAATTTAACAGGTTTCACCAAAATCTTGTAATTTAGTAGTGAGCAGAGATATATGTCAGTGCAAGGAACGATAACTCTGCGTGGAGATTGAGTCAAGTCAAGTGGCAGATGTTATATGGGACATATATAAGTCCACCAAGGGTTAAACAAGCGAAATATACAATTGCGATAACATTGCGGCAAGTATTGAGAGCTTCCAAAGCTAGTATTTCTGAGAAATACTATACTTTAGACGGACTATATATATCTAATATATCACTTGAGCTTCCTGTTTACAAACATATATATCATTTATCTAATATACAACCAACTACATCCATTTTCTCCTAAGAAGTTTTCAATAACTTTTTATTAGTGTTGGCTGCTTTTGTTTCCTGTTAACACAAACATACGGTTAGAGATTAGATCATGGCGGGGATTTCTTTATTTACACTGTCCTGTTTTAATAGGATGACAGTAGGGTAAGTGTGAGGTTTGGTGCACACTAGAACCGGTTTAAACCCCCAGTGACCTGCTTTGCCACTGACCGTTCCAAGGCGTTAGCCCTATTGTCAACCCTTTTGTGTTTGGGGTGTCGTTTGTATTGATGATTACTTTTGCCTTCTTGTTTGTCTGTTTGCGTATTTGTTTCTGTGTTTTGTGGTTGACTGTCCTCCTTGAATGCTACTTTCCCTGTCCGATCCTTTTATATTTCTTTATACTGTAGCATCATTACTTCGTGTCATTCACCTTAGTTCCTCTGAAGAGCATCTATAGCCTAGTGATAGATTGACAGCGACGTCGCTTGTTGATTGGCACCAAGGAATACATGTGCAGGCGTACTTGAGACTGAGGCGAAAGTTCTTGCTCATGAGACCATATATGACTGGGTTGATGCAAGACTGAATGTATGTGAGGCAGTAGATACCGATCTAGAAGAAAAAGTAGAACGTAAGTAAGATAAGTATGATTAAATATTCAGTATTATTACATGATATCGAGCCTCTAAATAAGTTGGATGCAGTTAGAAGGGATACTGACCGAACATATAAGTAGCAATTACGTGAGACGAAACACAGCTACATACGTAATGGGAACCTATACCACATGCATGCCTAAATGTGCTGGAACCAGTACCTCTAAATTGATATGCAAGAAGTTATAACAAACAAACAATAATTACAAAGTTGAATACAATTCATGACATGACATAACAAACATAAAACGGCTGACAATAGGGCTACCGCATTGGAACGGTCAGTGGCACAAAAGGCCGCTGGTGGGGGTGGGGGTGGGGGTGGGGTGGGGGAGAGGTAAATCAGGTTCTTGGGTACACATCAAACTAGTACACAACATTTCTCACTCTTAAACAACTCTCACAAAATTAAAATGTCCATAGTTAGTCTCTTTTCGCCTTGAATTGATTAATGCACACAATCTTCTGCGAATTATGTTCTCCCCAGGAACTTTTCAAACGTAAGTAAGCCTAAGTACGACATTCATCTTGACATGTAATCAGCTTTGCCAAGAAGTGTAAAAACAACAATTTGTGAATTGCGCACTTCTTTAATATAATAGTAATTACTAGACATTGCTCTGAATGTTGCGGTGTCATTGGGAGCAATCAGACGTTTCTGAATGCGCACATCTCAATTTTATATAATAAGTCTAAACAATTCCGTTATCTCTGCACATCGATAGGTTTTCTTAAACATTTGGTGATATTTTGCGTTGTGAATCTGCGCATCGATAAGTTTTCTTAAACATGTGGTGACATTTCGCGTTGATTAACATTTGGAATCTAATTGGTTTTATTGCAACTGTCTGTTTCCAAACATATGTCTGGAGACGTTTTGGGTTTGTGTATAATTATTTAAATATAGTTAAATACTCTTCTCAGTATTTCCTCGCTTTATTTACCTTCAAATAATTCGAATATTTGTAAAGAAATCTGCTCTACACAAGTCAGAATAACATGATTTATTTATTTTTCTATCTATATATCGTCCATTATGAGTTATTAATAAAACCATAAAACTTAGATACCTTATACAAAAAAGAGTAGTTATACTGTGTAGTCAGCCATTGCATAAAGTGCTTGTGAATTGGTCTGATGAACTAGTTTTGTTTTGTATGACGTAACACCGTTTTGAATTTATCGCGCTATTATTTCACAGAAATGATATATGGGTTACCCCTACCAAGATTGTTCAAGCCGGGTTGATTCGTCAAAAAACCTGGCCGCCAGGGGGCGGGGCTTAAGTTGCTACCAAAGGCCAACAGTACATATAACAGCTTTAAAACACTAGTTTTAACACAATTGTAACGTATTTTATTAAAGTCTGAAAAACAGACAGAACAAACTAATACTATAAGGATTGAATTTGATATTTCAATGTTTCAACAGGGTATGCAAACATTCGCTTATTTAAAGTGAGCGCACTATAAACAAGCCCAATGTTTTTTTGAAATACCACATAGAAAGATCTAAATATCGAATACAATCGTTAATTGAATGTCGTTTTGCCATAGTATCGCTACGGTTGAAGAGAAATTATTATTATTTTCATTGAGACATGCAGTTTACCCATTGTAATGAAAATTTAACAATACAAAATTTCTTTAAAAAAAAATCAGATTTGTTTATGTGACGCTTCGTGCGATTTTATCAGCAACACACACATGCAGTTTACCGATTGTAATGAAAATATAACAATACAACATTTCTTTAAAAAAAATCAGATTTGTTTATGTGATGCAGTCGTGCCATTTTATCAGCAGCACACACTTATGTACCAGTATTGTTAAACTATGAAAGTCAACGATGACCTTATCGGTATTACCTGTGCGTGAAATACTTCCGGGTAATACATTAGTTCTAGCTGCAAACGTTTTAAAATTTGCAGAACAAGCTTTGGTCCCCAGCACAGCAAAAACACAACGATAACTGTCACCAGCATCTTTACAACCTGAAAGTAAACAAATACAAAACATCAAACAGTGTTTTATAAATGCGCCTTAGTTGTAACGTCGTGATCACTTCCGATGGCTTGGGTAATAAATTAACTCAGAGTTTCCTGAATATTTTTAATAACATGAAACTTTGCAATATGCTAATTTAACACATGTATCTAAGCTTGCAAACTAATTAAACACTCGATAAATTGGTTTCATTACGTGGTCAGAGTATTAACTTTCATACCCCATCCAAACCCTTCTCCAAGAAGGGAAAACGGGGTTGGCTGGGGTATGAATTAAAACATTAAATTCTGTTTACAAAGTTTGCATATTGCAAAATTAAAATATTTAATAGGTAATTTTAAACAAATATCGTATTTTTTCAGTAAAATATGTTTTTAAACGCGTTATCCGTTATACAATCCTGCTAATACAAGCTTTCCCATCGCTTAATGGAATTAAGGCGGGAACACGTAATGACACATGACCTTTACATTCTTATGTAATCTGTTGCGTTTTTTGTCTTAAAAATCATCAGGGATTTACATTCTGAAACTTTCGTTGATTCTTCCTCAAAATGTATATGTGAAAAACCATACTTGGAAATAAAAATAATTTTATGAGAGTTTTGACAGGAATTAAATGTGCATGCACGGACCTAATGGAACTATTTATGGTATGTGCTAAAGTGTGGCAATACTCTGCAATGTCCTAAGATTTGGCACTTTCATTTTTTTTAGATATATAATGAAAAAAAGAAACGCATTTTGGCTGTGTTATTAAAACTGAGGTTTGTATGAGTAATAAAGACATTTATGTTTTGTTGATTTTCAAATGTATTTCATAATGTGACTGGTTCGTGTGTTTTCGTGTGTTTCGATTTGGAAGTCTCAATGGAAAATGGAGAAGAAATAAGTAATATTTATGAAAAGGGATTATTTAGTTTGGTCCAGTTAAAGATTTTAATATACGTAACCTTTGTATTGCTAAAACACTACTCCATCATATAGTGTGTTTACTATACATTTCGAAAAACATTAGGAATATGTTATTATCGTCACCATGATCTGTTTTTAAAATATGAAAGTAATTGAACAACTCTTCCGAGACAAGGGCTTTCACAACCTGACGTCTTTGGTGACGTGATTAACAAACATTCTTCGTCATGATATCTTTCATGCATATTTATTAATCGTATTAATATGTTTATCCAATGACCCAATCGGTTAGCAACACACTGCACGTTTAATGGTTGACCCATTTACAGTTCACCACTTTGCTTGCTCGATTACCGGATTTGATTGTTGACACTATAATGACGTCTACCTAAATCCTAAAAGGGCAGTAACAAATGATGTTTGTCTCCATTCTTGTCTTGTCGTGCCCTTAATGGTTTATTGACAAGTTGCTCTAGCTTCAACCAATTCCCTTAGTACTTGTTTTGGTGATTTCAATTGCCTATTAATACTACCCAGTGTGTAAGATGCTATAGCCTGGCGTTTTTTTTTTATTAAGACTGTCCCGTTTTTTGAGATGACAATAGCGTACGATTGAGGTTTGGTGCACCCTAGAACCTGCTTTAAACACGCAGCGGCCTTTTAGGCACTGTCCTTTTCAAATCGGTAGACCTAGTGTTTGCGATGACACGTATATTGCCTCTTATCTATCTTTGTAATTGGTGTTTGTATCAATACGGGTTATTGGTTGACAGTGGTCCTTGAATTCTACGGATGTGTTCGACTTGTATATTTATTGTTCTATTTAGGTATAAATAAAACATTTTTGGACTTTTTTTTGTAAAAATGTGTAAAGCGGCTTAGTTATTGAATTTGCCTCCCTATTCGACCATAGTTTCCCTAAAAAATTGTTTGTAAAATCATAAAATAAAAAGAAAATTTCTTGTAAGGATTAACCGGAATTTCTGACGGACGGAAAAGTGATAATTCCTACTGCGAAATATTCCATATAGAAATATTTACATCTAGCCGGATATTTTAGAAAACACATTTTAGTTTGTACGTAAATGACGTCAGAAACGTGAGAAAATGACGTAAATTGCCGTTTATATGTCGTGTTTTCCAATGGTTGCAAATGAACTGGGACAGATCATAAGTCCTCAGAAATATTCTATAAAATCATTTTAGAGATTGCGGTAATGTATTCTCTAATGTGTAGAACTTCAATGCACTTACTGGCATTCCAGAATGTCAATAACGACACATACCTTGAGATAATATAACCAGATTCAATATGTATACTGAAACGAAAAAGAAACGCATAATTGGTATTTTCGCTAAATATATTTTATGTTTAATATGCAACTGCTAATCGAATGGTACAGGGCGACATTAGGCCAGTCCTTTCGGAAAGAAGGTCTAAGCAGCACCTAATACACCAATGGTTACCCCTTTAAATTACAGTATCGACAGATTGCGCATTTGGCTCAAGCAGGTGAGCAAACTTAGGCTTCAAACGTTGCAATCTCTTAACATTAAACACAATACTGAAATGGCTTGACCTTTTCAAGCGAAATTTCAACATTTATGAATTTCGTGTAACAAAGTACACTTTGATTAAATGGTCTACTAAATGTAACTAGCTGTAACTCATTTTTGTACAAAATACGTTGAGATATATCCGGAATATTACGTGGAATTAGGTGTATATACTAGTGTAGTATAGGCATGTTATTGATTATGCGTTTATTTTTCCTTTCAGTATAGTTCCGTGCAACTATATGACATTTTGTCCCTCGTGTGTTTATGAAGCAATGTTTTTTTTTTTTTGTGGAAGCTACATTTCCTGTTCGACTTATTCAACAGCTGATTCTTAAATGTTTTTTTTAGTTGTCTATGGTTATTTGACTGTGAATCATCCAGTTGACGATAAGCATGCTTTACAACTTGAATTCCTAGAGAACTCGTCTAAAAAACAATATTCGGAAACGGTAACCAGTTGTTTTTTCTCAATATTTTATTTGAGAAAGAGCTAGTAATGGAAATATGAACGTAGACATATATGTAAAGCCTCGGCTGCCATCTGTTGGCATTTTGACGCTTTGTTGTGCGCAGTTAGCATTTTGTGTAGTACTCTTTGTAAGTTGTTATGTGCATTTTGTGAGTTGCCTTGTGCATTTTGTAAGTTGTCTTGTGCATTTTGTCAGTTGTCTTGTTCATTTCATAAGTTGTGCATTTTGTCAGTTGTCTTGTGCATACATTCGAAGATGCTTGTGGTGTACCATCTGTATTTATGTAACAACATAAAAGTAGGTAGTCGAACAGGAATTCAGTTTCCGCAGATCACAATCAACCAAAAACACGCATTTAAACAAACTCCTGTGGATTTTATTTTTCGTAGATCAGTCTAATCAGTGTAGCATGTGGCAATGTTATTTCCGGGAGTTTTATGTCCGGGATGTTTACGGAGCAGAATGAAATTGTAAGTGCAACTGAATGAAATCGCAAGTTGTTATGTGCATTTTCTAAGTTGTATTGTGCATTTTGCCAGTTGTCTTGTGCGTTTTGTAAGTTGTCTGTTGCATTTTGTAATTTGTCTGTGCGTTTTGTAACTTGTCTGGTGTATTTCGTAAGTTGTGATGTGAATTTTGTACGTTGTTATGTGCATTTTCTAAGTTGTCTTGTGCATTTCGTAAGTTGTCTTCTGCATTTCGTAAGCTGTTAAGTGCATTTTCTAAGTTGTGATGTGAATTTTTTCCAACGTTGTTATGTGCATTTTCTAAGTTGTCTCGTGCATTTCGTAAGTGGTCATGTGCATTTTATAAATTGTTATGTGCATTTCCTAAGTTGTATTGTGCATTTTATGAGTTGTCGTGTGCGTTTTGTAAGTTGTCTGATGCATTTTGAAGGCTGTCTTGTGCGTTTTGTAAGTTGTGTGGTGTATTTCATAAGTTGTGATGTGAATTTCCAACGTTGTTATTTGCATTTTCTAAGTTGTCTAGTGCATTGTTGACGTGTGCGTTTTGTAAGTTGTCCGATGCCTTTTGTAAGTTGTCCTGTACGTTGTGAATGTTGTATGGTGTATTTCGTAAGTTGTGATGTGAATTCCCTACGTTGTTATAAGCATTTTCTAAGTTGTCTTGTGCATTTCGTAAGCTGTTAAGTGCATTTTCTAAGTTGTGATGTGAAATTCCAACGTTGTTATGTCCATTTTCTAAATTGTCTTGTGCAAGACATCTTACAAAATACACATAACAACTTACGAAATGTACAAGACAACTGAAAAAATGCACAAGACAACTTACGAAATGCGCAAGACAACTTATGAAATGCACATGATAACTTAAAAAATGCACATAACAACTTACGTGTTGTGCATTTCGCTCATAACAACTGAGAAAATGCACAAGACAACTTTCGAAATGCACATGATAACTTAGAAACTGCACATAACAACTTAGAAGATAAACATGACAACTTAGAAAATGCACATGAGAACTTAGAAAATGTACAACACAATTTACAAAATGCGCAGGACAACTTAAGAAATGCACATGACAACCTAGAAAATGCACAAGACAACTAACAAAATGCACATGCCAACTTCCAAACATACAAATAACAACATAGAAAATGCGCGTGACAACTTACGAAATGCACATAACTATCTACGAGATGCACATGATAACTTCGAAAATAAACATAAAAACATAATAAATGCGCGTGACAACTTACAAAACTACACATAACAACTTACGAAATGCACAATACCATTTATAAATGCACATGACAACTTAGAAAATGCACAAGACAACTAATTAAATACCCATGACAACTTAAAAAATGCACAAGACTACAAATGAAATGCACATAACAACTTACGTGTTGTGTATTTCGCAAATAACAACTGAGAAAATGCACAACATGACTAAAAAATGCACTTAACAACTTACAAAATGTACAAGCCATCTGAAAAAATGCACAAGACAAGTTACGAAATGCACAAGACAAAACAAAAAATGCACAAGACAACTTACCAAATGCACAATGCAACTTAGAAAATGCGCATGATAACTTAGAAAATGAACATGACCATTTAGAAAATGACATAACAACTGACGAAGTTCACATCACAACTTACAAAATGCATTTAACAACTGAGAAAATTCACAAGAAAACTGAAGAAATGCACATAACAACTGAAACAATGCGCATAACAACTTACGAAATGCACAAGACAACTGAAAAAATGCATAAGACAACTTACGAAATGCACGAGACAACTTCTATAATGCACAAGACAACTGACGAAATGCACAATAGGACTTACAAAGCGTACTGCACAAAATACAAACGGCCAACAAAAGGCAGACAAGGCTTTCCATACACATTGATACGTCAAGTCTTTGGCATGCGCCTTAGTAATATGCTTTTCGGACTGGAATTTGCTGGAAAACTGGAAAGTTATAGTTTAGTTTACATGTGTTGAACCGTATTGGAGTTTAAATAAATGGTCATTTAAACAAGTTTACTCTCTCTTTGTAGCTATCATGTAAGCGTAACATTCAGTACACGTAAATTTTGGAAGCAAAAGGAAAAAGTATAAAATGACACAATGAACATATGCTTTGTACCCATGATTTGGAATGAACTTCTGTTTAAAGCTGTTGTTATTCGCGAAGAATACACAGTGCTAAATCGCATATTTGGGAAGAATACAAGCATCTTTCATGGTATCCGGTAAAGATAGGGATTTCCAACCCGAGGTATAAGACTTAGTGTTTTTATCGGAACCGAGGCTCTGCCCGAATACCCAAGATAGATTCTTGTTCTTGCATATCAGAGACATGTTGTGCGTTGACGCCGCCAACTACAAACGTTTTGCATGTTTTCTCCTGCATACCGGATGTTGGTGCGCGCGTGACTTTCCTTTGCATGCATTGATGTATCCTTACCAGGCTCTAAATCTACTATCACAGACAAATTCATGTTGATATAAGAGTTCTAGCTAATTCTGCCTCATTTTACACGTCATTGGTCTAATCACCACGGGGTTGTATTTTTGTTATATAATTACGCTAAATGTTGATAGATGTCACGCAAACATGGAATTTAAAATTGTTCAGCCTAGTAAATATATGTTAATTGTGTCTTACATTTCAGATATTAGATCAATGAAAATTTTTAAGCATAAATACACGTTGTAAATTTTGTTTAGCTGTATGCCACTAACAAAAACATTACAATGGGACCCTACGGAAAATTAATTGTGGTGTGAGACGTTAAGTAAGAGCTGTAAAATGGGTATCGTTTATTCTTCATTTTTAAAGCATTGCGCTTTAGAGCTGCCGAATGACATTTGCATCCGTCATCTTTAAGGTATTGCGCTTTAAAGCTGCAGAACAGGTATATTTTCATCTTTTATCACTAAGGTCTTGCGATTGAGAGCTGCAGAATGAGTATCTCGAAGGCCTTGCGCTTCATAGCTGCAGAATGGGAATATTCATCCTTCATCTTTCAAAAGGCCTTGCGCTTTAGAGCATCAGCATGACATGTTAATCCTTTGTCTCTAAGATATTGCGCTTTAAAGCCGAAGAACTGGTAAATTTCATATAAGGCCAGGTGCTTTAGCTCTGCAGAACGGTTTTTTTTTTAATTATTCATCGCTAAGGCATTGCGCTTAAAAGCCGCAGACTGGGAATTTTTCATTTTTGGTCACTAAGGCATTGCGCTTTAGAGCTTTAGAACGGGTATATTTTACTCTTCAACGCTAAGGCATTGCGCTTTGGAGCTGCAGAACAGGTATATCTGTCATCATTTATCTCTAATACCTTGCGCTTTAGAGCTTCAGAATGGGAATTTTCATCATTCATCTTTAAGCCCTGGTGCATTAGAACTGCAGAACGGGAACATTTCATTCTTCATCTTTAATAGCATTGTTCTTGTCTGCAGAACGGGAACAATTCATTCTTCATCTTTAATAGCATTGTTCTTGTATCTGTGAACGTTTCAGACATGTTAGGAAAATATCACAGACAAATTCATGTTGATATAAAATGTCTAGCTAAGTCTGCCTCATTTTACACGTCATGGGTCTAATCACCACGGGGTTGTATTTTTGTCTGTTAGGTGTGACACCTAGTGCACACATGAAATTAAAAAAAAAATCTACATGGTATATATTTGTTAATTGTGTCTTACATTGCAGATATTGGATCAATAAAGAATTTAAGCATAAATACATGTTGTAAACCTAAACTTTCTTTTAAAATAGGACGTATACACATGACTTTAAAACTACCGGTGCACGTAATAAAACGTGCACTTTAAACTTTCGGTCAATATGACGTGACGTCGTAGTCAGTTTTGACTTTGACGTCAAACATTTTAATTAACAACGAGTCTAGACGCTCGCTAGCACTCGTAGTCAGATTGTGTGTAAAAAAAAACGCAATGGCATCGTAGGTCCACACTGTATTACAAACAAGGAGCAATATTTAATTAGTTATACAATGAAAATGTCAAAATACAACAGAAAGGGTGGTGAAGACAGGGTTACCGACTTGCACGGTCAGTAGGCAATACGGTCTACATGTCAGCCTGAATCGACTGAATGTGTATACAGTTCTCGCTATTATCCTGTCTTCAGCGCCCAAATAGACAGTCTAAACAAAACTATATCCATCAAAAGGAATTCTCTAACAATAAAGTCCACATCCAGAGAAACTAACAAAAGAAACACTAAGATGTTGTTGTAAAGCTATATAAAATACAAAATAAGAAACATCTCAGGATGTATCCAGAGATGCATCTTTGGCTGCCATACCACAGTAGTTGCAGCCAAAGAGAAAACCAATCTAGGGTACGACCAGAAAACCCGAGGGACGAAAGCTCATGCATCTATCTCCCTTGGTCGGGGTTTCAGTAGATACAATCATAGAGTCCCAAGAGGTTGTCCAGTCATCGCACAAGGGAAAAATGAAGCGTAGTGTCTGATTGTAGAGGGGTTTATCACTAAACATGCAGTGCGTTGCAATACTAAAGGGTCGTACCCTTTTCCTGATTAATATTGTAAAGTGGTCTGGAAACCCGCCAGATCCCTTTCAACACATAAGATCTTCGCGCATCTGGGTAATCGTAGAAGCTATCGTTCTAAAATGTACTTAAAGTAACAACCCTAGACAAAGTTGTCTAGAAATTGTGCCTTTCCAAGCGTGAATAAGGTTAGACATCTCGCAACTAATCCAAATTGATCTTTTTAACCTTAATATTCTTGTACACATGTCACAAACTGCACTGTGTTGCGTTGTATTGTTTTTATAAAAAAATCAACCGTCATATATAAAGTAAAATGTGTTGAAAATGACGTAAAACACCATACAAACAAATTATCTTTGGTAAGCTCCCGGCATAGCGCTTGTTTTGAGATAAATTTAACATAGATTTTCAAACTGATGTTTGCTCCTATATAACCAATTTACACGTTTAGTATTCATGATTAGCTAAACGTATAAGCAAATCATAAATACTATTGAGGCCCTCCCAGTGGGGCGGGAGGGGTGGGATAATAACAAAATTATCCTACATGAGTTAGGAAGACATCTGAGTCCAGCAGCCATATCATAGAATAGAACTGAGTGGTAGGAAAGAAGAACATGGTGGACTCCGATGTCTTCCTAACTCATGTAGGATAATCATACTTGTGTTCGATTTCAACTGATATTTAGCAACAACTCACATGAGCCGGACCCCTATGAATAACCCTGATGTAAAACGTATACTGTAGTCTTCTGTGGACTGTTTTTACCTTGCACACATCATAATAAAAACACCAGCATTTTGTGGGTTTTCTTAGCCATTTTTTAATATAGCCACAGTAACAGGTACAGTTATAACGTTCAGAATTTTTGTATTGACGTATTTGGCTCCACTTTTTTTTTTACATTTTCACAAAACAATTGATGATGAAACAAGAGGTCCATGACCTTGAAACGCTCTCCTAAATACATCTAAACAGCTAGGTATTTGGACATGTATCATAAGCTCTTATATGCTTGTCATTATTTGAAGGGGTAGTGTTTGTTAATCATTTAACAATCTTTTTTTGTCTGAGTAAATACGTTTTATTTTCAATATTTCTCAAATGAAAATCATTTTTGTAACAGGAGTGACATTCCTGTGAAGTTTCATGAAAATCCTTCAAGTTGTGTCAGAGGATTAGTTGCCACAAGTTTTCCCTATGTAACTCTGTGTAAACAAAAAATGGCTGCTGGTGGCCATGTTTGACGTCAAATAGAAAAATTGTATTTTTAAAATATATTTTTTAGCTGTGGTGGCCATCTTAAAGTTTCAGCCAATTTGATATTTACTTAGAACCAACTAGACATGAAGAGCAACATTCCTGTAAAATTGCATGAACATCTATCAAGTAGTTTCAGAGGAGTAGTCGCCACAAGTTGTTCCTGTATATAACTATAAACAAAGATGTCCGCTGAATTTTGTATAGATCCAACTACATGTTGTCAGTCATTTTGGTATAGGTTCAAAATCAATACCACTTGTGGTTTTTGAAAAGTACTAGTCGCCACAAACTTCTATATTTAAAATATATGTTTAGCTATGATGGCCATCCTGAATTCCGGCAAATATGGCCACTGGAGGCCATGTTTGACATAAAATCAAAATGAACTTTGTTTAGATTCAACTACATGTTACGTCAGTCATTTTGGTATTAATCAATACCACTTGTGGTTTTTGAAAAATACTAGTCGCCACAAACTTCTATATTTAAAAAATATATTTAGCTATGGTGGCCATCTTGAATCCCGGCAGACCTGATTTTTTACTTAGGATCAACTAGACATCAAGAGCAACATTCGCGTAAAGTTTCATGAAAATCCATCAAATAGTTTCAGAGGAATATTTCCAAATGTTTTGTCAATATAACCAAAGGTTTTACTTATATAACTCTATGTAAACAAAGATACTTAGTACTTCAACCTAGATAGTAAGTGCAACATTCATGCAAAGTTTTATAAAAATCCATCAAAAGAATGTCCACTGGCAGCCATGTTTAATATCGAATCAAAATTAATTTTGTTTAGAACCAATACTGTCATGCTAGACCATTTGGTAAAGGTTCCAAATCAATACCCTTATGGTTTTTGAGAAGTAGACGCCACAAAAGTATATTTTTAAAATCCATTTTCAGCTTTGGTAGCCATCTTGGATTTCATATCAACCTGTATTTTTGTTGTTTGTAGGATCATCTAGACCTTATTAAAAAAGGGCAAGATTTCTGTAAAGTTTCATGAAATTCCATCAAATAGTTTTAGAGGAGTAATCGCCACAACAATATCTATAGTTTCGGAAGAGTAGTCGCTACGAACTTCTTTTTAAAAATCTATTTTTAGCTTTGGTGGTCATCTTTGATTTCACATTAACCTGATTTTTTGTTAGGGATTAGCAAGACCTAACGGGTACATGTAACATTTCCGTAAAGTTTCATGAAAACCCATTTAGTTAGACGAGTAGTCGCCGCAAAAATGAGACTGGACGGACGGACAGACAGACAAACGACGCACCACGGCATAAGCTCTGCTGATCTGTGATAAGGTGCGCTAAAACAAATACACATGGCAAATGTTCATCGTTCAAAACGCTTTCAGTTGAACAGGAAATTTGATATTTTCGGAAGTTAGAGCGTCCAGTTGAGCGATAGGCACAACTAAAAACCGTCATAAAAGGTAATACTGAAAGCCGTCAAAAGCAGTCACCAGTAATCAGCAGTACAAACGTAATGTTTTAAAAGTAAATTATAGCAATTTTAACTAAAAGTAGGTACATTTTCATTTGTTTCCCTTTAGGACACTGTTCCCTAGATCCCTAAAAAGTAGGTATTTGACCCCTGGATCCCTTAAAGTAATTAGCAATGTTTCCCAGATCCCTAAAAGTAATTGGCCGTGTTCCCCAGATTCCCAAGATCCCTGGGAAGGCCTCACTGTTTAAAACACAATTTAGGTGGTAGCGATATTGTCGAACCTTTTACGTTTGTGATGTCACATCTTGCGTTTTAGTTATCGTTTTAATTATTGTTTGTTTCTGGCGCAGTCGGTAGCGCGGCGGATTTGTAACCGGAGGCCCCGGGTTCAATCCTCCGTGGTGCCACTGAGTTCCGTCGGTGTGTTCTTGGGCAAGACACTTTTCCTTAGCCTCGTCCGTCGGATGGGGACGTAAACCGGGCGGTCCCGTGTATCGGTCTATTAACCGAGCACGTTAAAGAACCATAGGAATCTATTCGATAATAAGAGTAGGGCAGGTTCCCGGATTCCTATGTATCCTTCCCCTCTCTCTGGGGCGGCTCTAAATAACCTGTACTGTGTTGATGAGCCGTTAAACAACATTCAATTGTTTCCATGCCTGCTTTTTTGTTACTGTGGTCCTTGAATGGTACATTTCTTGTAATACTCGGCAATCTGGAAAGCTATATTAAAGTCCCTATCCTGCCATAACATTACGTGGTCCGAGTATTAACTTTCATACCCCATCCAACCCCTTCTCCAAGAAGCGAAAACAGATTTGGCTGGGGTATCACATAAAACCTTAATTTCGGCTTAAATTTTGCATATTGTAAAATGAAAACATTTAAGGTGTAATTTTAAACAGGTTATCGAATATTTTCAATAAAACTTGTTTTCAAACGTGTTTTATTGTCGAAATATCTGTTATAGAATCATGCTAATAAAAGCTTTCCCACCGCTTAATGGAATTAAGGCGGGACCACGTAATGAACAGGCACATTTGACGATATATGTATACCAAGTCTAAATTTACTGACGACGATATACTCGTACTTATATAACTTACATATTTTGAGAATCCAAACTCTATTTACACACTATAAACGGATTTAACCAGCCGGACCAATTCCCAAAACTGGAACATAGAATTAGGAGTTACCAACTCAATTCATTTTACGCATAGTCAATCATGGGTATTTTACGAACCGGTGATTAAAAATATACTTTTAAACGGCACATGTATATTATTTTAAGACCAAAAGCTTTGATAAACGCTTTTGTATTGTAATTTTACCATTAATTGGCGGGTTATTTCTTTAATATTACTAAATCAACATGCTTATTATGATGAATTCTATTCCAACTAATACTCTGATTTTATTAATTAAATGTTTTCATATTGTCCCAGTTATTGGTCCAAGGACTGTCATATTAACCCAAGGACCAATAACTGGGCCAATACGAAAACACTTAATTAATGACATTTTTATTAATTAACTACTTAAATTCTCTATTTATTCCAATGTTTTAAATATCATTTACAGGTAAGAAAAACAAGAGGTATATGTTCAATATAACATTTAATAACAAGTATCTGATTCAAATAAATCTTCCCCTGTTATCACTCGACGGCGTGTGGGAAATCACGAACGTGATGATAGCTATATTTCAGCGAAATCGATGTAACCGAATTTTTAAATAACCAAACCTTAAATAGTTTGATTGTCTACATTACATACTAGGCGAACTAATTGATCGTCGAAAAGCTGCGACGTTGTTTTTTTTCAAAACGGCTTGCTTAAAGAAAACGAAGCCATATTGGCCTTGTTGGCTTATCCAGTCAGATTTCTTGAATTTCATATTGGCCGAGCTTTCTCATATTGGCCGAGTTTCTCTCCATATTGACATTCTTTTTACGGTGTTGCAGTTTCCTGCAAACCACGGCAGATATTTAGTTGTTAATTACTAAAGGATATTATTGACTGTATTTTTAAAAAGTTTTTATGTAAATAATACATCTAAATTATAAATTATAGTAATACAGCCCAACCCAATCGGCCTTTTCCCACCGACCGTTCCAAGACGTTTCTCCTATTGTCAACCCCTTTATGTTTGTCGCGTATTGCTTATTGCTTCTATTTGTCCCTGCGTTATTTAGTTTACTGAATTCTGTTAATGATACATTTCACGTTCGACTTCTGTATCTAACTGCATTAATATCATCATAAAGATCTGACTTGATACATTGCTGCACGTCATAGTAATTTAATAAAGCGTGTAATCGATAAAACTTTCATTAATATACACCATGTTTGAATGACATTTTCCGCATCTGTTTTCAATAACTTCAACTCCTTTCAACACCTAATATAGGAGCTTGTTGCTATACAATGCTTTGCATATGTCTCAATTCAAAACGGTAGCGTCGACTTAAGCGTTACCAACTCATAATTCATTTTTCGCATATTCAATCCTGAATATTTTAAGAACCCGTAAATAAATGTTACCTTTTATCGGGACATATACATGTCCTGAACACCTGGACAGAGTTTTGGTAAACGTTATTGTAATGTAATTTTGCCGTTATTTGGTGAGTTAGTTTCTTTAACGTATGCAACGTATCTGTAACTCCAAATGGTTTGGTTATATCGGACCATCTTATCAATGTTATATAAATGTATACAGCTTGTAATAAATCATCGGAATATTCGGATATTTATTGATGGAACCAGTAATTTTAATGATAGCCATGTTTTATTTGCTTAAAATTGTGAACCGTCTTCATGATATTTAGAAGACCAAAGTCAAGGACAATGTCGAATGATAAAATATATAGAGATTAATTAACTGCTGGAATCGATTATAGGGAAATCTTTCACGAGATGATAGGCGTGTGTTTATTTTCACGAACGAGCGTAAGAGAGTGAGTGAAAAAATAACGCACGCCTACCATCGAGTGAAGGATTTCCATATAATCGGTCACAACAGTAAAATAATCTATTTATTACATTTTTAATTTGATTATGTATGATTTTAACGAGAATTATTTGCTTTATTTAGCGTTATCGGCGGATGACGTCGACGTCACCAACACGTTATTGACGTCATAAACCAACGTCGCAGTTAGTTATTTTGTGTTCGGAGTAAGTTATTAATATTTAGCGATTATGAATATTCTTTCTCTCCGAAATCCCAATCTTTCACCCATATAAATGTAATAAATTACTATTATAATACATACTTGTTTTCGCTCGTTAAAGGCACTTATTCGGTTGTCTTTCGTTGTACAAATTTTCATTCTACTTGGTGGTGTTGCTGATGACATTGTATATAACGGCATGCGGCTTGATGGCGTCGACGAGTTTGAGCAGGTGGCGATATATGTTCTGGTATTGTTTCTCTGAAAGTAAACTCTCTCATCCTTTTTCATCTGTGCGTTATTCGATCTAATGAGTGATCTGCAACTGAAAATAATTAATTCATTATGTACTTGTGTATTGTTTATTTATTCAAGTCTCACCACAGTACACTACCATATACAATACACAAGATCATTTAACTGTGTTATAATTTTAAAAAAACACATAAGATCCTGCAATATAAAATACTCTGTGAAGAAATACTACAAAGGCGATCCCTTGGAAGGAACAAACACAAACAAGAGATACAAGTAGCAGACCCGGATTTATTGAGTCTGTTCATGTGAGGTAATGTAAGTAAAACAATGACTATAAAATGACTAGCATACACTGAATGATACTGAACATATTTCTTCACTCGTGTCATCTGACTCACACATTGCTTAAGAAATAAAACGACTGTCCCTACACGTCATAACACATGTGCGGAATCGTATGCATAGAAATTCAGCAATCGCAACCCGCCAGCCTATCTAGCCCGAAGGCTCGGGTAAATACATATTCTGGCAGAGAATTTGAGGCTATGTAGACCGTGTTGAGAAACCAAATAACACATTTCATTATATACTTTCCAGTGAATAGTGGATTTTATAATTAAAATAAAACCTTTTATCACATACTTCCCTATAAATATGTCGTTTTTGAATATACGATACGACATAGACCTAGCTAGTCAAATTCATCAGGATTTCGTTGCCGGGCAATAAAGTCAGGCAACCAGGCAATAAATCCATGAAATAAAGGGTTACAAAATGTCATATCACGGAAATAACAGAATGTTCTTTATGAATCTTTCAGCGGAGTGATACGGAAATAACCGAGTAATTACGATTGTATACGATGTGTCACACGTATCGTTTGTCGCCTGTTTGTCATCCTGTTTTTGCGCCAGATTATTGGCGATACATGTACATGTGTATGTTGAGCTGTCATCTTTGACCATAACTCTAAGGAAATGACTTGACTAGTAATGCAAAGAAGATGAAATAAAATAGATGATAGATAGATAAAAGTAAAATAAAGAAATAAATAAGGCATAATACACGGACCATATAGATAGTTTAACAACTTTATAATAAACTCAATTATATAGAACCATCCGTGGTTGTGACCATTCATTTTCTGAATTAGACAATTTTAAAGTCAGTGGTATTCATTTTAAAACAAACTTTCGAAAAAAAATCGTTTAGATATACACAAGTTTACGTGACAAACATGCATGAACACATCAAAATGGGATTACATCTATTAATAATATTATTGTATTCTCCATGGAAAGAAGCGTAGCAAATTAGTTGAATTTGACAGTTCAACAAAGTCATTGCTGAAGTATATGATAGATAGGCTATGGGCTCGACTCATATCAGCCCTCGAGCTAAAGCTCCCGGGCTGATATGGCGTCTCAGGCCTGATATAGAGTGTGATATGAAAATACCCATTTACTATTCTCTATATATTTTCATTGTTTATATTTCACATGTGAAAATATATTTTCACTCCAGATGACGTCATGCAACTGTTGAATTTGTTTTGGCGCATTATATTTTGTCTGCATACATTTCCAGGTTGTGAGTATATAATAAATAGAATATTTGTTGGTGTGTCGTGAATATAGGAGTGATATTCATCTCGAAGTGATTTTTACTCGTGCTAAAGTACTCGTGAAAATATAAATTTTCTCACTGCTCGATGAAAATAAATCCTATAATCACTCAAAACAAACAAATATCCTCTATGTACTACTACTACTCCTACTGCTACTACTGCTGCTACTACTACTACTATATAAATTTATTGCACCTCGCACAAAATCCTAGGAATTTCATTGGATTAGAGCAGTCACATGGTGACCCTCTATTATTCTATAATGGGTCAATAGATTTCATAGAGGGTCACTAAAACAATATGGACTACAATTCCATTCAAAATTTAAATCATACGCAAATAGTTCTTTAAGGCGTTAGTAACAAACATAATAAGTAAATTAATATTGTTTTTAAACTGTACCGGTCGTGACGTCAACGTCATGACGTCAATTTGCGCGAACGTCTAAATATCGGTGTTTGCCTTAAAAAAAGGTGCTCGATGCAATAAATCAGTTATTGGGTTTGTTACTGACTCCCTACATAAATTTATTGCACCTCGCACAAAATCCTCGGAATTTCATTGGATTAGAGCGGACACATGGTGACCCTCTATTATTCTATAGTGGGTCAGTAGATTTCATAGAGGGTCGCTAAAACAATATGGACTACAATTCCGATTCAAAGTTTAAATCATTTGCAAATAATTTCTTTAAGGCGTTAGTAACAAACATAATAAGTAAATTTAATACTGTTTTTAAACTGCACCGGTCGTGACGTCAACGTCATTACGTCGAATTGCGCGAAAGTCTCAATGACGTTGACGCTCCATTAAAATGGGTTAAATATCGACGTTTGCCTTAAAAAAGGTGCTCGATGCAATAAATCAGTTATTGGGTTTGTGACTAACCCCTACAGAAATATGTGGGGTCAGTGAGATGTATATAGGGGGACGCGGCTATCGCCTATATACTCCCCTATAAATCTTACTGACCCCACATATTTCTGTAGGGGGTCAGTAACAAACCCAATAACTAATAATAGCTGCGGATCGAATCACCCTGGGTGGGAGCTCGACTTGTGAGGACGTGTCGATTCTTACGGATGGCGGGAGGTGTACAGTACTGGTTCTACGCAAGAAAAGTGGATGATCTGCCTCCACCACAAAAAAAAGTCGACCGTCATATATAACCTTACATGTGTTGAAAATGACGTAAAACACCATTCAAACAAACAAACAAAACATTTTGAAGTATATTTATTAATCACCTGTCGGTGTTAGGGCTCAGCGAGCTTAACTTCTTCCTACTGATCCAGAGAACATAGATGACGACAGAGTAGCAATACGCCATGATGACTGTCGGTAGAACAAACATTATGACGAGTTGATAAATAGCAAACAGTAGAAGCACTTCCTGATCTGCATGCTCGCCACATAGACTCGTCTGCACCTGTGTATCGTTGTTGTAAAATGTCGTCACGGCAACATCCTGTAAGAGAAAGAAAATGAAAATATAAATAAATTTAAGCAAAACAAAACTTGCGGTAGCTCTATTGTCAACCCTTTTATGTTTGTGATGTCATAGCTTGCCTTGTATTCCTCTATCTAACTACTGTTTGTTTATACGCGTGTTCTTGTTACATATTCTGTTCAACTTGTATATCTACCTTTGTAATGCCATAACGTGTTATTCGTCTATTTAAACATCACTTCAATGTTTCAACTAGCTTTTATGCGAAGTCCTTTATTAGAAATAAGTTAATTCAGTTAAGTCCAATATGCAAGAAAGAAGTCCAATACGACAATACTACAAGCGGACGTTTTACTGGTGGAAATGTATTTCGGATACACAATAATCAAGCATAATTCTAATCTGAAAAAAATAGTATCATACTATAGAGAAGAATAGTTTTGCTGTAAATTATTTACTTTACATGAAACTATTGAGGATGAGAAGCTAACTTGATCGAATGGCCCCTCGACATCTCTCATGACTAAATAGTAAACCGGATATGACACTTGAATGATATCGAATTTGGTGTGCGACACAACGTATATTGATTTTTCATGATAGACCTATAGGTTAATACGAAATAGGTTAAACCTATAGCGCGATCACAGTTTCTGTCTGATTCTGTGTGCTACATGTACGTATGTAACCAGATTCTGATCTACCTGTTAGATATCTGAACCATGAGATCAGAGTGTAGATAGATACGTATATTAATGAAGTCCTGATGATATATGATCACGAGACACAGAATCGCGTGGTACGAAATCTGAGCTTATTTGGTTCAGACTGAATCGCCAAATGTCACAGGGCTAGAATAATGTGCAGCAGAATCGGATCGAGGCTCGAACCCGGGACTTTCGGACTGCCGTTCCGATGCTCTACCGTTTAAGCTAACCTTCCGGAATACATGATATATCTGTCAACCTGTTAAACATCTATGAACCATGTGACGCATACTTATACAACAGTAGCGAGCTTTCGTAAGGTTCCCACCTATGTGTTATCACTGGTTTATGACATCACAAATTAAGCAATTGACGGAAAAGATTGATATGAGGTTTAAGCTATTTTTCGAATCACGTTTTGAAACTGTTTGTTAAATTGTACATAAATTGATTTAAAGCTGCTGTCTATAGACTAAAATCATTATAAGTGTGTATATTTGAGAATAAAATAGTGTTTAACATAAAGCGTTAAGGGTTACTTGTAATTGTTTAGATGTTGTAGATAGCCTTTACCCAAACCATACATAATCAATAAATGGTCCTGAAATTGGGAAGTTATTGAGCAGTTACCCAATATGATGTGTTTGTGTACGTGTACAATCAGGGTGAATGGATAGTGGTCCCTGTATTGAAAAAAGAACAGCTAAAAACAAAAAAACACTCAGTTGTATTGCATTCCTTTAATACAATTTAATATAAACAATGCCAGTTTAAGGATGAACACATACCGTTACAGTACGTTTTAAACACACTGAGTTTTAAAAATAGTAATGGCGGTAGGTTTTTAGACAGTATTTTAATACTTGTAAATAATATCTTAATCTGTCAACAATATGTTGGAGAAAGTGAAAATGGTTGAGTATGAATGCATAAACCTTTGCCAAAAACATACCAGTACAGTCTATTGTTTTCCATATGAACAGTCTACGTTTATGATTTGGTTTACATGGTTGCTTTCCCACTGTTAATCCACCACAGGCAAATAAACCGCCCTTTTCTCTTCAATGATACATCAGAGAATTCAATTTGTTTTTAAGTAATCGACTTTAAGACGAATTACCAGAATTCTCTTGTAAATTATTAATCCCCAGGGCCCGTATTAATAAAACAACTAGTTACTTTAATAGAACATATTACTTGTCAAACTTCAGATGTTTGCATATTTTCAAATATCCTTATTAAACTCTCAGAGATATATAGAGCATCTATTTTAAGATAAATATTTAGCTGTGGGCATTATTAAAAATATAAAGGAGATGCCTTGAAACGACAGAACAAAGTGTTTAAAAAATCGATACATTTTACTTAAGATAATGCTAAGAAGCTTTATGAATACGGATCAAAGCCTACGTAATGCAAAGTTAAGTCATAAACAACCACAATCAAAGGAAAGCAGATATATTCTTTTATGGACATAAATTATTTATATTTTTTCTTTCTGTAATTGTTTAATTTAAAGTTACCTGTTGTGAGCGAAATGTATTTCATCTGTTATTGAGAATATTTTTATACTGTTATCTGTTATCCACAATCGGTATCGATGACGAGATAAAGGTTCCCCACCCCTCCCCCACCCCTCCCCACGTATGATAAAATGATGATATTTACTGCTAACTTTCTTTTCGGTTTTTTAAATCTTTGTTGTCTGTTATCATGAAATTCAATTTGCTGTAATCCTGTTATGAGACACTCCCTTGACCCTCCTCCTTTCAAAAGATAGAAAATGTGAACATGTAAAACAGTTAAATAATAGTTGACTTAAAGAGTCATAAAATTGATCATTTAAACTTCATATGTTTTAATACTTATCAATCTAGGAACGCAATACATTGTAAATGAGCGTTCATTGTCAAGATACATTTACATAAATGCCAAACACGATTTTCGCTAAAGTTTCTCCCCTTGACTCAAATAACTCCATTTATATTTTGAACGTAGCAGACGTGAGCTGATGTTTACATTAGTTTGCAGGTAAATCATGGTATTCAAAACCGTTACACGAATAAATTGCATGGTTATGAACTTAGATTTGGTTTTTGAAGAAAACTGATAAATACTGGCTATAGGCTTGCATTTATTAATTTCCTTACGTACGCAAATATACAGATAAAACTATTCTTTCTTGTGATACCATATGAGCTCGCCATCTGTGCCAACTATTAGATTTGTAATGGGATCGTTCGCGTATTAATATTGCGCGACTTTAGGAGCGAACTATATGTACGCTAAAGAACGAGTGCATATATCCCAATATAATCTAATAACGTTTTTTTTTGCATTTTTAAATTAGAACAATAAAATAGGTTGTAACATTTAATTTTCACCAAACACATTTATTTGGAACAAACATATTGTCGTTACATCGTGGGAATTTTCACAATGAAATCACCATTGCTTTCATCACGTAAAACACTTTTTTGACATGAACAGAAAATTAAACAAATCACGAACGAGGATACATTACACACCCAATATGACTTTACTACACATGTTCCCTTATTAAAACCAAAATGACTCAAACTGTTCACACTATCCTGAGTTGTGAAGAAAACTGAGTAGTTAAGGAGTGGTTAAGGACTGTTTTATTCTTCAAATAGGGATGAAGTTCTAGTATGGTGGCTGATTTCTGCCATTTGTCGTCTTTTCGTCTTTTCGTTATTTCGCCCCGAAAATACGACAGAACGAAAAGACGACAAATGCAGCGCGAAAAGACGACAGAACGATAAAACGACAGAACGACAGAACGAAAAAACGACAGAACGACAGAACGAAAAAACGCCATTTCAATGCCCTTGAAATGGCGTCTTTTTGTTATGTCGTCTTTTTGTTCTGTCGTCTTTTCGCGCTAAATTTGTCGTCTTTTCGTTCTGTCGTCTTTTCGCCTTCCGGTTGACTACTAGAAGTCGGGACGATTTTGAACTGTCAGAGAATCGGGCAAAATCGACATACCGTATGTTCAATAAATAATAAACGAAGGGTTACTAGTTCTGTTAAATCGTTTATATAAACGCAGAATGGTCATCATAATTATATTAACAACATAACATAATTGTATTCAGCATTAAACCACAATACAATAGTTTATAGCCTACATATACATCTGAAAATACAAAAAGTTTGTCTCACCCTTTCGTGGTGACTTAAATCCGGCATCAATATATAATACGTTTTACTTGGAGGAATGTAAATATGTATGTTTTATATTAACAACACTTCTTTTTACATATTGGCAATTACAACATATCGTCATAAATTCAAGTTCATCAAATAGCATTAGCCATAGATGTGTATCACTCACACTCAAATATATCAAGTTCACTCACTTTCGTGATACATGCATATGTACACTAATTATTTTGAATGCGTTTTTTTAAAGGCATGATATAAATATTTACTCAATTGTTCCAAATTATTTTTAGATTGCTTTGACATAAGAGAGTCTAATTTATTAAGTGTTGGCCATCTGCAGAAATATCTAGGCATTATTATTGCGTTTGCATTCTTGTTTTATCATGATGTAAATTTTATAAATCAAGTTATCGCGTTTGGTAAGCACTTTAACCAAGTATTTAGGCATTCTCAGTTTCCTGTATATGTTTAAAGGGTAACGACCTAGCTCATCGTATAAACCTTCTAAAATTGTCGATTTTCTGACACATAAGATGTTTCTGCAGAATTCATTATGAACAATTTCTACGTTAGGAGCTTCATGGAAACCCCACACTTCACATGCATAATTTAAAATAGACCCAACAAGAGAGTCAAATAATTTACACTGCTCATTGATTGGGATTGTTATTTGACTAGATACCTTATATAATTCATGCAATGAGTATGACGCATGCTGAGCTAAATTCTGTTGGGTTCTTGACCAGTTACCGTTTTTGAAAATTTCCACTCCTAAATATTTAAATGATGAAACTATTTCTAACTGAATTCCATTTAAAACAAATGCAGGATTTGAGGGTCTGCCATTTTCGAAGATCATTATTTTTGTCTAACTTGTGTTAACTTTAAGTCCCCAAACATTACAATAATTTTGCAGGTCACTTAACATACTCTGTAAAGATTCTACCGATTGAGAAAACATCACTGAGTCGTCTGCGTATAATAAATAATAAAATGAACACCTTTAGTTCGTCAATACTAAATATACCACTGCTATCTGTGTTAATACTATTAGATAGATCATTAATGAAAAACATGAATATTATCGGAGACAACGGGTCCCCTTGTTTTAAACCGCTTTTTGAAAGAAAAGTTCAAATATAGTATTTTTATATTTGATAGAACATTTGACCGAAGAATATATTGACTGTAGTATTTTCAGAATTCTCGGGCTTACATTTTCTTGAGTAAGTAACTGCCACAATAAATACATATCGACGTTGTCACAGTATTTAAGCATTCTCATTTTCCTGTATATGTTCAAAGGGTAACGACCTAGCTCACCGTATAAACCTTCTAAAATTGTCGATTTTCTGACACATAAGATGTTTCTGCAGAATTTATTATGAACAATTTCTACGTTAGGAGCTTCATGGAAACCCCACACTTCACATGCATAATTTAAAATAGACCCAACAAGAGAGTCAAATAATTTACACTGCTCTTTGATTGGGATTGTTATTTGATTAGATACCTTATATAATTCATGCAATGAGTATGACGCATGCTGAGCTAAATTCTGTTGGGTTCTTGACCAGTTACCGTTTTTGAAAATTTCCACTCCTAAATATTTAAATGATGAAACTATTTCTAACTGAATTCCATTTAAAACAAATGCAGGATTTGAGGGTCTGCCATTTTCGAAGATCATTATTTTTGTCTTACTTGTGTTAACTTTAAGTCCCCAAACATTACAATAATTTTGCAGGTCACTTAACATACTCTGTAAAGATTCTACCGATTGAGAAAAGATCACTGAGTCGTCTGCGTATAATAAATAATAAAATGAACACCTTTAGTTCGTCAATACTAAATATATCACTGCTATCTGTGTTAATACTTTTAGATAGATCATTAATGAAAAACATGAACATTATCGGAGACAACGGGTCCCCTTGTTTTAAACCGCTTTTTGAAAGGAAAAGTTCAAATATAGTATTTTTATATTTGATAGAACATTTGACCAAAGAATATATTGACTGTAGTGTTTTCAGAATTCTCGGGCTTACATTTTCTTGAGTAAGTAATTGCCACAATAAATACATATCGACGTTGTCAAAAGCTTTTTCGAAGTCTCTAAAAGTACAATAAAGCTTTTTTTTCCGTTTGTATTGAAAACCTTTGCAATTATTGAATAAAAAAAATAAAATATCTACTGTAGATTTAGCTTTTTGAAATCCAAATTGGTTATCGTCAATTTTATCATGCAATTCTGACCACTTTTTTATGCGGTTTAATAAAACATGTGAAAATATTTTTGCCAGGATATTTATGAGTGTAATTCCTCTATAATTGTTTGTAGAGTCAATATCACCCTTTTTTGAATAGAGGTATAATCATTCCTTCACCCCATGATTTCGGGTACTCCCTATTTAAAAATATTTTTTAAAAAGCTTAACAATAATTGGTAAAATAATAGTTTTTGACAATTTTAAAGACTTCAGCTAAAAGAGTGTCAATTCCAGCTGATTTTTTATTTTTCAAAGAAATATCTTTTACTAAACTTATTTCATCGTAAGTTATTTCCCCGTCTAGGTCTGGGTCTATAAAGTCGGATTGATAGTGGTATTAACGAAGTCCGGTAAGTTATTTCCAACTTGAAAGATGGCTTTAAAATGAGTATAAAAATGTTGAACTGATAAAATAATGGACGTTTTCTCTTTCGTCTTTAAGTGTTTATTTATATTTTTCCAAAAATTCTCGAGGTTTAGTTTTGGCTATTTCACATAATCGTTTGCCTTCATATTGTTTAAATTTTGCACGCACCTTACATTTAGTACGATTAAATAGTGTTCTAGCTTTAGTAAAAAATAGTCTACTTTCGTCGGTTTTATTTTTCATAAAGGTGTTTCTAGCCCTTTGCAAATCTGTTCTCTTATTTTTGCAGCTTTCTTAACCAGTTATTCGAGTGCCTTGTATTTTTTATAAGACGTGCTCTTTATAACGATATTTTGGCCCATGACTGTATCTATGTTTTCTTGCATAAATTGTGTAAATAATGTAACTGATGTGTCTACATTTTCCTGGTCAATGTTGCTAGTAAAGTTACGAATTTCTTCTTGTTTAGATAAAATATTTTCAGATTCGTTTTTCTTTATCCATGTTTCACAAAGGAAAAAACATATCATATTGAGAAACCAGGTTTAAAAAATCAATATCTCCTAATTTACGTTTTAAATCATAGACATTCCAAGATATTACTTTAAGAATTTCCTCCCTTTAAATTCCCTAATTATGCTTATATTCCTGATTAATAATGAATAACTTTTCACGCACCATTCGCACATTGTTACCTTTTTCTTCCTCACGTTTCATAATAGGGTATAAAGTTTTACGTTCGTCTATAATTTCTCTTGGGGAATTGAGCTTTCACTGCACAGTTATTAGTTTTCAATTCAGTTTGTATGTCCATGCTCTTCTTTCGTATGTTTTCCCTGTCAGAATATTGGTGGAACTTCACTGCGATGGGTCTTGTCTTGTTGACCTTTCTCTGTCCCAGTCTGTGTGCCCTGTCGATTTTGATGTTTCCTACCGTTTCCGTGTCCATATGTAGTTGACTGCAGCAGAAAGTTTTAACAATGTTTGAGCAGTCGTTTGGTTCCATGTCGTTTTTCGCTACCCCAAAGAACAGTAGATTCTCTCATCGATCTGCTTTCTATTTCTAGTAATTTCGAGTCAATTTTTTCTTTCTCTTGTTTAAGCATCGATGTATTTTCTTCCATTTTTTTGCACAAGTCTTCTTATTTTTGATGTCAGGTTTTGCTTTTTTCAGTTCTTTTCTTTTGGTTTTCCGTCTCTTCACTCATGAACGAACACGAGTTTTCGACTTCCATAATATTTTTTATCCATATTTGTCATTTTTGTTGTGAGAGTTTTACTTTGATAGCATTTACAGTCTGATCAATTTTGTCTATTTTCAGCACGCTCAGTTTGATCGCTTTAATATCTTCCGAAAACTTATTAAACCATTCGGGTTTAGAATTTGGTGATGGAGATTGGAACATCAAATGTTGTGGTTGTGTCTGCTGTGCCCCTGAGCCAGGACTTTGGCTCATAACCTGTGGTGGGTACATGTACATTTCCCTCGAGCCCATCATAGGCGCCAAAGGCGTATTACAATTTGCAGCACTCATTTGTCAGATTCAGAGATTGTTGATTGTACGCCATATCAGAATATTGCATATTATGTTTCTGATTTATTGAAGAGGATTCATCTATCACATTGTTCGAAATCACATACATATTTTTATTTTTTTCGGCTATTGTTCACTCCGCTTGACCCACTGTCCAAACCGGTTTGACCGCTGTTATCGTTCAATGGCGATACCGCTTTACGTTTCTTTTTTTGCTTTGTTTTGTATTTAGTACCATCCTGTTGCTTTTTCTGTGTCGCCGACATTTAAATAACACATTTCCCAAAATAAGTCTTCCTCAAAAGTTCACTAAAAGTCATTTAAATCCAACAAATATAAATTCCATTGTCCGCTCACTGAAAACGTGTCACACCACTTCAAGGGAGATAACCAATATATTGAACACTAGTCTTGCGTTAGGCAATAAACATGTTATTATGATATGTCGAATAAAAGCAGGGCTTTATATAATTATCAGCAAAGATAAAAGTAATGAATTGTATTGGTTCTGCAACTCATTAATTAGTTCTTCACACCTTATATAATGAATATTGAAGTGAGAGTTATATGTTTGGCTTTAACTTAATCAGTTCTTTTTGAAAGTGTCAAGATTTAATTGCAATATTAATTTATATGAACAGAGGAATTTAGATGAGTTCATATTTAATAGTTGTGTATGACCGTAACCTGGCTGTATGATCTTGTATAACGCATGTATAAAGTTACAGTCCAGTATGTAAATCAGTTTCGGAGATACAAGCATAACAAATCTTTAGACAATTTCTTTTTTTCGAAAGAGTCGAGCTGACATATTAAATATCAAGAACGTGTATAATTTGTTACCTCCTTTCTTGACTATTATATTTCATATTGTGTAGATATAGTTCTAAACTATTAACGTATTACCACCAACAAAGGTCCACTATCATACTGTTTGGTATTTTATACAACTATTTTAAATAACATATTAAGAGAAAAGCAAATATTAGGGTAAGGCATTTATTGACTTTCAAATGAACAATCATGTAAGCACAATTATCAGTCACGTACATGTTTAACAGTTCCGTATAATATGAAACACATTCTTAATTATGTTTGCTATACCATCCTACATTGATACATATAAGGTATAATTATTGTGACAATGTTTTATGATGGTTTCAACAAACTGTCCCGGAAAGTTAGTGTTAAATTTAAATGTCAATATTTTGCTTGCCAATTGTTTGAAGAATATGAGCCCAAATCGTGTCTATTATTAAGTGGCCCCGGAAAGTAAATCATTAAATACAAAGTAATTTTATTACATTTTCCATATTTATGTCCGCTAAACCATCCTACATTGTTATATACAATTTAAATAATAAGAATATAAAGTTTACTCGAAACATGGTCCTTAGTACGACTGGTCCAGGCATGATCATCAGTATCAGTCCCGGAAAGTTACTACTAAATTACAAAGTCAAAATATAATTTTTATATTATTATGTTTTAGTATTTATATTAAATGAACCATTCTGGGTTTATTCAAAAACATTTAAAAGAAATATTAACCCTCCATTTATTATTGATTGGAGTTAAAGGTATGCAGACATCATGCCTTTTTTACCCATTTCCCCAACAATTCAGAATCGTCCCCGACTTTAAGTAGTCTCCGTGAAATGGCCGCAATGAACGAAACGTGCATGTCAACCGGAAGGCGAAAAGACGACAGAACGAAAAGACGACAAATGCAGCGCGAAAAGACTACAGAACGAAAAGACGCCATTTCAAGGGCGAAAAGACAACAGAACGCCACGAGAAAAGGCGAAAAGACGACAATATCAAATGGCGTCTTTTCGCGATGAAGTATCGTCTCTTCGTCTTTTCGCGTGTCGTTCAGTCGTCTTTTCGCCCTTGAAATGGCGTCTTTTCGTTCTGTCGTTCTGTCGTCTTTTCGTTCTGTCGTCTTTTCGCGCTACATTTGTCGTCTTTTAAGCCTGTCGTCTTTTCGGGGGCGAAATAACGAAAAGACGACAATGGCAGAAATCAGCCACTATATTCTAGTAGTCCAATGTGCAATTACGTTGTGGTTGAAATCACTTCTCAGAAATATTCCAGGTAAAAACATCTTAGCAAATATACACATTATACATTATACACTTATTGCGTCCAAACATTACAGATGTGTAACCAGCGACTCTGCATTACATAGAAGAGCCAACAGTGACAGTGTTTCGAATGTTTTGCGGCACCATTGCATATAGTTTCCAATGGCACTAGTTTCCAAAACGTGAGAAGAATATTGCTTTTTGTTAGGTGACTGAACGACTTTCGTATCTAACTGACGTGTTCCGGTGTGCTAATTACCTTTGTGAACCGTTCCTGAAATCAATAAAGTTGGTCATGTTTGACATCAAATCAATATGAATTTTGTTAAGGACCAACTACACGCCATTAGTACCACATATGTGTTTTGAAAAGTAGTCGCCATAAAGTCGTATTTTCAAAATATATTTTTAGCTGTAGAGGTCATCTTGGAATTCCGGCCGACCTGGATTTTGCTTAGGACCAATAAGACATCAAGAGCAATATCCTATAAAGTTTTATGAAAATCCAAGTAATGAAAGTAGTTTCAGAGGAATTGTTTCCAAACGTATTTCCTACATAACACTATGTGAATAAAGATGACCACTGGGGGTCATGTTTGACATCAAATTAAATTAAACTGACGTTTTTTTGGGACCAACTATATGACACGCCAGTCATTTTAACAAAGGTTCCATATCAATACCACTTATGGTTTTTGAGAAGTTGTCGTCACAATGTTGTATTTTTAAAGCGTGGCGGCTATCTGTGACAGCCATCTTGAATTTCCGGACAACCTGAATATTTGCTAGGATCAACTACACAACAAAAGCAACATTCCTGTATAGTTTAATGAATATCCGTCAAGTAGTTTCAGAGAAGTAGTCGCCAACTAGTTTTCAAATATAACTCTATGTAAACAAAGATGTCAGCTGGTGGCCATGACTGACATCGAATCGATATGAATCTTGGTTAGAACCAATTACATGTCTTGCCAGTCATTTTGGTAAAGGTTCCAAATCAATATCAATATCATTTTTAAGAAGTAGTCGCCACAAAATTGTACTTTTAAAATCTATTTTAGTCGTGGCAGTCGTTTTTATAATATAACTCTATGTTAACAAAGATGACCAGTCATGTTTGACATCGAATCTAAATGAATTACATTTCGTGCCAGTCATTTTGGTAAAGGTTCCGTATCAATATCACTGATGGGTTTTGAGAAGTAGTCGCCACAAAATGCCCATCAAAGTATCATTAAAGAAGGAATTATTGCGAGTTTTATGTCGCAAAATGATTATTACTGTTCATTGATTAAATTAAACACACCCCATCATTACAAGAAACACGCTATAATGACACCAATCTATATTTCTAAAGGTAATTGTGCACACAACGTGTTCTGCCTGCATACGTGTTATAACCTAAGCAGTATGCATTAGCTTTTGACAAACCTCGTATCTTCGTAATTAAGACTATCTGACCACATGGTAAAGACAAAACCATTTTTGTGCAGTTTGTTGAGTATTGCTCCACTCAGAACCTTCAAAACCTACTACGGGATGAATGAACGCATCACTTTTTATTTGATGGAAGGAACGTAAGCCAACCATAATGTCCAATTTTTCCTTTGAATCATAATGCACTGATACATCCGCATCAATCACTCAGCACATCCGAGAAAACAAAACCAACGCCAAATAACTGTTACAGCTAGAATGAATTCGACGGCGCGCCATCGCAAATGCCCATGTTTTATTCACACAGGTCAATTCGCCGCCCCTACCCCCTGACACTCACTCACAGAGGAGAAAAACATATTATTATACGTCAGAGTTCTAAATAATAAATCATTTCACATGCTGTGTATCTCTTTCATAGACGACTATTTATACCAAACGTGAAAAAGTATGGAAAAATGACAATGTAAATGATTAGTGTATTATAATGCCCTTCCCCCACCGATGATGAAGGGGGGAATAAATGTATACAGTGTAATCCGATCATCATCAATAATAAACTGTTGGGTATGTTGTTAATCTTTTTGACACCACTTTCCCTGGGCCCCACGGGGAACGTAGGAGGGAAAAATACCTACCAGCACAGCATAATTCCATTACCAGAACATTCCATTTGATACTTAATAAAAATAAATGAAAAAAACCCCACCCACTCACCCCTGGGCAGCCGGCTGAGTTTGAAATAATACAATTATTTGGTATATTGTTTTTTCTTACATAGACAATTACATACACCAAGCTATGTGCAAAAAGACAACAAACAATGGACGAAATGTTAATACTCGTTTTATAACGTTTGTAAATTTAAGAATACGAGCAACCTCAAGCAAATGGACAAATACAGCTTCTCTTTATCATGTTTATATCAAGTTAAATAGTTATCTTTATCAAACATGCAAACAAAACATAATTAAGCACACTTAGTATGACCATAGGTGATATAGTTATGCTTAAAGTTCTATTTAGACAGATTACGAAAGTAGACTTTTACGTCAAACATACAATTTATACTTGCTTTTATCATATTTCATATCTAAACGTGTTTGAATATAGATATAATTTTGCTGTTGTTTCCGGCTGAATCCCATGTATATTGTTTTGTAATGTAATCCATTCACTATCCCGACACATTGTATGAGATCTTATATGTTCATAAACACTAAAACATATATGGCAAAAGTTATCAATGGTAATCAAAATTATTTTTCTGTTGTCTTTTTGTTTGTTGTTTTTTGTTTGTTTTTTGTTTTCTCCAATATGCATGCTTCTAGCTATAAGTATGTTATTTGTTAAAATTATACATAAGAAAACAACAATTTTATATGTAGTAGGTCTTGCAGTTGTTTCAAAAAGTTACTCTTAGTATTATGATTATAAATGTGTTCTATAATACACGTAAGTGTATGAGCCCTTAAAGACACATTTCGAGCCTATTGTAATTTGGGGAGGGGGGGGGGGGGTGGGGGAGGGGAGGGAGAGAATTTCTATAGGTAACTGAAAATCACTGTTAGCCAAACAATTTCATGAGCAAAGTGTGATATTCAATTTTTCTTCAGATTATGAGGCCCACCCAATAAAGCATTTGTGACCAGTACACATAATAACACATTAAAGAATGTTGTAAATTTATTGTGTTGTGTTCTGATTTTTGGTCTAAGAACAATTAAGAAATACCAGATACTCATATGAAGTGTATTTAGATATATTGCCGTTGAAATTAAGAACTGCCATGTCGAGGATAAGATTATCCTCCCACAGACTTAGAATTGAAACTGGCAGATATTCACAAAATAGAACTGATAAATATCAGAGATATTGTACATTGTGTAATAGTTCAGACTTAGAAGATGAATATCATTTTATTTTAATTTGTCCTTTGTACGAACAATTACGTAAACTATATGTTAAACAATATTATTACAGACATCCAAGTGTTTTTAAATGTATTCAGCTGATGCAATCTTCAAGCCAGCAAGAGCTTTTTAGATTATCTAGGTTTGTTAGGGAAGCATTTATTATCCGCAATACTGCAATGTATAATGAGTAAGAAATGTATGTTCATCCTCATTGGACATGACATGTAAACTATTAAAACTTAAAAGTTTACATGAAACTATGTAATAGGAATAGTTAAATCATTATAACAGGGTAAATACGTGATCCAGAGCGAATGTGTGAGACATTTCGGGCGTCAGAGTGAATGGGTGAGTTGTATGAGTGTTTAGTATGTATGATTGTGTGTTTGTACTTTTTCATTGTTTAATGTAAACATTGCATTGACCTGTCACATATTAACAAATGTAATATGTATTTATATGACGAGAAACATTTGTTTAAGTCATAAATAAAGAATATGTTCTGTTCTGTTCATTTCTAAAAACAATTAAGAAATACCTGATAAGTTGTGTATTCAAAAACTAAATTATGAACATATATTTCTTCATTAAAGTAAATTACAAAGTGTTGTTAAGCTATTCTTACCCTCAGTATAGCAATGCTATACAAATAAAAAACTAAGAGCGGGCCTCAATTTATATACCTAAGTTGATCAGCCATGAAGCGTGCTGGCTGTAAATATTCAAGCTTCCCGTGCTTTTTCAATGACCAAGTAGCGTTGGGAAATGTGTCTTTAATGAAAAAATACCGCATTTTGATATGTTCAATACATCTGAATATGAAATAGCATGCTTTTTTCAGTTTTTAAATATAGATGTTATTTTTCCAGTTTGTCAACATCGCAGAACGTGCTTTGTTAGATTATAATCGCAGATAAAAATAATGTTAGATTATAGCCATAAAACCGACACGAAAACATGTTTAAGTTCTTCGATGCTCAACTGTGTGTGTGTGTGTGTGTGTGTGTGTTTCTCTTTTGCTGTTTTGTTGCGAGTTAGCTTCGTGATAAAAAAAGAGTTTGATAATGGACCTTTGGAAACGGCTGAGCACGACACATACGAAATATTGCAGTCTCGGTTTGATTGAGACTGTTCATGAGTGGTAGTGAAAAATGCTAGCTACCGCTCACGCCCTCTAGCCCCGGGTTGAGCAGAACTCAATATTCACCAAATCAACAGCTCAAAATGTTAACCATCCCGAAGATGGCATGCATATGGCGGTGGACATAAGGTGTATAGGCATTATAGTATTGCTAAAGTGCCAATTGATACATTTTGTCTGAAGTTCAATGATAGCAATGCTATACATTTATATTGAAATATCGGTATGTATTGTTATAAGACTTATGACGTCTATCAGTTTTGAACAAAATCTTATCTTGGGGCGCCCAATATTTTAAAATATTAAGTGATTTTCCAGGATTTTCCACTCACCCTACTTAGCTGCCTAGTTTTCTTAGTTTCTTATTTCTCAATTTCGCTATCACCTTTCCTTACTGTCTTCTCTGTACTGCACGCATGTACGTTGATTTTTTCTTCATCATTTCTTATATGTGCAGGTCTAAGAGCCAAAGTTATTCCAACGAAAATAATATAAATAATGGACATTACGTTTTGTACCTTTAATGTAAAGGGACTTGGGGATTACAATAAAAGAAAACAACTATTTGAGTGACTGAAACAAAATAAATACTCTGTATGTATTTGGCTAGAACTTCATTGCGATAAAAGCATGTTCACCAAATGAAAACTTGAGAAGGGAAATGATGCGTTTTTCAGCGGAAGTAGCAAAACTAGTACTGTCGTGGGAATTCTCATCAACTCAAATTTTACATATGACGTATTGGAATATAAAAATATAATTAACGGCAGTATATATATGACAGAGACTTATTACTGCTTAATGTATATGGCTCGAATAAAGTCACAGATTACACAAATTTTCTGACAAAAATTGAAGTATTTGTTTTAACAAATAATCACGAAACTGTAATTATAGGTAGGGATTTTAACACAGTTATTAATGTTGATAACAATAACAATAAGAAAAATGGTAGCCTTAACACTAATAAAAAAATTGAGAAAAAATAAATAGTATTATATCGGCAAATGACATTAATTATATATGATGAGTTTTAAAACCAACTACCCGTCATTATACATGGCATTCCAACCATTAACCTCCAATATTCTGTAGACTTGATTATTTTTTTAGTATCGTCAAATATTGTTTAATAAATGCTATTTCAATGTGTAAAATTACTCTTAAAAAAAATAGAGACAACAACGAATGCAAATAATGTTATATATAATAAGCAAATTAGTCGTATTCAGGTATTTAGAAAAAGTAACTGCTCTTTGTAAATATGTGTGTTATCGTATAATTGTGCATATTGAATTGGATTTTATAGTCGCACCAACAGCTATGGTCATATGGCGACTTTCCAGCTTCCATTGGTGGAGGAAGACCCCAGGTGCCCCTCCGGGCAATTTTCTTGCACGGGCGGGCACCTGGGTAGAACCACCGACGTTCCGCAAGCCAGCTGGATAGCTTCCTCACATAAAGATTCCTAGGCCCCTGAGGGATCGAACCTACAGCGGTGAGGGGCAAGTGATTTCAAGTCAGAGACGTTAACCACTCGGCCACGGACGCCCCTTATTGTGCATATTGACAAATAAAATATTTTCAAAACGAAAAAAACAAAAAAGTTATGTGAAAAAATAAGGAAAAATTACAGTGTAAATGAATTTTAAGTGTATTTGACCTTTTGACACCCCTTTCCCTAGGCCCCACGGATGACGTAGGAGGGAAAAGATTATAAAGTATAATCATATCAACAAAACATTCCATTTGAGACATAATTACAAAAAATAATAAAAATAATAATAACCCCATCCCACCCATTCACCCTGGGCCCCTGGGCAAACGTCCGAGTTTGAAATAATAAAATCGTTTGATATGTTGTTTATCTTACATAGACGATTACATATATCAAGTTATGTGCACAGATATGATAAAATGACAGTGTAATTGACTTTTTATTGTTTTTGACATTTTGACCCCAAACCCAAGGGCCCCTGAGCCAGAAATAAAGTTGCTCTTGCACGCCTCATCATATGGTGAAGTCATACCCTAAGTTTGGTTGAATTCCGTTCTGAGGTTTAAGAGGAGATATGGTAACGGACGGACTTACTGACTGACGGACAAACGGAGACGATTTTAATATACTTTTTTTTTCAAAAACGTGGGTATAACTATGTTGTAGCTATCCAGCTGGCTTGGGAACGTCGGTGGTTCTACCCAGGTGCCCTCCTGTGCACGAAAATTGCCCGGAAGGGCACATGGGGTCGTCCTCCACCAATGGAATCTAGAAAGTCTCCATATGACCTTAGGTGTTGATGCGACTATAAACTCCAATTCAATTCAATTCATAAGTATGTTGTCGTTGATATCATTTGATCGATATGTCAAGATAATGCAATTACAAGTGTCCTTATTGCAATGATTTAGCCATGTGATATTTACATATTCAATACTGCTTTCAAAGGAATGTTCATTAACAAGTCGTTATGTTTGACTTATGAAGCCTGATGTCTCATTAAGCTGTCATCTTTCTCGGCGTATGAAAGCTGTGCTTATCTTTATGTGTCTAAGAACGATGTATTGTTATCAACAAGATGCCCGAGAGAGCCTGATGTGCTTAGATGAGGCGTAAACTGTTTTATCAGAGACATACGTCCGAGATTGCATGGGCTTAGTGTGATGATAGTTTCATCTTAATACTAACACAGCTGTATGTGTTTCGGAATTCGTATGATATTGACATTTAAACACTCGGCCGGAGAAATAAAATCAGTCAAGAGCAATCGTTCTAAGTTTTAGTATAATTCTAGTGAATAGTTTATCATTCTTAGATGATTAATAGTTGTTTTTATGAGCTCTCGTTGACTGAAGTGGTGGCCACGTCTTTATCGATCGCTCCCACATTCTCAGGATTCCCAAGGTTGCACGTATACATGTTGATATGCTGTTCTGGTGAAGGTATGTTTAGCGTATCTAATTGAACATATAAAAAATTGTTGTGTTTCGTGTTAGGATGCTATCAAAGAGGAACGCACGTCTAACTAATTTTAATAAGACTGAACAATACACACAGTATGTATAGGCATGTATATATATTACAACAGTGAGTGCAATGCTCAGCAGTCCTCTACGAGTACATGTAGGTAGTATACACAATATCATAAAAATAACCAATTTCCAAAGGGTGTGCGAAAAATTAAACAGATTCAAACCCTGTCTTAGTTAGGTCACAGCCAAACCACCATCTCTTTTCACACTGGGGACATAAAAGCTCAAATCCTACATGATACACGACTTAGATTACATGTATAATGCAGCTCTGTTATGATCATCACTTAAACAGTTATAGGACTGTCCCGAGATTCCTCTGTTTATTGAAAATCTCTATAATTCATCCATGTAATTAACTCACCCAAGAGCAATAAAATACCCATTAGGCAGTGATATATACTTCTAACATTTAATTCTGCATTGACACAGTTTTAGCTCATTAGCTGGAATGTTAGGTGATTCTTTGCCATTGTATTGTCCTCATGCTGGGTATGCCGACACCAAGCTTATTATCCTTTAACTTGAGATGAGTAGTAACTAGGTTTTCGGGACATTCCTATAAATGTTAACTACAGTCATCTTATAATTTCTTACTATTTTATCCCAAACTCACGGAACAAAGACGAACAAAGACGAACACATACAATATTTTTTGAAATATCTTAACATTGTATGCTTTAAAAAGTGTTGCCTTGTATAATGCTCGAACCCTGAACCTTCGTTCAGTAGACACACATTAGTCGACGCTCTAGCCAAAAGGCGCCGTTGGTTTGTTGCGGTATTAAATAGTATATAACAAATGACATGATCTGCAGTTTGATTGGTTCCGATAATTTGGCATGTGAGCGATCTGCATGGAATCTTCAGTACTTTTTTCATCAAACGCCGATATATTAAAGGGTGAGGTAAGTCGGTGCGGATAGGGTCTGCTATTGATACGCTTATACAAGTTATATATATACTTAGCGTGGAATAATTACAATGCCAGAGTACGTTAGTGCTATATTTGTTATCCAATTAGGAACATATTCTATCTGTGTAATAAGAGATATAATGAAGAAGCACACTTAAAAGTGACGGTTGTTATGGTTATTTAAGGTTAATATTATTGATGACTAAAACATTTAATATAGCTTGAGCTTCATCAGGTTACACGTACGTTGAAGGAACAGTGATTTATTGCTTTATACAACTGGTTTCATGAACGATGACAATTTAAAACACATTTCTTGTACAATATTACAGCATTTAAAATAAGAGAAGATATCAAAGCCAAACAGGATAGGCAGCATTCAATGACCACAGTTAACCACAAACCACGCACCAAAACAAACATCAATTACAAAGATAATCACAATGCAGGGTATGCGACATCGCTAGTACAAAAAATAGCTCTTTGCAAAGATCCTTAGAAACAAGTCGCTGGCATTTATTTAAGGTTCTAGTTTTTTTTTGGCTTTAAAGCTACAGAGTCCCTATATCAATCGATTTCTTCTTTGTAGGCGTGTCTTTATTTGGAACTTCATGTTCACCAGCTCATGTCGAAATCGGGTATTTAAGCGAGCAAATATAGCGAAGGAAATCATTTACTGTAAATACATCGACCAGTGCACATCGTACCTATACACAGGTAACAGTAATTTTTACCAAAAAAAAAAAAAGTTAGCTTCTTTCGGGGCTCGAAAACACGACCTTCTGATTTCAAGTCCTGTGCTCTAACCACTGTACTACAAAGCTACTTGAAAACAAATGTATACTAACTACCATATATTATGAGGCAAAATAACTTAACATATTTGAACGCAACTAATGATGGATCAATAAATATGCAGTCCATATTGTCGCACGTGTAAATTAACATTGCCTGGTGTAATACTGTATCTTATCAATATGAAACTAATACTTCGCCTCAAATCAACCATATCTCGACTTGTTATTTAGCGCTTGATGAGTTTGCGCGCTCTTGTTATTACGTAATGCCTATTTAGTGTTAAAAATGCTACAAAATACCAATAAATAGCAGTGGTCTAGAGGTTCAGCGTACATCTTTCAAATCTTACAAGTGCAAGGCTGTGGTTCAAATCCCGTTCCGGGCAACTATTTTTTTATCACATATATTCTGGAGCCGTATATTTATCGATGTTACCTGTACGGAGGCTAAATAAAAATGTGATATTTTACGTATCGATTTCTCCTTATATAACGACTTTTGGGGTGTTCGTCGATTTGAAACTACTTCACACGTGACTCATTCATATTCATGAGTTATTACCAGTTAAAATAGGGACTGTACAGCTTTAAGGACTATTGGTCCGCCATCTTTAAAAATAAAATCCAAAATGGATGGGATATGGTGAAGTGATTTTGTCAACCAAATGCATATTTTAGGCATAGGCAATGTCAACCACATAGTAAATGACAGTAATTCAACACTATTGCTGTGAACATAATATCATAAACAAATCGTATATGACATAAATTGTGCCTTTTATATCCGAAAGGTTTGGAACAATTTTATTAAAAGTTGTGTTTTTCACACTATCTTTGTTAAACTTGTTAAAAAGTTTATCAAAAGAGGTTATGACCCTATCATTTGCAACGTACTGCATGCTTGGTGGTGGACCCTTTTACAGTTCGCCACTATGCTTCCTCTTTATTTGTACGATGACCGGACAGGCTGCGGACCCTATGATGACGCCTACCTAAAGCCGATTGGGACGGCGGCGTTTGATGTTTGTCCATGATCTTTCTTGTCGTGCCCTTAATGGTTTATTCTCTTACTGCTCTAGCTTCTGGCAAGTCATTGAGTACCTTCATTGTGGCTTTCTAGGCTATTGCTTTTTTTTGTATTATATTTACACGAGCATAATTATTTGTGGTTTACTTATATTGCCTATTGATGCTGCCTTGTTGGATAGAGATTAGATCATGGCTGGGATTTCTTTATTTACACTGTCCTGTTTTAATGGGATGACAGTAGGGTAAGTGTGAGGTTTGGTGCACCCTAGCACCGGTTTAAACCCCCAGTGGCCTACTTTGCCACTGACCGTTCCAAGGTGGTAGCCCTATTGTCAACCCTTTTGTGTTTGTGATGTCGTTTACTTTTAATATAAATGTTGCCTTCTTGTTTGTCTGTTTCTATTTTTTGTTTCTGTGTTTTGTGGTTGACTGTCCTCCTTGAATGCTACTTTCCCTGTCCGATCTTTTTATATTTCTTGTTTTTATGTGACATAAATTGGTCAACAGAATAGTCCATTTATTCAGCGAGAGCAGACGAGATATCACTTCTAAATAAAGTAAGCCGCTTTGAAAACACAACCGAAAAAACCAAGAGAGACACAAGGCAAGCTCTCAATCATGTCAATGACTTGGCAGAAGTAGAGCAATAAGGTTTAATAAAAATTGGATAAAAGTGTGACAAGAATAACACGCTATTAAATTGCTGATGACAAGAACAACATACTCTGACGATTGCTGATGGCATTTGAATTAAGAGTTGACAAGAACAACATTGACGATTGCTACAAGCATTCCAAATAAGAGTTGACAAGAACAACATACTCTGATGATTGCTGATGACATATGCAATAAGAGTCGACAAGAACAACATAATCTGACGATTGCTGCAAGCATCTAAAATTAGAGGTGACAGGAATAGCATACTCTGACGATTGCTGATGGCGTTTGAAAAAAGGCTGACAAGAATATCGTACTCTGACGATTGCTAAAAGCATTCCAATTAAGAGTTGACAAAAACAACTTACTCTGATGATTGCTGATGGCATACGCAATAAGAGTCGACAAAAACAACATAATCTGACGATTGCTGCAAGCATCTAAAATTAGAGGTGACAGGAATAGCATACTCTGACGATTGCTGATGGCGTTTGAAAAAAGGCTGACAAGAACAACATACTCTGACGATTGCTGCCTGCGAGCATTTGAATTAAAAGATGACAAGAACAACATACTCTGACGATTACTGCAAGCATTTGAAATAAGAGTTGACAAGAACAACATACTCTGACGATTGCTGCCTGCGAGCATTTGAAATAAGAGTTGACAAGAACAACATATTCTGACGATTACTGCAAGCATTTGAAATAAGAGTTGACGAGAACAACATACTCTGACGATTGCTGCCTGCGAGCATTTGAATTAAAAGATGACAAGAACAACATACTCTGACGATTACTGCAAGCATTTGAAATAAGAGTTGACAAGAACAACATATTCTGACGATTGCTGCCTGCGAGCATTTGAATTAAAAGATGACAAGAACAACATACTCTGACGATTACTGCAAGCATTTGAAATAAGAGTTGACAAGAACAACATATTCTGACGATTACTGCAAGCATTTGAAATAAGAGTTGACAAGAACAACATACTCTGACGATTGCTGCCTGCGAGCATTTGAATTAAAAGATGACAAGAACAACATACTCTGACGATTACTGCAAGCATTTGAAATAAGAGTTGACAAGAACAATATACTCTGACGATTGCTGCCTGCGAGCATTTGAATTAAAAGATGACAAGAACACCATACTCTGACAATTACTGCAGGTATTTGAAATAAAAGTTGACAAGAACAATATACTCTGACAATTGCTGCAGGCATATCAAATAAAAGCTGACAGGAAAAACATGCTGAAACGATTGCTGCAAGCCTTTGAAATACATTGTAAGAAAAAGTTGACAAGAATAACGTACTCTGACGATTGCTGCAGGGTTTGAAATAAGAGTAGACAAGACAAACATACTCTGACGATTGCTGCTGGCGATGAAAGGATTGACGCCGCTATCCATACTAACACCAACACCCGTCTCGTTTGTCCGACTGTACAGTGTTTGCGAGACTTTAACGGCATCACGATAACGAAATATCTGGAATAAAGGCAGACAATTATTATTATATTTAGTTCAGTGGTAATGTAAAAGGTATTACCAAAAGCCGTAAACGAAGTGTAACAATCACACACGCAGGCATCCACAGACACACAACGCAGGCATCCACAGACACACAACGCAGGCATCCACAGACAAACAACGCAGGCATCCACAGACACGACTTTTAAACAATAAGTACATGAACTATAATATACACATTTTAAAGTATAGGTGTAGCCCATGGAAGAGTCAGTAGCAAAAAAACCGTTATGGTGGACTAATGCTCACACTAACCCAATTATCTATCCAATACATGGCCCATGTAAGTCGGGTATCCACTTATAAACTAGTCAGCATTAAATGAATACCTTGAACTAATACTGTGCTTTAACTTTATAAAAATTATAAACCTAATCGTACTGAAAAATTAGGACTACAGTATTATATACTGAGCAAAAATAGAAACGTCCCCAAATTTACCCATAGATTTAGACACAATCAAACTATATTTTATTTAATCTTATATGCCAATACCTTTGTTAAAGGCTAGCACTGTCATGAAAACAATTTTCTTTGAATCAAACTTGTGGGCAAACTTATTCCCCTTGATTTGGTTTAAACAGCATTTCCGGGTCTTGTGGTTGAAACTTTGAGTTAACACAGTTTTGTTATATTGAAATAAACAGAGAATGCCCTCATCACCACAAAACAGAGAAAAGACGCTGATTTTTCACTCATTTTTGCGCCATACAGCTTTCAAGAACGAATATTTTCAGATTACCTCCCTTTATAATAAAAATATAGTGATTCCAAAATTTGAATAAAACTTGTTTTAGCAGCAACAGACAAACTTTGGTTTTTGATGATTATTAATATTGATCAGAATGATTGAGTGATAAGTATAAAACGATGAAAGTATATCTAGATTGGTGTACAAAGTTAACAAAGTCAACCCTATGCAAATCATATTAAAAGAGGGACGTTTCTATTTTTGCTGAGTATATACTACTATAATTCGTTTATTACTTATCGGTAGGAATTACCTATTTTTTGCAGGATTTGCTCTAGACCGAAATGGGTCAATATATCTGTAATATATATTACTGTAATATATATTACTGCATTTATTACCGTGTGTATAGAAAAACATGCATTAGCCTCGTCATAGGTCTATTTGTACCGAGGCCTTCCCAGGTAAATAAATACTGTATAGGGGAACCCTTAGGAGCAACAAATACAAAAAAAAACAGAAACGTAGCAGACGCGGTTTGATTGAGAAAATATGATGTGCATCACCTCTCACACCCCCTAACACAGACTTAAACTGCATTGTATTTTTAAAGCTACACATATGGGACTTGATGATCCAAAGGACCAGTAACCAATAAACTACTGATTTATAGTCGGGGAGACCTTTTACAGCCGACGCACAGCTTTAAACAAACGCTAGTGTGAATGTTAATACATACTGAAAGAGGATCCCTTGGAAGCAACACACCCAAAAACGAGAGACAAGTGCAGACTCGGTTTTATTTAATCTTATTACCTCTCATGAACAGACTCAATAAAACCGAGTCTGCTACTTTTATCTCTTGTTTGTGTTTGTTGCGTCCAAGGGATCTCCTTTGCAGTAGTTATTAATATATTTACTTAGGAGGATTGCTTCTCCAGAAAACATTAGTGTTCAGTGTTGGGGTAACATAATGTTGATAAGATAGGCACATAATAGGTAATTTTTGTTCATGCATGTATATACATAGAATATGATCATATATATCGAGCTGGAATAAAATTAAGGATGTTGTCTGGGCAAGTTTTGACATTTTCCAGTCTAAGAATTTTATTTGTTAATTCATAATTTTATCTGACAACAGAATTGTTTATTTTTTTGCATTCTAGTATATGAATATAATGTAGGATTTAAGAAGGAAACATATAAAATTTGAAGTAATTTTTTTCCACCCATATTTTTTCCGTCATTTGTTATCATTTTTTGTTGTCAACAAAATAGGGGATATGGGTAGCTCGGAGTAGAATTTATTCTTTTGCTATAGAAAAAATAAGATTTTTGTTTTTCAATAGTGGAATACGTGTATATAAAGGAGATACTGTGCTAATTTTATGTTCGATCTCTATGTCAAAATTGTGGGTACAGTATTTTACAGTGAAAATGTCAAAATAACTATACAAATGTGTCCTTAGAAGTCTGATGACCTATATTATTTGTTTTACTTGAAAATGTTCAATAACTCTATTTGTCCTCTTTTTAGTGAAATTTTGGAACTGGAAATATGTGACTTCTTCAAAGACGTCTATTGGAAAAAAAGTGTGTGACCTACCCTTTTTTGATATTTGTATCTAAATGATACCAAAGAAGCTTTTAATATCAATTTAAAAAACATCTCAGCATTACGTCCTTTCCCAGTCAACCTCCTTAATGTATTTCGATTTCATTTTTGTAACTAAATGTTTTTTCCTTTTGTTTAATTTAGGTTGTCTGAAATTAAAGGAAAATTGCCAAAAATGAAATATGGGTCAAATATTTATTTTAAGATATTTCAGAAAAGACGATAGTGACCTATTTAGTTTTAAATCTAACATATGCTTAGTTTAAACCGTTCTAGCCAATATTAAATCTTAATAACAATTGTTCATAAAATTGTTTTTGAAGAAACTGTATACAATGTCCTTATTTCAAGATATATAGTTAAACGTGTGGAATTATGTTACTCAGTTGTGGAGTCAGAGATCATTTAGTCTAAGTCAATTTGTTTTTTATCGATTTCTATTAAACTGTTTATGTTTAATAGTTTATGTAAACATCTATCATACAACCAGCATTAAAGAACATAGAACATGCATTAATGGTGCAAATGGCATATGTTCTACCTTAAAACAAACAAATAAAAAAATAGTTTAGTTGTATTACGTCAAAGCGTCTCATTTAAGCGTATTGATTTACAACGGGTAGAATTAAAGGAATAAACTTGTTATATTAAAGGAATGGATTTGTTATATTAAAGGAATGGACTTGTTATAGTAAAGGAATGGACTTGTTATAGAAATAAACTTCAATTGTATTCTCTCCGCATGGTCTAGAAAATATTATTAATTTTTCGGATTAAAGGAAATTTCTGTATTATTGGCATTTTTAATATTGAGATCTGCTCAACCCGGATCTAGAGGACGTGAACGGAAGCACTTTTCAGTTCTGCAATATACTTTGTATTTATCGTGTTCGACGATTTCCAAATTATTTTCTTTCATACGAATGTCTTATTTAGGGCAAAGCATTTTTTTTTAGAAACTGGGACCATACCCGCTCGCCATGGAATGGTATGAAAATAGCTCATTGAAGGTTCCACTTGCAGCGTCATATGCATACCATCTTCGGGATGGTTAAAATTTTAGTACTGTTGACATTTAAATATTAAGTTCTGCTCAACCCGGGGCTAGTGGGCGTGAACGGTAGCATGCGTGTTTCACTACCGTTCATGACTGCAAAATATTTTTGTATTTATAGTGTTCGGCGATTTCCAAATTTCTCATTTCAAACTCTTTTGATGTGAATTTAGTTATGATTTTGGAATAGAAAAATCGTCATATCACAATGAGTAAAAGTTTCGATGCAAAACAAATTAATATATATTAAAATGTTATTAATTTAAGAATACATAGTTCAACAAAGAGGCACCATGCGGCTACTATAATGGTACATTTACCAAGTTTCATTAATAATTCTTGAACGGTTTTAGAAAGAAAACGCTATTGATATGCTGTAGAGTAACCAAGTAACAACTCGTCATTTTTGTTAAATCCATTAAATATTAATATAAGAATGTTCAATACTACATTAGGCATCACGAGATGAATAGGTTAGAATGTGAAGCAAGTTTCCTGAAAAAAAAATAAATAATAATTTTGAACTGACAATCTTACAATCCGCAAACAAATAATTGAAAAAAATATTTTTCTCCAATTACGTCGTTAGTTTACAGTCTTACGCTAGACATAGCTTTTAAGATAATGTTCTTTATATCTAAATACACAGCACGACAACAAGCATGTTAAAGATTACATTCCGTAACTAGAGTATTGTCACGCTATAGTTCTCCAACTGTACTGTAAGTAAAAGTAATTTCCCCCAGACATATTGCTTTTAAAAGTCACAACACGATCACATAAATCATTGATGAAAAACACCAAGTGCTGGAGAAATGACATTCCTCTGAATGAAAAACACCAAGTGTTGGGGCGAAATGACATTCCTCTGAATGAAAAACACCAAGTGCTGGGGCGAAATGACATTCCTCTGAATGAAAAACACCAAGTGCTGGGACGAAATGACATTCTTCTGAATGAAAAACACCAAGTGCTGGGGAGAAATGACATTCCTCTGAAAGTATAGAAAGCACATTTGTGAACGAAGCACTTGGTATTTTTTAAATTTCTAGAGACGTTAAAGAGCTAGAACAAAATGTGATTTAAACTGAAAGAAGTAGAGTCTCTTTGTCCTAAAGGTTAACCAACCTATGGCTATAAACAGTTTATAGCCATAGGTTGGTTAACCTTTAGGACAAAGAGACTTGTGTACTAACATAAAATACAATCTTGATTTGAACAAAACACCGACGGACTAAAAATAATCGAAAATCAAAGATGTTGCATTTGTAGATGTTCTGTATATATATATATATATATGTTCTTTATTCTTGGTACATATAAATCGATGATCCCAAAGGACCACTAAGAAAAGTGAATGAAATATAGATACACTTGAAAATGTGTACATTACATTCTAGCTATTGTTTTAAACTGATCGATGTTTGAGTTTCCGCGATTCTCAGAACTATCCTGTTATTTTAACTTAAGTTCCGCTAGCTCTATCTTTCACATCAAAACATGAAAAAAAATGGTTATAATTATGGAACCCACAGCATCAAAAATGGTTATATGGAACCCACAGCATCAAAAATGGTTATATGGAACCAAAAGCATCAAAAATGGTTATATGGAACCCACAGCATCAAAAATGGTTATATGGAACCCACAGCATCAAAAATGGTTATATGGAACCCACAGCATCAAAAATGGTTATATGGAACCAAAAGCATCAAAAATGGTTATATGGAACACACAGCATCAAAAATGGTTATATGGAACCCACAGCATCAAAAATGGTTATATGGAACCCAAAGCATCAAAAATGGTTATATGGAACCCAAAGCATTAAAAATGGTTATATGGATCCCACAGCATTAAAAATGGTTATATGGAACACACAGATGGAACCCACAGCATCAAAAATGGTTATATGGAACCCACAGCATCAAAAATGTTTTCAATGTACCACAGACCAAATCAAATGAGCAAATTAAATATGTAAACATTACAATACACAAAACAAGGAGCGGTGAATAGGTTGTTACCGACGTGGAAATGTCAGGAGGCAATACCGCCTAGAGGTTAGCTTTAAGCGATTGTATTTGTACACAACCTCGTTATTATCCTGTAATCAGTACCCAAATTGACAAAACAATGTACACAAAAGTACTTCCCATCAAAATTACATATCTAACAATAAAGTCTATGAATGTATAACATTTAACACCAACACGTTTATATTTTAAATAAAATATTCTCAAGATACAAATTAAATCGCAAACCATACATTTAAATGTTGTTGTTGAATATAACAAATACAAATCGAGCGCCGTATTATAAACTTTGATTTGGGGGAAGTTTGGTGTTATCATAAACAAGTTTTTTTTCTGTACCTAACATACGACATAGCACTCCACTATATTTTTAAGTCATCATATATATATTAAAATGTAGTCCTTAGAACATACAGCACTATTTTTTTTCAATTCCAGTGCACATAACGAAACATAATTATAATAAATATTCGCCTGGCTCCAGCTTGAGAATATTAAGTGTAAGCGTCGGAAACAAAAACCTCAAACGAACCTCATGTGTATACCTCCAAATATTTAATTATATGGTTATACATGATATGAATTGCTTTTAATGACATAATCAATAAATAAGAAAATAAGAAAATAATTAGGTAAGGAGTATGCCATTAATATAGTTTAAATATACCTCATTAATTTTATTTCCCGTGAAAGCTTACATACTGAAATGTATTTGGAAGCACATATTTATAGCGTAGTATGTGCGTATAAATACTGAAAAGCGGATCCATTGGAAGCAACAAACACAAACAAGAGAGAAATGTAGCAGACTCGCAGATGCCGCCTAGCACCGGCTTAGGCGGGATTCTACATTAAGACCAAAAAGATTGGGCTTGATGGTCCAGTAAGTAATAATACCACTGATTTATAGACGGGAAGACTTTATCCAGCCGCCGCACAATACTATATAACTTTTTTATATCATCACTAGTGATGATACTAGTGATGATATAACTTTGCTGGAACTACTTTCTTAACATATTTGTTAAAAAACACCCTGGTTAAAAGTTAAAATATTTTTCAATTTCTTCTTTTACGTAAAGTTATATAATAAAAAGTATAACTGACAGCATAAATTTGATACTGAATTAATATCACTCGAGGGAAAGAGTTCTTCGAACTCGTTTTTTTAACCAAATTACCACTTTTTTCCCTCGTGACATAAATTCAGTATCAAATTAATGCTGTTAATTATTTTCTATATAATCCATACTGATTGATTGTATACTTTCATATTGCCCATTTACGTTGCATTGAGATAATTGTTAACGCCTTTTTATAAGAGGATGAATGTTGACAAGGCAATAGTGCAGTCGGTAATAAGCTACTTTCAACTGTAAAGAAACGGAAACATATCAACATAAAAACGACATTTTGTTGAATTTTCTGTGAAATAAATTGAATAAAATAATTAAATTGAATTGATTAATTGAAACTTTCTCCCACTTACTGATTTTAATGATTACTCAAACATTTTCAGACAATGTTTTTAATGCCATAACGCCACGTCAACGTCATACGTTGATTGATCAAATCTCGCCAAATAAATTTCCGAACAGAATGAAACACATTATACGATTTCCACCCGATGGCATCATGCTATAGAAATAACCCAATTATAATGTAAAAAAATGAATAATGTATACTGCTCAAAATAACTTAAGGACCGCAAGAATACTTCTCCATATGCTTACCAGTGAAAGTAGCGACATTATTAGTTATTAGGATTCTTGACAGGGTACATGTGCTCACATTCCCTGCCTGGGAATATATATTTCCAGGCAGGGAATGTGAGCCCATGTTCCCTGTCAAGAATCCTAATAACGAATTTGTCATACTTCAAAGTTGTAACCATTTATTTATGAAAAAAAACAGCCAAAAACACGATTTCATTTTTATTGCGTCAATTACCCCGTGACGTGCCTCTAACTAGACGTTGTTTACTTTCGTGACGTCATCGCTCTAACGTCGTTAAATTTTGCGGATTTTTTAATAAAATAAACGTATTTTGTCACTATGTTAACGTTTTATTATCTGTAAAATTGCAAAAAAATACACTTACGATAATTTCAGACTTTTACACACAGTGGAAAGCGCAGAAAAGCGATAGGTAGGAAACAATCGGCAGTTTCCAAAACGAATCGGCAACATTATCGTCGCCATTTTGTTTTTGTGTATTTGAGTAATGGGGTACCTTCGGGGAATTCGTCCTATGTTCACGTCTCGAGACGTAGACATGGTCTCATGTCTACGGCGCATTGACCAATGAAATCCTGAGAATTTTCTTTGCAGTATGACAAACCATTTTCAAACGGTTACACAGAATGCTTAAGCAATGTTGCATTACACTGGACATTGTCAGGTCTTCTGCATTAGGCGAAAGAACAAAATGTTGATATACGTTGTTCTGTTAAAGGAGTCCGAGATTTTTGATAATTTCTAAAAGTCATTAATTTGCCCCAAAACAACAATATTAAAAGTTTTATTATGTTTTGCAAATGAATTCGTTACGTTTAATCAGTACCAATGGAACAATGGACGCGAAAATTTAATAGTCCACTATTAACTAACCTTTGAAAGTTTAAATAAATACACCGGAAAATGTGGAGCGAGGCCCTGGTATATGGAAAATGAATGCTAGTATTTTATCACAAAATGAATATAAAGAAATAATAGAAACCTTTTGGAAGTATTGGAAAAATGAAATGAATACATTTAGCTCTAAAAAGCAATGGTGGGACATGACAAAACATAAAATAAAAACTATTTCAATGAATTATTGCAAAGAACAAGCATCAAATAAACACGAATTAAAATACTTGAAGAACAATTACAACTTTTAAAATCAAAAAATTATATCGAACATAGAGAACAAATAAATTCATTATCGAATGAATAAGATCTAAAGCAAATTATATCGAAAAAAATGAAAAATCAACAAAATATTTCTTTAATCTAGAGAAAAAAAGGGGTAAACAAAAGCTTTGGTCAAAAATAAAATGTGAAAACGGTGAAATCAAACGCGACATCACTTCAATCTTAAAGGAGCAAACAAACTTTTACAAAACCCTTTTTACCTCAGAAGGCATAGATATTAATTCGGCACGAACACTTTTATCAAATGTTGAAAAAACACTACAAATTGAGGATGTTGACAAACTTGAACAAAAGCTCAAATTAGACGAAGTGGAGGTCGCCGTTTTTAAATTCAAATTAAATAAATCTCCAGGAGAAGATGGAATAGTCTGTGAATGGTACCAAACATTTTGGCACACAATTAAAAATGAATTTATGGAAGTAATAAATGAAATATTAGATGACTGTTTGTTATCTAATTCGCAGTGCAAAGGAATCCTCTCACTCATATACAAAAATGGGGAACGAGAAAACTTAAAAAATTGGCGACCTTTAACTTTGCTAAACGTCGACTACAAAATTAAAGCTAATATTTTAAATTTCTATTAACACTGAGGCTCGTGTACTTTTTTTTTTTAAATCATTATTGAGAATCTTAGCTCTGTGCAGTATCCATTTGGACAAATTAACATTAAAATGATTAATGCAAATGTTTTACTTTATAAATGACTGCTTACAGAGCTGTAGTTTGTTGTACTCCATAGGGAGGAATTATTTTGATGCGGTCGATAAGGGAATGTTAATAAGGCATTGCATAATTGTACAAAGATATATTTAGTTAATATATTTATTTCAAGCAGTTATTTTTTATTGTGTCTCATATTGAGGTTAATATTCAAATCATTGCTGAGAAGATATATTTATAGTATATTTATATCGAGCAGATATAATATTGTTATTTTTGTATATATATTGTCGTTGTCTCACATCGAGGTTCATATTCAAATATTGAGAATATTATCTCTGTGTAGCATCCATTTGAGCTAAAATTAACGTTATTTTATGCAAACGTTAAATAGCTACTTCCGTAACTATATACTGATGTAAATGCTTATCAATAGCTACTTTCATAGCTATTGATGGAACATTTAGCTGTAAGTTGTTGTGCTTCACAGAGGTGAAATTCTTCTTAATATAAGTCAATAAGGGAAAGAGCATAGTTTGTACGAAAAAATGTTGTTGCTTTTTTTTGTATATGAAACAGATAAAATGCTATTTTTGTGGTTGACAATGTTGTTGTTTTTATACAGTAAAAATGGTGCTTCATTGGGGTATAAGTTTACCTCCACTGCCAATGAGATTATTATATTTATACCCCTAATCTTTGCTCTCTTTTAAAATTAAATTTAGGAGCTACATTTCTCTTTTTGTTTACATTTTTGTTGTTTTTGATCATAAATTTTTTTTTTTTTTTTTTTTCACCACTTGACTTCAGAAGTGGTCCCTTTTTAGGAATTTCTAATTTGGAAAGGTGGTAAATGAACATGAAGAGGCACTATAATTTTAAAAAATGTGGTCTAGGTTTCTTAAGTTTGTTCAGAAAGAAGATAGTTAAGCAATATACATTTGTAATAGACAGCTATGACTAATTTGAAAATAGGTAGTATTAATTGCAGAGGCTTATTCACAGATTCATTTAAAAGAAGAGACATATTTCATAGATGTATGGACAAATATGACATAACATTTTTGGTTGACACCCACTCCACTAAAGAAGTTGAAAGTAGATGGCGTTCAGAATGGGGTTACACAGCCATTTTTAGCTCTCATACCAGTAGCAGCCGGGGAGTGGCTATGATGTTCAAAAATAGTTTTAAATTTGAAATCTTGAACAGTATTGTAGATCCGTATGGTAACTATATAGTGGTAGACATTAAATTTTATGAACAGCAGATAACATTAGTGGCAATATATGGACCTAATGATGATAATCCACTGTTTTTTAAAAAACTCTTTCAAACTATAGATTCTATTGAAAACACAGCAATTATAATAGGTGGTGACTGGAACGTCACCCAAGATTACGATTTAGATAACATTAATTATAAACATAAAAATAATCAAAATACACAAAGGTGTTTAAAAGAACTGATATCAGATTTTGACTTGTTTGACATCTGGCGTGAAATAAATCCAAATAAAGAAGATTTACTTGGACCGGACCAAATAAAAAACAAGCACGACTTGACTATTTTTTGATAACATCAGAGCTAACAGAGTTGATAGATAATGCTGATATTGACATACGATATAAATCGGATCACAATCCTATTTCAATCTCATTGAAATTCATTTCGCAAGAAAGGGGTAGAGGTACCTTTAAAATGAATAACAGTTTACTTAATGACATTGAATATGTAAATATTATAAAGCTATGCATTTCAAACACTATTGAGCAGTATTCTTCTGATAATAATGAAATTGATATAACCGATCAATTATTGTGGGAAACTTTAAAACTGATGATGAGAGGAAAAACAATCTCATATTCAACTTATAAAAAAAGAGATCGAGAAAAAAAAGAAAAAGATATTGAATCACGGATTAGAGATCTCCAAAGCGATGAGGAAAAAAATGAAGATGACATATTAAAATTAAGGTCAGAGCTTAAAGAAATTAGAGAAGAAAAAGTTAAGGGTATAATATTAAGAACAAAAGCAAAATGGAAGGTGGAGGGAGAAAAAAGCACAAAATATTTTTGTAACTTAGAAAAGAGACATTATACAGAAAAATTAATCCCAAAAATAATTGTTAATCATAAAGAAATCACTAATCCAAAGGAAATTCTAAATGAGCAAAGAATCTTTTATAAAAACTTGTATAGCTCAAAAAAAGTAACCATAGATAGATTTGATAGAGAAGTCTTCTTTGACGATGAAAATCCTTTTTTAAATAAATTAAATGAAGAAGAAAGGGATTCATTGGAGGGCCCACTATCAATGGCCGAATGTCTGAATAGCCTAAAGAATATGAAAAACAATAGATCTCCTGGATTGGATGGTTTTACCGTAGAATATTATAAATTTTTCTGGTCAGATATAGGACAATATTTAGTGAACTCTTTGAATTATGCTTATACACATCAACAATTATCTGTAAGTCAAAAACAGGGACTTATCACTTGCATACCTAAAGAAGGGAAACCAAAAATTTTCCTAAAAAATTGGCGTCCAATAACCCTCTTACCTGTGGATCAAAAAATAGCATCATCGGCCATTGCACATAGGATAAAAAAAGTATTGGATAAACTCATTTCCGAGACACAATCTGGCTTTATTAAAGGAAGATACATGGGAGATTGTAACAGATCAATTTTCGATATTTTGGAAAAAGCAAAGAAAGAAAATTTACCCGGTATTCTGTTATTAGTTGATTTCAAAAAAGCTTTTGATTCGTTAGAATGGCAATTTATAAAGGACACACTTGTATTCCTCGGCTTTGGGGATTCCATTATTAGATGGTTTAATACCTTGTATAATGATGTAAACAGTTTTATAATTAACAATGGGTATTTATCTGAACCGTTTAATATAGAACGCGGAGTGAGACAAGGCGACCCCCTTTCTCCATATTTATTTATCTTGTGTGTAGAACTATTAAGTGCTGCTTTAAAAATGAACCCAAATATAAAAGGATTTCAATATAATGGATCAGAATATCTCATTAACCAATATGCAGATGATTCATTACTTACACTTTCAGGAGATGAAATTTCATTAAATACATGTCTGAATGTCATTGAACAATTTGCTGGTTGTTCTGGAATGAGAGCTAACTATGAAAAAACACAAGCAATATGGTTCGGGGCTAAAAGGGGTTGTGGTGAGGAACTAGTTACTGAAAAAGCAATACTTTGGAATCATGAGGGGAACTTCAAATTATTAGGAATAGTGTATGACCTAAATAAGGACGATATGACAATTGATAATTTTAAACAAAAACTATTATCCATAAAAAACCTTTTAAAAGATTGGTCATTTAGAAAATTAACAATAATTGGGAAAGTTACAGTGATAAAATCTTTGGCCCTTCCTATTTTAATACCGTGTTTTACTGTACTTAACACTCCATCTACAGAAATATTACATGAAATAGAAACTGTATTTTACAACTTTATTTGGGATGAAAAAAGAGACAAAATAAAAAGGAAAACTATGATTAACGAGAAACAAAATGGAGGAATAAAAATGATACACGTAGCATCTTTTTGTGATGCACTTAAAATGACATGGTTTAAAAAAATATGTGATGTGAATTATAAGGCGCAATGGAAAACCTTACTTTTGGACAATATTGAACGTTTTGGAGGAGATAAATTTCTGTTTATTTCACCCCTTGGATTGAAACGTATAGCAATACATTTTAATATCTTTTGGCAAAGTTTAATATGCAAATGGGCTAACATTGAAGATCTGCCTCCCACAACCCCTGAACAAGTTCTCTCTCAAAGCATATGGAACAATGATAATATCCAGGTAAATAATAGAATGCTCCTTAAAGAGTCATGGATCCGTCAATCCATATTCTTTATTAATGATTTAGTGAAAGGTGACTGTTCATTCCTAAGCCATCAGGAGTTTTTGACAAAGTACAATTTGAATACCCATTTCTTAGATTATTTTGGAGTTTTAAACGCTATCCCTAGACAATGGAAACATGCTATCGCAAATCAGAGAAAACTTGAAAATCCTGAAACCAAATACACGAAAATTCTTAAAGGAAACAAAAAGATAACAGCTATTTTCTACAATTTGTTTATTGAAAAAATAGCTGTTAAAAATGAAAAAGCTATCATAAAATGGGAAACGGAAATAAAACCGGAAACTATGCTTGAATGGGAAATAATTTATTCAACTCCATTCCAGATCCTTGATACAAAGATGCAGAACTTTCAGTTCAAATTTTTACACAGGATTATTTATACGAATGCAATGTTATATAAATGTAAACTTATTGAAACAGAGTTATGCACCTTTTGTAGCGAAAGTAAAGAAACATATAAACATTTATTTTACGATTGTGCAGTTGTTAAAACATTTTTGCTTAGATTAAAGGAACATCTTCAAACAGAATGTAACTTGACATTTATATTAACAAAGGAGAACTTTCTTTTGAATACTATTACTAATATGTCAATTGAGAACCAATGTTTGTATACTTGTGCTATATTAGCTAAATACTATATATATTGTTGTAAAGTTAAGGGTGTTACTCCAAAGTTGAATCCATATATTGAAAAATTAAAGCAAGAAAAAAATGTTGAACTTTATTCTAGATATATGTGCGCGTATAAAAAATCGGAAATCATTACAAAAAAATGGGATTGCTTAAAGCATATACTCAACTCTTAGTTGTATTTCTCAATATTAAATGTAGTTGATGGATCTTATGTAGACTCAACATATATTGTTTTATGTATTTAGTTCGAAAATTTTATAACAATGCTAAGAATAAAATCACAACTATAATAAAGCGATAAGAAGTCTAGATAGGATCCACCAACATAGCTGTTACTCTGTAATTGATACATTGATGTGTATACATAAACATGATGCTACTAACATTGATCTACTCAGTTTTTGCATTGCTATTTTATCTATCTTTGTTATTTTTGAACTTCTGTAAGAAATATGACCAATAAAAAAAAATCTAAAAACCAAAAAAAACAATTTGTCGTGATAAAGAACACGGAGGTCTTGATATGATAGACATTAATAAGGTCATTTTAAGCATGAAAATAAAAACAATCTATAAAATAATAAATGCTGAAACGGACCACTGGAATGCCATTGGAAAATACTATCTCAGATCGGTTGATCGACAATTCACACAAACATATTTTCTATGCAAATGTTCTTCCATAGAGGGTTTGTGTATTAAAAGAAAAATATCTCAGTTCTACAAAAAATCATTAAATGCTTGGGTAGCGTATCGAAAGTTACACACGCCGAAAAACATTGAACAAGTTCGTATGCTTCCACTATTTGGAAATCATGAGATAACGTTTTTAAATAAACCTCTGTTCTTTAATACTTTTACAAGAAGCAATATAGTTTTATTTCAGGATATTTGGGATGACGCAAATTCTTCCTTTGTCTCAGAAAATAAAATTGTACAAAAGCTTAAATTTAAGCAAAACTGGATATCAGAATGGTCGGAACTCAAAAAAGCAATTCCCAGGAAGTATATAAATGCCATGATTATCCGGGAGTTTGTTCCAGAAATACCTCCGATTCTTAATATAGCGGATATACACATTCTTAATTTCAAAAACGAAATTATACCACCAAACAAATTAAAGACCAAGCATATTTTAAAGGTCATTAACTCGAATAATGCGAAACTTAAACTGAAACAAATTGGGAGCAAAAGCTTTTTTTAAATAATGTCAAATGGAATCATGTTTGGGCAAATATTAAGCACTCATTAAGCTTCAGGAAGGCCAAACAATACCAGTGGAAGTTCTTACATAATGCTATTTTCACCGAACACAGGTTAAACATTATGCATCTGTCTAACGGTTTGTGCAATATATGCAAAAAAGATAGGGAGACTTTATGTCACCTATTTTTTGACTGTAAAATAATAAAACGGGTATGGGAAAACATAGAAATTATTATTAGAGATATAATAGAATTACTTGATTTTAATTCCGAAATCAATTTAAATTTCACAGACATAGCGCTTGGATTTTATCACGTTCCGATTAAGTATAACATAGTGAATACAATAATATATGAAACCAAGTGGAATGTCTGGAAATTTAGAAATAGTTATAAATACGATGAAAGGGTGATATCCACTGACACTCTTTTTTCAAATATAATACATTCTGTGAAGGAACAAATCAAATGGCAAAATACAAGAAAGGAAAATAAATCAGCAATTGAATATATACGTTTGCTGTAGCTTTTTTTTTTTTTTTTTTTTTTTTTTTGTTTCCATTCTTTTCGGATTGATTTCAAGGAATGAAAAATTCAATTCTTTTTATTCAACTGCTTTTTTCGTTGAGAGAAAAAGCGTTACGCAATGAATTGAAAGATATGGTTCTGAAGCACTTGCTGTTCTGTTCCTTGAATTTCGTTTTGTCAAGGGATAGAATAATCGGCAACGGCTGGATAATCACAATTTATTAATTTAAAATGATGAGAATGAATATAATTGAGTGATTATAATAATCAATGAATTAATCATAAATATGCATATGTGTATATTTATGTACAGAGTATATGCGTATATGTATATACACATATAATGTGTATGTATATAATTATGTATGTGTGTATGCAAACGCATGTATATGTATATAAATGGGTGAACCTGAGAATGAATGAATGAATAAATGAATGAATTGAATTGAATTGAATTGAATTGAATGAATTAAATGAATTGAATGAATTGAATGAAATGAATGAATTGAATGAAATGAATGAAATCAATGAATGAATGAATGAATGAATGAATGAATGAATGAATGAAATAAGCGGGTCATTGACTATGGCAAAAAGAAATGATAACAAAATAAACGTATGTTAATTTTTCGTTTGTATTATGTATGTGGCTTAAAATGAAGCATGTAAAGACACATTTGATAGGCTTTATGATTATGTACACTTTGTTTTTTTGTTTTGTATATATATATATTAATAAACGGGCCATTGATTATGGTTCAAAAAAAATAAATAAATACACCGAACAGTTTTGAAAAACGCTGATTTTTTTACCATCCAAATGAAGTAAATTTTCAAGACCTAGTTCCATATTTGGCACTGCACGCTTATCTGTAGAGTTATTCTAAAGAAAATGGTGACAAATGTTTGTTAAGAAATCAATAGTCATGAAAATAATACGAAATAACATTGGGGGAAAAAAACATTTTTATTGAAATTTCATAATCTCGATTTTCAAATTACTTGTTTTTGGTGTGAAATATTCCTAAATAATACAGAAACACGAAACAGTTTCCATTTTTTGGAATGCAATGTGTATTTAACCGTGTGCGATGATGCAAGCTTTAATCTTATTGAAATAAAGAAGGGATTGTCCTTAACTTATTTGAGGAGTATATATCGATCAGTACGGTATGCAAGGGTTATTGTATGGCAAAATAAATTGGAACGCGGACGACCCACAAGTTAGTCGTTTTTAAATTCAATAACCTAATTATGGCATGTTTAAAAAGTGGGGTGCGTTCTATGCCCGTGTAAGGTAAAATCAAATGCATTTTATCTTATATTGAAGCTTGCGTATCAAATACGATTAACATAACCTTAGGAGACTGTCAACAATGGTAGAAAGAGACAGGGATTTGTTGAAAACAGCATTTACAATATATTGAACGTCAGAGTTTTATATGCGTGCTACTTTTTGTTTGATGCTTGATATTTTATACCAACCTAGCCGCTAAGATAACTAAATTTTATTTAAAATTATAATAATAATAATAATAGTCTTTATTTACAGAGTTTAACACATTTATCTATAAACTAATCTTCCATGAGACCCTCTATTATATACTAATTTACAAATGACAAATGAAAGAACAAATCAAATAAAGCAGTAAGTGATCAATCAAGGCAATATTGTTTTTAAATAGTAACTGTTTGCATTCAAATTAAACCTTCAAACGTTGCACACAACACACATACACTCGTTTACCCTATATATGTACAAAAGAAACTAGCTCTAAGATGAACAAGTATAATGAAGCTATCGAAAAAGAAACGAAGCAGGCATAATTAATAACAACAAAAAGGAAAATGAGATTGGAATAACACATATAAATACATATGAACAAATGGTGAAAATTACTATTTAAATATATACAACAAAATTATTTCTCAAATCCTGTCTGCTTTGAAAACGGTGTATTAAAATATATAAGTATTTAATTCGAACATTAGGTTCTTTTCATCCATTTTATGAAATTCGAATAAAATGCATCAATAGTATTCAGAGTTTTTAATTTATCTGGTAAGCTGTTCCATATAATAGGTCCTGAATATGCAACACTTTGTTTATACATTTCTTTGTTTGGCCTTGGTGGAATAAAAGTATATGTTGATGTTGATCTTAGCACTGGCTCAGTATCATTGCCATTATATGTGTAAACATTTCATTAACTTATTGAGGTGCTTCCATGTATTTATCCCCATCCTCTGACATGGACGTTCCTTGAGCACTATATTATTGGGGGTATATTTTTGTTAACATATTAATTTTCAAGTGTTTGTAATTCCACTATTGAAAATTCAATACACCTTGCAGTCGATACGAACATTAACGACATAATTATTACCGGTGATTTTAATTTTAATCTTAACAATGCCAATTCCTGTCGGCAAATAACGTCAATGTGTGAACAGTTCTCATTACACCAATGCATAAATGAACCAACTCATTTCACAGAAAATTCATCTTCAATAATCGACATTATTTTGGTTAATAATAAAGACAATGTATTGCTAAGCGGTGTAGGGGACCCCTTTTTACAACAAGATATTCGTTATCACTGTCCAATATTTGGTATTCTTAACTTTAAAAAGAACCATATTAAATCGTTTACACGGCATATCTGGTATTACGATAAAGGGGATTACGATACGTTAAGGCAGATGGCCCTACATACCGACTGGACTATGCATTATGACAATGATATTAATGTCCACACAAACAATATAACGGAACATATAATACACATATCAAAACAATGCTTCCAAATAAATTAGTTCGAATCAAGCCAAACGATCTTCCATGGATTACTACCCCTATTAAATGCTTGATCAGAAAATGTAAGCGAGCCTATCGAAAAGCTAAACGAAACAATACACCGCCCAGGGGGGCGTTTCACGAAGCATCGTACGTAAGTTTTTATCGTAAGTTTTTGCGTACGAAGTTCGTAAGTGATTACAAGCGTTTCACAAAAAAAATAACTTACGATTTCCCGTGAAAATATCGTTAGTTTTTACCTAAGTCTACACCAACACCTTAGGTGGTGTACGCATTTTTTTTTCGTAAGTAAAAAAAACAAAATGGCGACAATAGTTCATTTTCAATCAGTATTGCAGATAATTCTCATCGATGAAAACCGGGAACTGACACCGAGCCAGCTTTTTAGCTTCATTTTCTGAAAATAGGTTTCAATCCATCACGTGATGGCCTATTTATATACGAAAGCACATACATGTCGGTAGATGTCAAGGTCGACGTCTCCGCTGAAGTTGCAAAAATGCCAAAATTAAATGCCAAATATTTGTTTATAATTAAATGACAAAGGAACCCAATGGATGGATTCCATTGTACCGGTAAGTGTATGTATACATTAATGCTGTATTATTGTATTATACAATCAGGTAAGATTATGATGATGAATGTCCATCAATGAAAATAATGCAGGGATGCTAATTTACCCCACCCACTAAATTATTTTGAGAAATAAGTAGGCTTGTGCCACTCTACGGACTGTGACATTTATTAAAGTATATGGATTTCCAAGCTGTGTTATTGACCGTCATAGCCATATTAGTATCGTGTATGCTGACATTATAGATCTATTTGAATCCATATAGCCGAAATGTATCAGAGCTGTCCATACAATGCATATGTCAAAGCTGCCCCTACACTGCATATGTCAGAGCTGTCCCTAAACTGCATGTGTCATAGCTGTCCCCGACACTGCATGTGTCATAGCTGTCTCCGACATTGCATGTGTCAGAGCCTTCCCTACACTACATGTGTCAGAGGTGCCCATACACTGCATGAGTCAGAGCTGTCTCTAATCTCTACACTGCATGTGTCAGAGCTGTCCCTACACTGCATGTGTCAGAGCTGTTACAACACTGCTTGTGTCAGAGCTGTCCCTACACTGCATGTGTCAGAGCTGCCCCTACACTGCATGTGTCGGAGCTGCCACTACACTGCATGTGTCCTCTAAATTACATGTCATGATGTGTCAGAGCTGCCCTATACTGCACGTGTCAGACCTGCCCCTACACTGCATGTGTCAGAGCTGTCTCTACCCTGAATGTGTTGTCAGAGCTGCCCCTACACTGCATATGTCAGAGCTGTCTCTACATTGCATGTCGCAGAGCTTTCAATTACATTGTATGTGTCAGAGCTGTCCCTACACTGCATGTGTCAGAGCTGTCCCTAAACTGCATGTGTCAGAGCTGTCTCTACTTTTACATTACATGTGTCAGAGCTGTCTCTACATTGACATTGGATGTGTCAGAGCTGTCCCTACACTGCATGTGTCAGAGCTGTCCCTACACTGCATGTGTCAGAGCTGCCCCTACACTGCATGTGTCAGAGCTGCCCCTACGCTGCATGTGTCAGAGCTGTCTCTACATTGCATGTCGCAGAGCTTTCCCTACACTGTATGTGTCAGAGCTGTCTCTACACTGCATGTGTCAGAGCTGACATTACACTGCATGTGTCAGAGCTGTCCCTACACTGCATGTGTCAGAGCTGTCCCTACAACAATTGACTGTCCCAGCACGACTTTACATGGCAACAATGGAATATCAACATCCTGCTTCAATGGCTATTGATGAACGCAATAAGCAAGATAAAAGTTGCACTCATTGTATTTGATTTTGTATACTCCTGGTTTATAATGCTAGCTTGGCACCTGCTTAAGCAATGTTACCGTTAAAACTATTTATTAAGTATTGATTCACATTGTTTTGGCATGTATGTTGTTTTAAATTCCGTTGACCGTTATAAAGCCATGATATAAATAGCATTATACATTAACTAGTGTAATAAATATGCAAATGAATGCTGAATCATCACTTTCTTTTCAGTTCAGCTCGGTCTACAATCAGAATTGGCTTACCAGTAGAATTCAATGAGACATCATACATTATTAGGTAAATAATAAAATAGACAACATACTATATACACAAATTACATAACTCTGTAACCTATTTTGACAAAGTTATGCCCCTGTTTTATACTTAGTCAAATTGTGATAAATGAGTATGTAAACTGATAATCGTAGGACTGAAATACTTCTATGAATAAATATTTAGTTCTGACAGTAGAAGATACATAATTATCTCCAATCTTTGTAATTCAAAATTTTACATAGAATTATTTTTACAAGTGCATTATTATATCAATGTGGAATGCCTGAAAACGAACCGTGCTTTTTTTGGGTAAATTTCTAAAGAAAGTTATTTTACATTTATTTTTACTGTATGACTGCATCTTTTCCAGAAATATTCTTGAATAGAGCTTTTAGTTCATTTGAAGGAAAAATGCAATATTTTGGTAGAAATTAAACCAGAGGATATTATTCTAGGCACTAAGTGACATTGACAATATTTTATTTATTTTGTTGCTTAATTATCTATATAAAGTATATATTCTTGCAAACTTAAAAAATGTCTTCCAATTTATAACAAGTTAAACGGTTTAGACATATTGAACTGTTCTCAATACACTCATTAGCAAATGGTAATAAAATATTTAAAAAAAAAATAGAAAAAAGATGGAATGGAATTGAGGATATCTTACATGTAATTATAGGTTTAATATTAAGCAGAAATTTAGCTGTATGGTATACATATTGTATAACCATTCGCTATATGATCAAATTCTCAATAGCGTGAGCAGAGAGGTACTGTTAAAAGTAATATCTGTATTGTACGAGGTCATACAAATAACATCTGCATACTGTATGACGTCTAAATTATAATCATGTACACTTGGTATTTGAAATAAAATGTTAAAATGTTAATGTTAAAATAAACTGTTCAATTACAGGATAGGTTGAAACGAAACTTCACACCTGTATTTGGTATCAGTAAATAGCATGCCACGCAAAAGTCACATAACTCTGCAACGTATGTTGACACAGTTATGCCCCTTTTTTACTTAGGCAGAATGTAAGTGTAGTTAACTTTTATCTATTTAACTACTGCACAGATTGGAATGAAATTGCACACATGTATTTGTTAAGAATGAATAACATTCCATGCAAAAGTTGTACAACTCTGAAACCTATTTTGGCACAGTTATGCCCCTTTTTTTAACTTGGGTACATTTTGTTAGAAATCTTATGTGTTACCACTGGGCAGATTAGAATTAAACTTCACACGCACATATTAGTCAAATAAACCTGTTTAAGACTTTAAGTAATACTATTTAAAAGTTAGCATATATATATTTACATGATATTTTAACAGAATTAATATGCCCCTTTTTCAACGTAGTTGCCCAATAAATAGACAAGGCCTCGAAAGTGGAGCGCGCAACTTTACAGTAAAACAGTTGCACTTCTTATTTTAATCATTTTTATTTTAGGCTGATTTAAGAATTTGATCTATCGGTACATGTAGTACTGTGTGTCATTGGAGGCTATATATAGAGTGCAAGCTTCTATTAGTGAGGTAAGAGATACATTGATACCACAGGTTTAACCAAGGATTTGTCCATATATTATGGACAAATCTTTGGTTTAACAATATTAATAATGCAAAATGCATTTAATCAACAATTACTAATATATGCTAAAACATTTTACTTTGAACTAATCAAACACATATTACTGATATGCAAAAGATGTTGGAAAACTAATGGGAGACCCAGGAGTTTTATACGTATCAAGATTGCCATGTGTCCCTTTAACAGGGTGGCCACGGACTCTGGAAAAAAGGGAAAATGGCCACACACAAAATCGCTGCAAGAACAAATCAGCGATGTAAAGAATTAAAAAAAAATGCAGAAATCAGGGAAAAGTCATGGCATTTTAATTCTGCACCACCTTAAACACAAAACAAAAATGTTGAACATGTAATTGACACTCTTCAGGCAGAAAGAAATAATAGTTTAACGATAAAAAAAATATAATTCTCTATGAAAATAATTGAATCTTAAATGCTTAAATGGTTTTATATGAAATAGAGAAACAAAGGTAAATGCAGAATAAATCTATATATATATGCCCATATGTGTGGTATTTGATGAAGATTGGCCATATATTCAGGGAAACCCATTGCTGGGTTATATAATCAAAGCACTGAAAGTATTGATTCCGAAAAAAACGGGTTTGCGTACTAAGGTGATGAACATTTGTGCAAAATATTATTGCAATCGGATGAGGCATTAACCAGAGTTATGGGGAAGAACAGACGGACAACGTCAATTATATATCCCTCCACCTAATCGGCTGGGGATAAAAAGTGAAGTTATATAGAAATGTTTAAATGTTACAAGTGTCAAAAGGGAATAATTGTAAAATGAAAATGTCAAAGAAAGTTGGTCACAACATACGTATACATGAGATCTCGATTCCTTTCGAAACCAAATCAGATTCAATCATGCATGACAGAGTTATCGCCCCTTGAATGTCTGATATATAGCATTTCTGCAAAGACGTTTATGTGCCGATATGGCTAAAACAAAACAAAGTTCATTGAATTAGGATAAGTATAAATAAATAAATAAGTGTAGTCTGATGTAACGGTAGTCAGAGTTACTATGTATTGTTCTAAATTCCTTAAATATAAATACTTTTTAAACACAATATTGATAATGGTAATAAACAGGGGGAAATGCCATTGATAGAACGTAATAATTATAACTATTCCACTGTAATATATGTATTCATTCATGAAGTATGTTTGTACTCTTCTCTGAAATATTGTGTAATGTATTCCGCCTTGTTTAGGCAATAAACATGTAAATGTTATACCAAATAAAATATTATATGAATTGAATTGATGAAAATAAGTGTATGGTTTGATAAAGAGATGTCTGTGGCAGGGGCGTAGCTAGCCCTCTATTCATGTGGATTCATAATTGTGCTTGGGGGGTCCGGGGGCATGCCCCACCCTCCCCCGGTAAATTTTGAAAACAATGGTGCAATCTGGTGCATTCTGGGCGTTCTGAGGTGCTTTTGTCAGAATCATGTGGATTCAGCCGCGTACTCGCGTATAGGCAGCTACGCGCCTGTGTGGTACATAGTTATATAATCTCTTCTACTTTATGAACGGCCTTTAATAGTTACCATGATGTAATGTGATAAAAGTTCAATTTATTATCATGGTAATCGAAATACTTACTCTTCAATTGTACGTACGCACGGATTCTGTTTATAATCCAATTATATCTGATATATCTATTACATGTATGCATGCTAATTGTTCTAAGGCCATCTTTAAAACTATATTTGTTTGCTGTTTCCCGACCCAGGATTTTATAAGTGGGTGGGTAGGTAGGTAGGTGATTTTTTTTTTGCCAAAGACAGTAAAAACCTTAAGAAATTAAAGAAAAATATACTAAAAATAGTATTAAAACAAATATGTTAAAAAATTGCTATAAAAGGTTGTGGGTAGGTATGGAAACAGCAAACCAACAAACAGCAAACCAACAAACAAAAAATTATGATCGACCCAATATATCATATAAATAAATTAATAAACATTATCGTTTGTCGTAATATACATCCTTCATAAACTGATACTATAAAGATAATCTCTACTGATACTATAAAGACGCCCAATTTGGTTTTAGGTCGGGTCGTTCAACTATCGATACAATTTTTGTATTACAATCTGTTATTCACAAGATATTAAATGAGAAAGGTCGATTGTATTGTGCATTTGTTGATTTGAAAAAAGCTTTTGATAGCGTTTATAGGAATGCCTTATGGCTAAAACTTTATAAAATAGGCATAAATGGAAAGCTACTTAGAATAATAAGAGACATGTACTCTAAAGTAAAATCTTGTGTTAAAAGTTGCAATAGTTATTCAGATTTTTTCGAATGTTCAATCGGTCTAAAGCAAGGGGAGGTAATTTCCCCGATAATTTTCTCCCTTTTCGTTGAAGATTTAGAGTTATATTTACAAAATGATATCAGTTCAGGTCTTACTATCGACGATATTACTCTTATTCTTCTACTGTTTGCAGATGATATGGTTTTAGTAGGAAAATCACCTGATGATTTGCAGCAAAATTTAGATTTATTACTAGCTTATTGTAATAAATGGGGATTAGAAGTAAATTCCGTCAAAACCAAAATTATGGTTTTAAGGAAAAGGGGCCAATTAAGACAAAATGAGTCATGGACATATAATGACAACTTCTTAGAAATAGTTAACGATTTTAATTATCTGGGAGTTATTTTTAATTATACCGGAATATTTGTTTTAAATCAAGTAAGTTTAGCAGGGAAGGGTTTAAAGGCTTTACATATATTAATTGCTAATACTAAGAAGTTTAATTTTAAACCGAAGACAATGTGTCAATTATTCGACTCCTTTGTTGGATCCATTCTGAATTATGGTTGCGAAGCCTGGGGATTTTCTAAGTCGAAAGAAATTGAAAGGATTCACTTAAAATTTTGTAAATATATTTTAAATGTTAAGACTTCTACTAGCAATGCGGGTATTTACGGGGAACTTGGGCGGTATCCATTGTATATATTGCGCTATGTTAGAATCGTTAAATATTGGTGCAAAACAGTAAACTCTGACAATATTATAATTTCTAGTATTTACAATAATTCCGTCAATAACATAGAAAATTGGAGTAATAGTTGGGCTGGGAATATTAAAAAGCTTCTAAACGAGTATGGTTTTGGCTATGTTTGGAATAATCCAAATAGTGTTCCTTTGAAAACATTTCATACTGTTTTTAAACAGCGTTTAGTCGATTGTTTTGTTCAAAAGTGGAACAGCGATGTTGTAAATAATAGAGTTTTGTCAATGTATTTACATTTTAAAGGCAATTTTGAATATGAACTATATCTCGATATTTTGCCAAAGAAGTTGCGAATTGTTTTATCAAAACTAAGACTATCGTCGCATTCACTGCGAATTGAAACTGGGCGCTACGCACAGAACAGATTAGAAAGAAACCAACGTTATTGTACCATTTGTAATTCTAATGACATTGAAGATGAATACCATTTTTTTTGATTTGTCCTGTATATGTTAATATAAGAAGAAAATACATTAAAAAGTACTATTATAAACGTCCAAGTGTTTTAAAATTCATAGAGCTAATGAAAACAAGTAATAAGAAAGAGTTGTTTAATTTATCTTGGTTTATAAAAGAAGCATTTGATTCTCGTAATGATTTTTTGTTTTATCAAAACTAGGTTTATCCTCGAATGAAAAACTATTAATTAATTATTTATGTTACTGCTTTTGTGATAATGACAACAAAATTGTTTTTTTTTTTTTTTTTTTTTTGTTTTTTTTTAATTTAATATTTAATTTAATTTGCGTAAGTTAAAGTTCAGTGTCATTTCCACATTTTTATTCAATTATTTAATATTTCAAATTATTCAATAATACAATTTATTTGAAACTAGTGTGCAAAATTATGTTTTTGTTGTTTGTTTGTTTTGTTTATTCTGTCACGTATAAATGTTTGCATATTGTATATGATGATAAACTTGTATAGTTTAAATCAATAAAAAATATCTGTCTGTCTGTCTGTCTGTCTATAATATTAGAGTCGTTACTCACTATTAATTGCTACTTTCGGTATTCTTCGTACTACGCACCGGCTGTTTTCATTATATTTCGGAATGTACGGGACGGCTTTTACTCCCAACCTCATGTAGAGGTATTATACCACTAATTATTTTCCCCATAGACACCAATGTTAAAGTGTCACATATTAATTAAGAAAGTTCTTGTTTGTTTACTAAACAGGTCAAGGGTTTAGCTGTTTTCATTGATTGACTGTTTTCATTGCTCACAAAGTGTAAGCATAGAGTCTAAATTTCGAAAATGTTCATTAGTGATCCAGTAAAACTTATTAATACGCTTCTGATACATACAACCGCAAAATCGAATAAAAATGGGCAATTTTCCCGGTTGGTATAAACGGCGAAAAGGAATGTTTAAGCGAAAAGAAGCGAAAAGGAATTCCCGCGAGCGAAAAGGAATGTGTTCAGTATATTTTGGGCTTAATTAAGTTGGTTAGGGACATAATTATTATTTGCTCATTAATTAAACATGATATTACTATATCGATATTCTTTATTAAGTCCAATTAGGAAAAATTAAGATGAAAGAGGTGTAGTTTAGTCCGAACACAGGAAATCCCGCGAGCGAAACGGAACCTATTGTTATAGTTATGTCTTAATTAAACTTTTTAATCACATTAGTATTATATTAGTATTATATAAAAGGAAATCCCGCAAGCGAAAAGAAACGTGTGGTTTATACCTGGGATAAATATCCGGGATGAATTCATCCAAGTTTATAGATAGATACTTTTATTTCAAATTTCCAATAGGTTATAAAGCCCGTGAGGATACAAATACAAAGTATAACATGGTAGCTACAATGTATAACATGGTACCAGTGCAGTAATTATACATGTATATATATATGAAAACGGCAAGTAAATATTATATCACAATATAACTTCCATAATTCATTATGCAATCATGTGTAATTGAGGTGTGAACAACTGTACATAGAGATTTACTACGGTGTCCTGTTAGGGCCATGTTACCATCGCATCTTACCATCGAGCATCGACCTAGGTCGATGGTAAGATGCGATGGTCGATGGTAAGATGCGACGGTCGATGGTAAGATGCGATGGTAAGATGCGATGGTCGATGGTAAGATGCGATGGTCGATGGTAAGATGCGATGGTCGATGATAAGATGCGATGGTCGATGGTAAGATGCGATGGTAAGATACGATGGTCGATGGTAAGATGCGATGGACCATCGACCATGGTAAGATGCGATGGACCATCGACCATCGCATCTTACCATCGACCATCGCATCTTACCATCGACCTAGGTTCGACTACACCTCTACACCTCGGAGGCTTACATGTAATTAGTGGTGGTAAATCTAGACACTTGTTTCGGAGGCTTTCATGTAATTAATGGTGGTAAACCTAGACACTTGTTTACGTTATAAGGCAAATGCGCATTAATTTGTACAGGATCAAATCCCTTCAAAAACAGCGTATGACTTAAACCTAAGTTAACATCACTTAATGTTTACCAACGCTTACATATTTACCAATATATGTTATCAATATACGGATCTTTTGCCCATTTACAGCCTTGAAAATGGTAATACATTTATCGCTCTGTAATCTGGTGCTCTTTGGTTTCTAGTAGAAATTCTTTGTGCGCCAGAATTCCCACTACTTAGGACGGTTGCCTGAGGGCATCGTCCAGAAATCAGGGAAATATCAGGGAATTTTATATTGAGATTTCTGTGGCCACTCTGCTTTTAAGAAAGGCAAATTCACTATTATACTTATAAAATGTAATAGATATATATTTTAATCATTTTTATAATTTGAGTTGGACAGTTAAAATCATGAAATAAAAATAAAAAATCCTATTTGATCTTTTATTTATTGTATTATTTCTATGTTGGTGGACACAGGTTTCACCTTGTCCGTCGTCAGTCGTCTATCGGTAGTCACACTTTTTTGCGTCTGGACAATAACTTGAGCTCAATAATAATAATAACTTCAATGTTCAAAGCTTGCCGTTTTATTGCCTCAAATGACGTATTCATAGAGCAGTCTACTAAAGTGTAGAATGCGGCAATATTTCCGGGATCTTCACGTCCGGGATATTTTACGGAGCATAATGAAACTGAATGAAACGCAAGTATTGGAATGGAATAAGTGCAAATCCGTATTTTAATGGAATAATACCTTTTTATTGAATAATACCCATTTATAATGCGGTATTCTCGTAAATACCGCCGTGTTATACATTAGTCGATGGGTATATTCGCTGCCTATATGGTTTTCATAATTGCACATGTAATGGTAAGGTAGCAATGAACAATTTCTTTGAGTTTTTCACTTTGATAACGCAATCTTATAATTGCACATCGTAGCAGTGAGACGTCTGCTGTAATGCACACGCTAACGCACACGCATCCCTTACATGTCAACACCTGTTCTGTGCTGATGTGTACTTCTAGCACGTCGTGGTCCAAAGTTGAATTGTAATCAGTATGTAAGGCAAATCAAGGTATTTGAACAGAGAGAAGCGACAAGGTATTTGAACAGAGAGAAGCGAGGTCGCCCACATTGATTCAAAATGTTTGGTAGGAACAACTGATGGTAAAACTCGGGAAGAATGTGTCTGGTAAGAAAAAAAACGGTCGTGGCGTGTTTATGTCAACATTATATTTTTTTCAATATTGTTTTAACACCCGTGACTTGATATGTTATTATGTTCTTCGTGTCCAGTCTCTACCCAGATATATGCTATTTCCTCTGTGCAGCTATTTTACGCTTGCGTAAAACTTTGCTTGTATTTCATTCTTATTTCTTTCAGGGACGATTCCAGACGCACAGCAGAGGATGGTTGACACGTTTCGCATTATGACTTTAAACTGTTCAACTATATAACTTGAAATAAAACCTGCCATAACTGAAAACAAAGCCAATTTGTTCAATGTCTGTCGGGCCTGTTTATCGCGGCTGACGTACAGGGATCACTTTTAACTGTGTCGTATTTGTCAAAACTTGTAATTGCATTGAATTGCAAGTTGTTTAACGGCTCATTAACACAACATAGGTTATTTAGACCTGCCTCAAAAAGAATACATAGGAATCCATCGAGGAACCTGCCTATATTCATTTGGTTCTGCGTGGAGTGTAGGTAATGGGCAAGTATTTTACCCAAGAACACAACGACTTACTGAGTGGCGCCGGTGAGGCTTGACGCCGGGTCCTCCGGATTTCAAGTCACAGCGCTATCAACTGGGCCACATTAATCATAATGGAGTAGTGTGTAATAGAGTAGTGTAATTTGATCAGACATTATAGCGTCGGTCGGCTAGTCTACCTGATTTACGTGTGTTTAGAAAATAAGTTTTACATGAGAAACAAACTACTAGTATATTAAAATGTAACCGTGTAAATGTGTTTCTAACTTATCAGAGAGCATAACATGTCATGAATATAGGTGTACCGGAAGTAAAACGAAAACCATTGAGTCCTGTACAATATTTTCCAAGCTTTCTAGTTAGCCATTTTTCAAAATGAAGTTCCAACTAAAATTCACTTATATATTCTTAATCATGAGACCCTCCTCTCTAGAAAACTGCTGAGAATAGTAGGGGTCATGTGGCATATAAGAAAATAAAATTTTGATCTTTGCTGACACCTTGAACAAACTGCATTCATTCAGCACCTCTTACATGTGTTCTACTTTCACTTTCAAAACTTTCAAGTTGATAAATAAAATCATCATACAACAATGCAAATGGTTCTTAGCTCTCACAAAAAAGTCAATAAAGTCATTTCAGTCACAAAAAAAAACGGGCCTTAAATACTCAAAAATGCATTTTATCACAAAAAAGGTGGGGGGATTATATATTTGGGAACTCCTTATCGACCACGGTGATTTACTTCCGTATGACTATTAGTTTCTTGCATACCGGAAAAGGCTATCCATGGGGGATGGAAAGACTGTTCTTGCATACGAGACAAGGAAACCCGTTATTTTACCGGGGCTAGATATTTCCATCTCACCCTAGGGTCGAGATAAAAGTCACACGCACCAACATCCGGTACGCAGGAAAACAAGCAAAACGTTAGTAGCTGGCGGCGTAAACACAAAACATGTCTCTGGTATGCAAGAAAAAGAGTCTATCATGGATAATCGGTTCAGATAGGGAGTTTTAATCGGAACCTCGGCAGAGCCTCGGTTCAAATAAAAAGGGAGTTTTAATCGGAACCTCGGCAGAGCCTCGGTTCAAATAAAAAACACGTATTCCTCGGATTGAAATTCCCTATCTTGACCGGATACCCATGAAAGAGTCTTATAATCTCTGGGTAAAGATAAAAGTCACGCGCGCGATGTTTATTCAAAGGACCTATATGCCTACATGTACACGTCCACATATAGAAGTATTACTACTGGAGGGGATGGGTGTCAATTCAAATAGATCTGCCATGCGTGTTTGCGTGAGTCTTGTTCTAAAGGACTATAGTCCCTCAGCCTTTTAACCATTAGGACACCCTAAATGTATATAGATACACTAGCGTCTGGATTGTTTGTGCATACAAACTGAACTAGGACACTTTATTCGTAGGGATTTAATTACAACGCTAGTTTGGTATTGTTTTGTGATATAAATATACTTTATTTTAACGATATAATAACAAGGGTATACTAAGTAACATATATGAAGACGGTCTTCATATATGTTACTTCAAGTATACCCTTGTTATTATATCGTTAAAATCTTAGACCGCGATTATTATTGTAACGTACAACGACGGCATACATTAATAGGACAGAAATACACATAACTAGTTGCATCAAACATTCTGAAGAAGTAAAAAGCGTTCACACACTGCTGGTTATGCATTAGACCTAGATGCATATGCTTTTGGAATGGACGGATCTTGGCTAATACATGTTTTCATATGAGTAAACTGTTAATCTAGAACAATGTACACTCCAATTAAGGCAACACGATACCAAAACCCAGTGATTTAAGAATGGTTTATTACACGTCTCTGCAAAACCTTAAATTTTGTTTGATATAATATTTTCTAAATAATTAATCATTGACTTATTGTGTCTCTAGATACAAGTACACTATTACATTATACAAGTATACTATTACATTACCGTAACTTTGAAGATGTTGCATTGTTTATGTGCCTGACGTGTTAAATCATGACATTACACTATTTCCTTTTAAGATCGGCAAATATGTCAGCAATGGCATCTGACTAAGACTGTGTTAATTTCAACATCCTTGTAGATTCGCAGCTTCAGTTTATTTGTCGTTCTACTCAGTCGTACCCATATATGTTTAGGGTGAAATAAATAATGAGCAAGCCCAGTGTTTTGGCGTAAAGGCAGCTTTGCCATTGGCCTGCCACAATAATCATCGCGCATTAAAGAGAACATAACAAACTTTTGAAGTAAAGTGTACAACATCCAATTAACGACCCAATAAAACCGTTTTTCTTGACATCATTAATGTCATATTGCAGCGTCATAGAATTATAGATTTCCAAGTACAAAGTATAGATTTGAAGTTAATAAGCTCAGTTTTGTTTGACAGGTGCTCTTCAATTAACGACAGGATGTCGTCGTTGCTACGATGAAATGCTTATCTTCTGTATTAAATAGTATCCTACGGAAAACTTACGATTTTTTTTATCGTAGGTGTACGCAAATACTTACGATGACGTTCGAGAAACGCACGTAAGAAATTCTTAACTTTTACGTAAGTGAAAAACTAACGTTAATATTGAACGTAAGTTTACGACGCTTCGTGAAACGGCACCCAGGGGGCGAAATTTCGAAAACTTAGAAACGAAGCAATTGACCTTATTCGGAAAAACAAAGTTGTCCATCTCCAACAATTGTCTGAAAAACTTAAAACTGAAAATCGATCTTCTAATAACTGGTGGTCAACGTTGAAATATTTTATGTTTTCAAATCGCAAGGAATCTGTACCCCAGTTACACTCAAACGATTCTATTATTAACAATGACTTTGACAAAGCAAACTTATTGAATGATTTTTTTCGAGATCAAACTCTTATAAATGACAATAATGCTCAAATTCCTGTCTTACCTACTGTAAACGACTCGAACCTAAGTTCCATTACACTATGTCCTCTTGAAGTAAAACAAATTTTAGAAACCCTAGCCTTAGGAAAAGCTGTAGGTCCTGATACAATTAATAACCGTGTTCTTTGAGAACTAGCTACCGAACTATCAGAACCTCTATGTTCTTTGTTTAATCATTCCTTAAACGATAGCATGGTCCCGGTTATCTGGAAAGAAGCCCACGTTTGCTCAGTTTTCAAATCTGGCGACCAATCAATTGTTTCCAACTACAGACCTATAGCACTTCTCTGTACTGTTGAAAAGGTTTTGGAAAAAATCGTTTTCAAACACGTATTCAACTTCTTTCTAACCAATAACATTTTAACTTCACTGCAGTCTAGTTTTGTTCCAGGTGACTCAACAGTTAACCAGCTTGCGTATTTATATAACTTTTTCTGTCAAGCTCTTGATTCTGGAAAGGAAATTAGGGCGATTTTTTGTGATATTAGCAAAGCCTTTGATCGTGTTTGGCACGAGGGACTTCTTGTAAAATTAAAGGCTGTTGGTATCACAGGAAATCTCTTAACATGGTTCAAAAGCTATCTTACAGATAGAAAACAACGCGTTGTCCTACCAGGTGTCCAATCTGATTGGAATAACATTAAAGCCAGTGTTCCCCAAGGCTCCATCTTGGGACCACTGTTATTCCTTCTATACATTAATGATATTGTTATAGACATCTATTCAAATATTCGTCTTTTTGCAGACGATACAGGTTTGTTTATTGTTGCAGATAATCCGATATCTGCTGCGAATACACTGAATTCCGATCTCTTGAAAATATCAAATTGGGCAGATAGATGGCTTGTCAAATTTAATCCATCCAAAACTAAATCTCTTCTTATTTCACGGAAAGTCAATTTTATCAACCACCCACCAGTTTTTATGAATGACCAGATAATAACTGAAGTCGATGATCATAAACACCTCGGCGTCCTTTTGTCAAATGATTTATCCTGGCACAAGCACATCGAATATATCAAATCAAAGGCATGGCAGAGGATTAACATTATGCGGAAACTTAAATACAAACTAGATAGAGTGTCCTTAGAAACTATATATACGTCCTTCATAAGACCTATTTTAGAATACGGAGATATTCTCTTTGATAACTGCACACAATATGAAAAATATGAGTTAGACAAAATACAAAATGAGGCCGCTCGGATAGTAACTGGAGCAACGAAACTTGTCTCTATTGACAACCTATACAAAGAAACTCGGTGGGAAACTCTCGGAAATAGGCGCCGTAAGCATAAACTCGTTATGTTTTATAAAATGACAAACCACTTAACTCCCAATTTTCTCTCTGAGCTTGTTCCTCCTCCTGTAGGTAATATATCACGGTATAACTTACGGAACTCTTCAAACATCCAAACTGTCAATGCCCGTGCCAACTACTACTATGATTCTTTTCTCCCCTCTGTTATTCGCGAATGGAATAACTTAACCGAAGAATCACGGCACGCCGAAACAGTTATTTCCTTCAAAAACTCACTTAAAAGTAATCAAAACAGAACTCCTAAACACTATCTCTTCGGAGAAAGAAACATACAGATATTGCATTCTAGACTGCGTCTAAATTGCAGTTCCCTTAACAATGATCTGTTTTCCAAAAAACATGGTAGAATCGCCTATTTGTACATGCGGATGTGTTGAAAACGGTGACCACTTCTTCTTTAAGTGCAATAAATATACTGATATTAGAAATGTATTGGTAAATTCATTACCCCGTCTACCAAATATTACACTGAAAACACTTCTATTTGAAGATCAAAATGTATCGTACGATACAAATATTCTTATATTCGGTGCGGTACACAATTATATTAAAAACTCAAAACGTTTTAACTAGTAGATCGATTTGTTCTTTTGTTGAATTCCCAAATCAACTACACCCCCTTTCCCTGTGTCGCCCCAAATTCCCTAATTATTTTCAAAAAATTGATTTACACTGGAGATTTATAAATAAATATTAATTACAATTAAATGTTTTTGCATAATCTATTCATTTAATTTTTTGTCTGTTTGAATTTCGTATTTTTCAAGTTACTTTCTATTTTTTCCTTTTTGTTACTTTTTATTATTTCAATTATATCTAAGCATTATTCTATAATATGTATATACAAAAAACTTACACTTAAGTAATTTAAGTTCTCATACTTCCAGAATGTATATTGTGAAAATATCTAATTATTGCTGTTTACTATGCCATCAACTGTGTACAATTAATATCATACCTAGGAGAAGAACATCATAAGTATCTTACTTTCGTTCTAATCCTTTTTCTTCTATTGTGTACAAATATTATGTTGTAAAAAGCTTGTGAAATAAAATATGTTTAAACCAAGTGTTTGTAGGAAAAATGAGACAAATGGACCTATAGAAACTACAGCCGCAACCAAACGCAATGACATTCTGGGATGAATTTCTTTACAATCGTCTTTTGACATAGTATTCCTTCTTCTATCACTCCTTTGGCGACAGAGTGGAGTAATACATAAATATCGTGACGTCACTAACGCTGTGTGACGTCACAATATTGATGCATAGGCACATGCTGAAACAGTCCTGTAGACGATGATGGCTGTGGTTCAGGGGGCATTTAAGAGGTTTTTGGTTACATAGGCATTTCAGGACCACTTACTTCTTCAAATTAAGAAGTTTTTAACAGTTTTTCAACCTGCTAAGAAAGTAGTTTCTAAAATCTGCCTGCTGTGGTATCTTGCAGACTAGGCGAGATAGCACAGTAGAGGAAGAGATTTGTTACAGATTTTCTCAAACTGGGAAATTTCTGTAATTCATCACAGAATATATAATATAATAAGTTATCATCTCCACAATCTGCGATATCGTAACAGTACCATACACTTTCTTAGACCTTCATGAAATTTTATTTTCGTAGGTAATAACTGTTATGCAACAAGGATCATCACAACCCGCCTAGGTTAGTGATTTAATTTACAAAATTCGTAAGAAATCGTATTCATGGTCACTTTGATAGATTATTTATAAACAACTGACATAATATTAATTTTATAACAGATGTACCACGTTTCTTATCCTAATGACCACGTTGTCAGAAGGTTAAGAAACACTAATATATAACATATATTTTGAAAATACAAACTCTCAAGACACAAAATAAAAGCTTTAACCAGTCAAACCAAAGCACCAAACTGGAGCTTCGAATTTAGAGTTACCAGCTCATAATTAATTCATTACACGCATATTTATCACGGATATTTTAAGATTCCGTGAATAAACTTATGCTTTTTAATCGGCACATATACATTAGTATCTGATCTGAACACCTGGATAGAGTGACAAACACTTTTAGTGTAATTTTGCCGTTATTTGGCGAGTTAGTTACTTTAAGCAATTCATCAAAAGATTGACCAATTTAATTTACAACGCACTGCATGTTTAATAAATTACCCATTTTAAGTTTGCCATTTCGTTTTCAAATTTGATTTAACGGTGCATTTTCCGCTTGCTCCTGATAATTCATTGACGACATTTAGTATGACTGTCTCGTCTAGGTTTTTCATATATTCTTCATATCATCTCTGCGGTTTATTAGTACTTGTTTTGTGGCTTTCTAGGCTTTTGTTTTTATATTCATTTATACATGATCATTACTTTGCTATACTTATAATGCTGCCTTGTTTGTTAGAGAATATAACCTGGCGGGGATATCTTTATTTACACCGTCCTAGTTCATTGAAATGATAATAGGGTAAGAGTGAGGTTTGGTGCACCCTAGAACTTGGTTTAAAACCCCTACGGCATTTTTTGACACTGACCTTTCCAAGGCGGTAGCCCTATTGTCAAACCTTTTATGTGTGTGATGTCATATCTTTATTCATCTTTGTAATTATTGACTGTTCCTGTGCGTGTTTTGGGTTTTGGTCCTTAAATGCTACCTTTCCTGTTCGATTTTTATGTTTACTTTTAGTTATATCGACCGTTAATGATAAGTATGTTAGGCAATTGCCTGGTGGGGATTCCCATATTTACACTTTTCTGTTTTACTGGATGAAAACGTTACAAGAAAGAGATTTCGCAAACTCAGTAACCGGTTTTAAACTAGAAAACTTCTTTTTCATCGACCTTTAGAAGGCGTACGGTGCAGGATAGGGCATACATGTTATACTCATTCATACTTATTACAAGGTGAGCAATTACCAGAATGTATACCCTGTTTTGCACCGTTAACGGTCAAACATATCTTGTTGGAATGTGTAGACGTTGATGATACCACAATGTTAATACTATGAAAGAGTTATTTGATACTATAGATTTTAGTCTTGTTTTAGATTTCTTGAAAGAAATCAGACTTTCTTCGGGATGGTTAAAATTGTGTACTGTTGATTTTATGAATATTGAGTTCTGCTCAACCCGGGGCTAGAGGTCGTGAGCGGTAGCTAGCATATTTCACTACCGCTCATGAACAGTCTCAATCAAACCGAGACTGCGATAATTCGTATGTGTCGTGCTCGGTCGTTTCCAAAGGTCCATTATCATACTATTTTTTATAAATCATTATAATATGTTCTTATATGTATTTACTTGTTTATAAACCCGTTGACGGGCATTTGTTGATTTACATATATACATAGTAGTTTATATTACTACCTTATCGTCCCTTATTTGTAAATAGTTTTATCTTTATATATTTACATTAATCTTTAATTAGTACTTCATTTTTTCATCTTTCATCAGTTTTTGCGCACAATATGACGTATTTATGTGTCGACGTGCCGTAAAACACCATTCATTCATTCATTCATTGCACATTAGCCAAAACTAATATCCAATAGTGAACTGTCATAGTTTCATGAGTTCTATCTGCTAAAGAAAACCATACACTCCGATTATGACAGGATTATAGATGTAATTATGACCTTTTTGAAAAACACAAGACGACGTTTGACATAATTTTTATATAAGCAGTAATGTAATAACTATAGCAATGACGAACGTAAAACAAGAACAATGTACTTCAAAGTACAATGTTTATTGCTCGCCTTACATTTAAAGACGTGTTTGAATTGTGTTTAGTAGTCGATTATACAAGTACAACAGTTTAACAGGAAATGTATGTGTAAGAATTGACAAAAGCAACACAGAAATATGTAAAAAAATAATATAATAGTTTCAAGTCGGGGTGGGGTGGGGTGGGATGGGGTGGGGGGGTGGTGTGGATTGGGAGTGAGGGTGAGAGGCAGGAGTGGGTTGGGGGTGGGGAATGTAGTATTTTTTGCTACAGAACAAAATCAAAAAACAATTTCAAGGATAAATAGTAGAAAAGTATGCGACACAGCAACTATAAAAGTATGCGACACAACAACTATAAAAGTATGCGACACAGCAACTATTAAAGCATGAGACACAACAACTATAAAAGTTTGCGACACAGCAACTATAAAAGTATGAGACACAACAACTATAAAAGTATGCGACACAACAACTATAAAAGTATTGACACAACAACTATAAAGGTATGCGACACAGCAACTATAAAAGTATGAGACACAGCAACTATAAAAGTATGCGACACAACAACTATAAAAGTATGCGACACAGCAACTATAAAAGTATGAGACACAACAACTATAAAAGTATGCGACACAGCAACTATAAAAGTATGAGACACAACAACTATAAAAGTATGCGACACAACAACTATAAAAGTATTGACACAACAACTATAAAAGTATGCGACACAGCAACTATAAAAGTATGAGACACAACAACTATAAAAGTATGCGACACAACAACTATAAAAGTATGAGACACAACAACTATAAAAGTATGCGACACAGCAACTATAAAAGTATGCGAAACAGCAACTATAAAAGTATGCGACACAACAACTATAAAAGTATGAGCCACAACAACTATAAAAGTATGCGACACAGCAACTATAAAAGTATGCGACACAGCAACTACAAAAGAATGCGACACAACAACTATAAACGTATGCGACACAGCAACTATAAAAGTTTGCGACACAGCAACTATAAAAGTATGCGACACAGCAACTATAAAAGAGTCATCAAGCCCAATCTTTGTGGCTTTAAAGTAGAATATCGCTTAAGCCGGTGCTAGGAAGCGTGAGAGGTGTTGCACTTTACATTACCCATCATGAACAGACTCAATAAAACAGAGTCTGCTACTTGTATCTCTTGTTTGTGTTTGTTGCTTCCAAAGGATCCACTTTTTAGTATTTATTGACAATAGGGAACCGTATTATAAAGGTCAATGGCAAAACGGCCGCTGGGAATTCTAGGTGCACCAAACCTCAATTATACCCTACTGGTCTCACTACACAGTTAGCTCCATTGAAACCCATGGTAGGATAATTATTACGCCTAAAAAGTAGTGGTGTGTTCTTCGGTTTTAAATATTTTTAAAAATTGCTGACAGATATGTTTATTGTTGTTGCAGGTGAGATGAACAGAGTCTGAAATTGGATGTTCAGCTATTAGATGATACTGCCACCAAAATATGGCAGCTTTATGGGTGTTGAAGAAGAGTAGGAATTCTGATCCAAACTCTGGAGTTAAAGCCCAAAATAGTGCATTGGAGGACACCACCGTAATTAAAAAAAAAGAAAACCTGGTCAACGTACCAGATTTTGTACAGTTTTGTGTGAGCAAATGACTTGGTTACATAAAAAGGTAACGTTTAGCTTGGAAACTTCCTGTTTGGAATGGCCCTGTAAACTTTATTCATATAGGCCAACATAGTAAAAATGCACTTTGTAGTGAGACCTACTGTCATCCCAATAAATAGTATAAATGAATACTAACAACGGATAAGTGGAACAATTAATGTTAAATAGGGGATCCTTTGGAAGCAACGAACACAAACAAGTGAGAAAATAGCAGTTTTGTTTTTGAATTTTATTGTAATTTATACACAATTTGTAATATGTGTAACAAATAGGTGCTAATAAACATGATCATAAAGACACTGATTTTTTCTGCCATTCTTTGTTATTGATATTGCCTTTGCAGGTATTTATTTCGGGGAGAAATAGCTCCGCGTTTCATTAATCTGTAGACCATCGTTTGATGGAATAACGATTTGATAATGTCAATGCCATTCAATCATTTTTTTAGGTATACTTGTCTTTGGTCTGAGAAAAGGTCGATTAATTTACGGTATTACAGAATGTCTCTTAAAATACATTTTTTATACCCACGTTATTAAAATCGCCTCATTTTGTCCGTCACCATATGATGACGGCGTGCAAGAGCAACTATACTTTTGGCTCCGAGCCCAGGGGCCCTCAGTGGGTGGGGGGTTCAAAAGGTCAATTACACTAAACATTCAATTATACTGTCATTTTTCCGTATTTTTGCAGATAACTTGGTATATGAAAGATAAACAACATATCAAACGATTTTATTATTTCACAAACTCGGACGTCTGCCCGGGATGCCCAGGGTGGATGGGGCTGGCGTGAGGGGATGATAGTGGGGAGGTGGAATTTTGGGTAATTTTTTATGTCTCAAATGAAACATTATGATGATGGGATTACACTGTATACATTCGTTTTCTCCTACGTCATCGGTGGGGGCTTGGGGGAAAGGGCATCAAATACAGTAATAGTTCATTTACAGTGTTATTTGTCCATACATTTGCACATTAGTTGGTATAATAGTCGTCTATGAAAGAGATACAGAGCATGTCAAATGCTTTATTATTTAAAACTAAGGATATCTTCCCTGGGGTTGGGGTTGGAGGAGGAGGGTGGTGGTGGTTGGGGGAGTGTAACAGGGGGTCATTTGATTTTTTTAAAATAATATCTCAAACGAAACATTTAGATGAAGGGATTACAGTGTATAATAATATGTTGTTCTCCCCTTATGTGTGTGTGTGGGTGTTCATGGTGGGTGGAGTGGGGCGTGGGGGGGGGGGGGGGCGTGGTTGTGTGGGGAGTATGGCCTGTGTGAAGAAAACGTGGGTATTTGCGATGGCGCGCCGTCGAATTCGTTCTAGTTCCTTTTATTTTTAAGTGTCTAATGTTTCTTGTATATAAATATATCTTTATTCTTTACAAAGTTACACTTACACGTAATAACCATGCATATAAAATGAACAAGAACATATTTACAAATACATTTAAAAAGTTACCCGATTTTATTGTTCTTTCAAACTAATAGAGTCTCAAGTAAATGATAATAGATTAAAGAAGTGATACATATACATCAATGATAAATGGCAAAGAGCATTCTTCAGCAATTGGTGGTCATTAGAAAAACCTTACCGAAACGAAATTACAAGATTTATCAAATCCATTAAAGTACGCATAGATCTGCCTCCTGCTACATTACCACAACACACTGACAATATACTTCATTAATACAATATAATGCATAAATCTAGATAATTAGAAGATTTAAACTAAACATTGTGAAAAAAGAAAACACGCTTTATATTATATAAAACACGCACTATTTTAAACATGTAGTATTATCAAATAGCACTGCAAGGTGCTGTGACAACAATATAAAATGAACGCGAACCTATCAGTTCAAATAACTTTACAAAGTCACCTGATTTTATAGTTCTTTTAAACTATTATGTCTCAAAACATACATATATATATATATATATATATATATATATATATATATATATATATATATATATATATATATAGATGGGGAAAAAAACATTTATACAGTGCTATAGTTTACAAAAACTCAAGCGCTTTCGGCTAACGCCTTAATCAGGAGTACACAAACACGAAAATAACAAATACGAAACAAAAAACACTAAAATACACGGCAGTTTAAATAAAACTCTTTGAGAAACAACTTATCGTTTGGCAGTGTTGCAGAAACTGTTTTCTTTGAATAGACACTCTGGAGCCAAATGTGATACTAATAAAAGAACATATCTGGTTGGATGAGGGAAGAACTGTACCCTGACATTTAGTTATGAAGAGAGAGTAAAAATGTGAAAAAGATAACACAAGCCCTACCTCAAAAGCTTAAACCTAAAATCGATACTGCAGGATAAAGTATAAAGCAACTCCAAAGCTAGTGAAAACAATGACTAAGGCTAAACAAATTAAATTAAATAAATGGAGATATTTTGATCAAGGGAAGTAACAAAAGTACTAATAATAGAACATTGCTGGTTGGATTAAAGTGAAATTGTACGCTGACATTTATTATTAGTTATGAGAAGAGAGTATGTGAGTGAATGACCCTACTTCTATACATAAGACAAAGAATCGATACTGCAGGATATAGCAAAAACAACTCCAAAGTTAATTGAATAAGGCTAAAATAATATATAAATGGAGAAAATTGGATCAAGGGAAGTAATAAAAACCGGAGTATGTGTGTTTACATTTATATATTCTGTAAGATGTATCTAGTCCCCTTTGTTGATTCCTACTGGATGTTTTGTGTTTAAGCGTCTTATCCAGTACGTTTCACGCAATTTACGTTCTGCGTCGGTCCAATTTGGATTGTGTTCGATGCATGTCAGAGACAAGTCGTTGAACGTGTGGCCTTCTGAACTGAAGTGTTCGGCCGCTGGCGACCTAGCAAACCTACGTAATTTACAATCGGAGCGATGGAGGTTAAATCGGAGGTTCAACCTGCTTTGTTTCACCGACATACTGTTTTTTGCAAATCAAGCACGTCATTAAGTAGATGACGTTTGCGGATTTGCAGTTTGTGACACTTTTGATTGTGTTTTTGGCACCGAGTGAAGATAAGAAATGTCGAGATGTCAGACTTGTAAATACATGTCTCCCGCAAATTATTTCTTATCTTCACTCGGTGCCAAAAACACAATCAAAAGTGTCACAAACTGCAAATCCGCAAACGTCATCTACTTATTGTGTTTTTGGCACCGAGTGAAGATAAGAAATAATTTGCGGGAGACATGTATTTACAAGTCTGACATCTCGACATTTCTTATCTTCACTCGGTGCCAAAAACACAATCAAAAGTGTCACAAACTGCAAATCCGCAAACGTCATCTACTTAATGACGTGCTTGATTTGCAAAAAACAGTATGTCGGTGAAACAAAGCAGGTTGAACCTCCGATTTAACCTCCATCGCTCCGATTGTAAATTACGTAGGTTTGCTAGGTCGCCAGCGGCCGAACACTTCAGTTCAGAAGGCCACACGTTCAACGACTTGTCTCTGACATGCATCGAACACAATCCAAATTGGACCGACGCAGAACGTAAATTGCGTGAAACGTACTGGATAAGACGCTTAAACACAAAACATCCAGTAGGAATCAACAAAGGGGACTAGATACATCTTACAGAATATATAAATGTAAACACACATACTCCGGTTTTTATTACTTCCCTTGATCCAATTTTCTCCATTTATATATTATTTTAGCCTTATTCAATTAACTTTGGAGTTGTTTTTGCTATATCCTGCAGTATCGATTCTTTGTCTTATGTATAGAAGTAGGGTCATTCACTCACATACTCTCTTCTCATAACTAATAATAAATGTCAGCGTACAATTTCACTTTAATCCAACCAGCAATGTTCTATTATTAGTACTTTTGTTACTTCCCTTGATCAAAATATCTCCATTTATTTAATTTAATTTGTTTAGCCTTAGTCATTGTTTTCACTAGCTTTGGAGTTGCTTTATACTTTATCCTGCAGTATCGATTTTAGGTTTAAGCTTTTGAGGTAGGGCTTGTGTTATCTTTTTCACATTTTTACTCTCTCTTCATAACTAAATGTCAGGGTACAGTTCTTCCCTCATCCAACCAGATATGTTCTTTTATTAGTATCACATTTGGCTCCAGAGTGTCTATTCAAAGAAAACAGTTTCTGCAACACTGCCAAACGATAAGTTGTTTCTCAAAGAGTTTTATTTAAACTGCCGTGTATTTTAGTGTTTTTTGTTTCGTATGTGTTATTTTCGTGTTTGTGTACTCCTGATGAAGGCGTTAGCCGAAAGCGCTTGAGTTTTTGTAAACTATAGCACTGTATAAATGTTTTTTTCCCCATCTATTAATTTATTCCAACATTTTCGTATCCCCTCGGGGATCCAGTGCTTTTTCAAAGGTATTTTGTAGATGTATGTATTTTCTCACCCTTATATATATATATTTATATACACATACACATATATATACATTAGAAAAACCTTGTCGAAACGAAATTACAAGATTAATCAAACCCATTTATGTACGTATATTTCTGGCATTTACTTGCTTGCCCCAACACACTTTTATTTTAACATGCAGTAATATCGATTACATCGCATCGTGCTGTGATCACAGTAGACTAACATATATTATAGACATTTCTAAAAAGTTAGTATAGTCATCTTTGAGCAAATGTTCTAATTCATCACATAGTGCCCCTAACATAACACCAAGTCTCGCATATGAATCCAAGTTAGTTATAAAATGTCAAACAGGAGAACCGAATGCTACCTTCAGATCATACATACATTTGAATCTGTATTCACACAAATAAACGCATTCAAACATAGAATGGTTAACATCACATCTATATAAGACACCGCACTTTGAACAAAGCTTTTCAGTTTGAAACGAGCAATGCAAAGACACCATGTTTATGACATTTCTGCAGCTGCTCATCAGGTTTGTGTTATTACGACACATTCTCCATATTGGACTTTCGTTAAACACTGGCTGAACACTGTGGAACTCAAAAAGATCTGGATCGTTTGTCCGCATATACCATAAATATTCTTCGCGCTCTTTAACTCGACGATTTATTTCTCGCTTCCAAACATATTTTGATGGGAATACACCATTTTCAATATAATTTTGTAATATGTCAAATAAGCCATATTTCATCAGTACTGGTACAATATCGTGTACATACTCTTTCTGCGTATTTTCCGTCTGATTAAAAATTGGAGCATAGTCTAAATAAAAATAAGTCTTTAATTCGAGAATGAATTTTCAGCCGACATAACTGACCAAGCAAAACGAGTTTTTTCTTATCAATTTCTGATTCAATTGAGTACGCACCAAGTAGTCCTAACGCAATGACAGTTCTTGTTCTCTTTCGCATGCCTTGAATATGTTTAATATAAAATCTGTGACATTTTCTAAGGAGAGAATGTCATTTTCTTTGAGAGAGTACCACATCTCGCATCCAAATAATCCTTTGAGAAGCACAGTGGATTTATATATGTTTCTAGATGTAAATGGATGAAGCCCACCCTCCCGGTATATACCACTGCATTCGAGGCTTAAAAGAGTTCCCTTAATCCTTGCATTTGCTTCTTTGAAATTGTCTTCATGCTTCATGTATTTGTTAAAGCGCACGCCAAGATGATTATATGATGTTACTTCATTTATATTGTCATTGCCAATTTTCAAGATCCTTTTTGACTTTAGAAACTTAGACTTAGTTTTATTGCACACAATTACAACAGACTTGGAAGCATTACATTCGTTACCCGTAGTCGTAGCAAATGTTTATTAATCTGTCCATACCAAGTTGTATTAAAGAAAGGCGTGTCATGTCATCGGCTGCCACGGTACAAGGAATAGATATTCCGCGAATATGCGAGCCAAATCTTGAACATTCAATCTCCTTGATTAGACCATCAATGTGACATAAATACAAAAACGGAGAGCTCACTCAGCCTTGTCTTGTACCGATGTTAACTGAGAAAGTTTTTGACTTGTATCCGTTGTAGATAACACAGCTTTCAAGATTATTATGAATCTCAACGAATGCTTTCCAAGTTCTTAATTTCATCCCAATGTCATTTAGTTTGTAAAAAAGTCCAGAATGCCATACTTTATCAAAAGCTGTTTTTACATCAAAGAAGCACACATATAATGGACTTCCTTCCTCCTTCGTAATATGTAGGCATTCACGAAGTAAAAATGACGTCATGAGGCTACCTATTCCACTCTGGAAACCTCCTTGCAAAGGGTACACTTGTATATCAGATTCTGTCCTGACACGGTGTAGTAATAATATTTCGTGCAGTTTTAATATGTTTGAAGATAACGTAATTGCATGGTAACTGCTTGGATCTTCTTTTTTTTGCGACCAACGTTATACAGTGTGATAATCAATCCCGATTTCATGGCGTTAGGAGTGTAAGAATAACAATAAATTAAGTTCATGAGACTAAGCAATACTCTGTTTAACTCATTCCCGCCGTATTACAAGTGCTCATTATAGATAGAGTCATTGGAACATGCCTTTCCTTTTTCTAAATGCATCAGTCCTTCGTCATATTCTTCCTGTGTGAATGGGATAAAAAGATCGGTTTCAGTGCTGCGTTGTTTGATAACATCAACATGAGATTCAATAGTTTGTCGGAATTCTAAATTGAATGAAGGCTTAATAACATATGTATATAGTTCATCGAAGAACAATCCCCATTGTTCTGCTATTGATTTTGCATTTCGATATTGATTTTGCATTTCGATATATCTTATTGTTGAACTTCATTTCAGAGCTTGTATGCGTTTTGTCTTTGTTTTTCCTTGCCGCTATTAGCTTCCAGAAATACCCTGCGTCCATTTCAGCGGCGTTATCGATGTCTTCGTTCAGCGAATTTAGATATATTTCTGAACATATGTGCGTCATCCCTTGGTATGCCATTCTCATTCCACAATTTCCTCAAATGTCGCATACTAGAATACTCTTTAAGAACGCTTTATGAGTGATATTGACCTGGTTTGTATGACTTCAGATAATAGTATTATTAAAAGCTGTGGACAAATCAATTGTTAAACATATATAAGAGTTTTAAGACATGGGATTACAAATCATTAACAGCGACAGTCTGTAATAAAACATTTAAATAGTATTATAACCCAGCATATAATAGTATGAGAGGCATTAAAATCATATCTCTATAAGTACAATGTAATTCAGGCTTAAAACCGTCATTTTGAATATAAAAAGTGTAAAAGATGCTTTTGTATTTTTAAGCAAAGAAGATCATTAAATAATTTAAATAATAAAGTCGAAATATCCGTTATAAAATCCTGCTAATATAAGCTTTTCCATTGCTTAATGGAATTAAGGCGGGACCACGTGATGTATCGTCCATTCCATACCAACCATCAGGCCAATACTGACAGACCTGTTTCCAAAGTAGCTGAGGAGTTGTGTCAATTATCTGCAGTAGCAAAACCCATTTGCAAAACGTCGAGCAAGCTTATGGTTTGCAATTCAGGACAAGAGTAAACGTAATGGGTATTTATTTTTTACTAGCATATATTTAAAGTCTCTTGATATGTTCTGTTGAAGAAAAAGATAGCGTCTAAATTCGAACAAACTTCAATATTTGGTAGGCGGAGCTAACTGTGCACGCATTCAGTCTAATAGAGTACATTGAAATACAATAGAAAATATATTGCCATGAACTATTAGAGAACTGATGGTAACATAAAAATTAAAGTAGCTATCCCGCCAACAACAGTCAAAGTTTACCACAATGGCACACCGTCTCTAAACCTACTGACGACGAAGTATAAATATATATAAGTTAAATATTTTGACAATCCAAGCTCTATAGACTCACTATAAGCGGCTTTAACCAGCCGGGTCAAACCCCAAAACTGGAGCGTCGAATTAAGAGTTACCAACTCATCATTCATTTTACGCATATTCTGTCAGCACTGGTATTTTGTCTATATCTACTGTCGCTATGTTTCTATCAGCCTGAACGGGGATATTGTGGTGTTATTTCGGTGGAGATTGCGTGGGGGTAGAATGGCACGGCAGAGTTTACATTTTTGGATTTTTTTCTTATTTTTTTTTTCTTCGTTTTTCTTTATCAAATATATATTTAAATATATTGTTACAATTATAAACCGATAATCATAATTATACACTTTTTCAGCCACAATGGAGAGAACTGTAACTTATGTTGTAATAACTTGTAGTTCAATCCATTTGCATATGTTTCTATGAATATTGTGATGTTGAATTGATGTATTGTAACATATCTGCAATAAAATATTATTAAACTAAACTGGTATTCTAAGAACCAGTTAATAATTTGTAGTGTACTTTTGTCGTTATTTGGCGGGATATCTACTTTAATGTTCTGCCTAAATCAATAACATTTTATTTGAAAAAAAAAATTGCACTTCATACAATATTTGATTTAACATCAACGGTATGGGAAAGGTAAAGACGTAAACAGTAGAGGCAACATACGAAATGTGTTTATTTATGCAACATACTTATATTTCTTTTTAAGTATCTATTTAACAACTATGCCTCTCTAATATGAAGCCTGGTGGCAGATGAAGGGAAGTTTTACCCAAATCAATTGCCATAGTATCCATGTATATAAGTGACACACATAAAGACACGTTATGGAATGCATACATATAAACTGCATCCACTGTTAGTGAGAACGAACCTAGGACTTAAACAATTCTTAAAAAACACATACTACATGTACTTTACAGAGATGTTCATAATCGAAGACGAGAGCGTGCGCCTGACTTAGTTCAAACACTTTAAAAAGTGAGAACGGGCAGAATGAGTATTACATGTTTTGTTTTCAAATGCAGTTAAATAACTGAAATAATTGATGGAGAAAACATTTAGCCCAAAAACATTTATTTAACAACAGTACTTCTGATTTTTCCATTTCTTGGTGACAAACATGAAAAAGGATGCCATTGTCCATAGTGGTTCAGTACAGACAAAAACTGTTAAGTCTCATTTTCCCCGCTTTCGGCTAGGTATAATTTATAATTGGGTGCATATTCCACGAAGGAATTATTTTTTATAACTATCGTCATTGGCATATCTATATTTAACAAGTTTTCATTGAATGAAACCTACGCATGCGTAAACTCGCGGGGAACTAGTTTTCTTACGCGATAGTCATACTACATTGTAATTTTATCTTATTTAAAATGTGTTCCTCAATCATAACAAAGTCGTTTTTAATCAAATTAAAAAAGTTGGAAATTAAAAATATTACATTTGCTTTGTATGGTGTTAATATATGTGTAAAGTCCTCCCATTGGTTCTTGATTGGCCAAGTTTAAATGCGTAAACTCCCTTAAATGAATTGAATTATATAATAAACTAAGGTTTCCCGGTAAAAGCATAATTTCACATAATCGTTTACTGGCAAAACAATACCATCGCAAATGATTTTAAATTGAAACTGTCATTTATTGAAATATCAGAAGCTGAAATCAGTGTTCTACTTAAACCGGGGCGTCCGTGGCCGACTGGTTAGAGTCTCTGACTTGCAATCACTTGCCCCTCACCGCTCTAGGTTCGATCCCTCAGGGGCCTAGGAATCTTTATGTGAGGAAGCTATCCAGCTGGCTTGCGGAACGTCGGTGGTTGTACCCAGGTGCCCGCCCGTGCACGATAATTGCCCGGAGGGGCACCTGGGGTCTTCCTCCACCAGTGGAAGATGGAAAGTCGCCATATGACCTTAGCTGTTGGTACGACTATAAAATCAAATCCAATTCAATTCAATTCAATTCTACTTAAACCATAATGACTTTATTATAAGTACACATATTGCGTTATATAAAATTATTACATGTAAGGTAACATCAATGATGTGTTTAAATTATACGAAGGGCATACTCTAGGTTTCTTCGTAAATTAAGAAACTTTACCAACAAAGCATTGATTTGAATATAAATGTATATGTACACATACAACTCATCATTCATGAAAAATAATTAAAACATTCAACGAAGAAATGCGCACTTAGTTCTAAGTTAAGATGCATATACGTTTGGTTAATACGAAACCAAAATTACAGCATTTTGTACACTACTTGCATTAACTGTCGTATGCACACACTATTTATGCTATTTCACAAATTGTTGAATGTCTTAGATTCAGAGCATGCACACCTACTCACGCCGATGTAATGCAATTTTATATTTGTTTTTGTTTTGCATAATCTTTAACTACAAGATCAGGGTTGCGCCGTGTTCGCCTTCATTCAATTAACTCTGCCGTATTATCGCAGACTATATTATGACTACCAACTATGTGGTCCCGCCTTAATTCCATTAAGCGATGGGAAACCTTATATTAACTTATATAACGGGTATTTCGACAATAAAACACTTTTAAAAACATTTTTTTACTGAAAAAAAGCGACAAACTGTTTATAATTGCCTAGTAAATGTTTTAATGTTACAACATGCAAACTTTTGAAGTCGATATTAAGGTTTTATTTTTCATACCCCAGCCGTTTTCGCTTCTTGGAGAAGGGCTGGATGGGGTATGAAAGTTAATACTCGGACCACGTAATGTACAGCTTTTAAGGGAAGATACTTATAAATCCGTTTTCATAGGCTGTAAGTATAGGATTTATACTACAAATGACACTTTCTCCAATGAATTTCACATAAAATACTTTTACTGTCAGTGAATTTGAACCAAGGACTCATGAGTTTCTCACAAACCATACATATATTCCTCCGCGGCATTTAGATAGCAGTTCGCAACACATGATGATAGCAGGCTAATTGTCAAAAATTCAAAACCTGAAAACAGTCAGGCTCATGGTTATATTCATTATATTTGAATGCAGTTAAATAACTGAAATAACGGATGGAAAATAACTATAATAAATTATTCATTAATGAGTGCTTTTGATGTTCCCTTTTCTTGGTGACAAACATGAACAAATACGCCATTTCTATAGAGACTGTGTTTTATTTCTGGATTACTCCCACCGCTTCCAGTTAGGTATGTTTCCTAACTGATAATTGAAACTATATTCCCTTAATGCACATTTCTTTTCCGAACAGGTCTCAGTTTGTTTCGAGTATTGTATATCTTTCGATGATTATACAAAACCTTACACAGAAATGATCTCAGGCCATACTTACAACGATGCAGCCATATACTCGTGTTTACATATCAACGATTCATTGCACATTTTACAAAGGTTGTTAACAAACCTAGCGTTTGTGATTATGTCCTATACTATAAAGAAATCTCTTTTCAGGAATCGGAATGTAAACCTTGCTCATGTAGAATTCAATTTTTTTTAAGCCTGTTACCGTTTTTGACAAATCTCTTTTTATATACATGTACATTTATAGTAGCTATCCCGCCAACAACAGCCACATTTTACAACATATGTACACAGTTTCTAAACCTACTGACGACGGGGTATAAATATAACACAATTTGAGAAATCAAACTCTATAGACATAATATAAACGGCTTAAACCAGCCAGACCAAACCCCAAAACCGAAGCGTCGAATTAAGTGTTACCAACTCATAATTCATTTTATGCATATTCAATCACAGACATTCTAAGAGAGCGTGAACAAACTATACTTTTAATCGGCAAATATGTATTATTATATGACATGAACACCTAGATAGAGTTTTGATAAAAGGTTTTGTAATGTAATTTGTGCCGTTATTCGGCGAGTTAGTTTCTTTAATTACTCCGAAACCGAATGTCTTCGCCTGGTGCAGTCGACAGTAGTTCTATATGGACGAGTGCTTATCTTTTGTTTAGTGCAGTTTCCTGTTATTTTTGGGCCGTAACTGTATTCTGGACATGTAATTAATATATTGACTGCATCTCATCATGCTGTTGACAGTTTTAGATATGCATTTCAAAAGTGAAAGTAGAATGTATGAATGAGTGAGGGCTGTGCAAATGATGACATTTGTTCCAGTGTTTGCAAACTTGCTGATAATACTTTCCTGTAAATAACCACCCCTTTATCTTGTTGATTTTTAATAGCAGACATGTTTATCTTCATGAAACAGTACGTTACCCAGTATCGTTATCAGGTTTGGGTTTTCTACAGGTCATTTAACATGGTCAGATAACAATGGAAGACAACGGAGAAATCTTTAGTGTATTTAAGCCTGCATCAACAGACAGAGACGTTTTTTATAATTACATCTCCGATACGATATTAGAGGAAACATAAATGTAGCCTACCTCAGTTATTTCGAGAAATTAAAAACGACCATTAACTCTAATAATATGTTATACATGGGCGATAAACCCGCCAGATTTGCGGTGGGAGTGGGGTAGGGCAAACTAAGTGTTCATGTACATATGGAACCCAAACAGGTACGGTTCTGGTTCTGGAGTACTCTGAAAAAATGGAAAATTCCACCTCAAATCCTGAATCCGCATATGCCGTAAAACGTTAAAGTACACTGAAAAAGTAGATATAAAAGTCGAACAGGAAATGTAGCATTCAAGGACAACATTTAACCACAAACACGCACAGAAACAAACAACAATTACAATATGAAATCTTACGGATGGCGGGAGGTACATGCACTGGTTCTACCCAGGAAAAATAGGGTGGTCTGCCTCCGCCACAAAATTCGACTGTCATATATGGTCTTAATGTGCTAAAATGAGTAAAACACCATTCAAACAAACAAACAAACAAACAATACACTGAACGTACTTAATTTTTTAAAAAGTTGTCTACGCCATAGACATATATGCCATGAACAATCACGCATGTTCATGATTACACTCAAAATCCAGCAGAACCATGCCATAAATTAATTTGACGAATAATGTTCATTTTCAATTGGAAAAAATGTGTGTCAGAACAAAACAAAATAGTTTTAAGATTTAAACACACACACACACACACACACACACACACACACACACACACACACACACATCAACTCGCCTTTCAGGTGTGATGCTATTGCCATTCTTCGCCACCGTCAGGGTTTTCCGTAATGTTTACCAATGTTGTATACCTTCAACGTCATATCTTCGTATATGAGAGCATAACACATTAATAAATAATCATTTTTGGAGACAAACATAGTCTTGAATTAAGAGTAACGTGCTTAATATTAATCATATTTAGAGAAAAGGGTTTCATTAAATATTATGCAAAAACAAATATAACATGACATTACATCATCGTGAGTAGGTGTACATGCTCCGATTCTAAGACAAATATTTTCCATCGACTTTTATGCAAAGCTTATCTGCTCAAAGGTATGAGGTTGGCCTAAACAATAAATTTGAAACCGATTACCGAGGGAGCTTTCCTGGTATAGAAAACAATGAGTTTGGTATCAGATTGCCACAATAAGACGTCTTAATTATGAAATAGATATCATATGCTTTACTTTAACTTTGACTTCGTTAACTATCCACATTTAGATGGGTATCGTTTTACGTCATAAGGGGTTGATATGTAGAAGCTAATTCGCTTTGCTAGGGCATGTAACGATATTAAGAATTTCAATTATCGAAAGCAAGTTATTAAAAGTAAACGTCTTTAGCAAGTTTTTTTTGTCATAAACTACGTAGATCTTTCTCAAAGTTCTATCGCCGCAACGAAGGCCTGCTGGAGAAGTACAACACCAATTTAAAAACAATTCTAAGACTATATTCTTTGGAGATATGATCAATAATCTTCGGAAATGAAAGGAGTCTGATAGATTTCCTGGCGACTTTAATCAGGAAATTCGTCATAAATGGATACGGCCCTTTAGTATTAAAACGCAATTTATGCAAACCAGACTTTACCACAACCAGCAGAGTCCATGATCTACTGATTTGCCATGTATATTGAGTTGATTAAAATGTCTTGCTGCAAACACAAATCACACTTATATTGTCTTGTTTAGTTTATTATAAGTCATTCAATATTAAATACTATTAATATTGAAATAATATGATACAGGAGTTGAATAGTCTAAAATATAAATATTTTATAATTGTTTGAGTTAACGAACTAAATTATAACAGAAATTACATAAGGAATAAAATGTAACACGCATATAATCTACTGCTGCGTTTTAATTGACCGTCAATATATAGCTATCTACAAGATCAGCATCTCTATAAATTATAATACAAAGTACTTTTTTTCCTGAGAAGGATACAGTATAAACATCATCCACAGTATGGTAGTGTTAAGCATGTAATAGTCTACTGGATCCAGTCTGTCAGTACTCGTTTGCTCAAATTGGCGCACTAATCAAGATAAAAGGTTTTTGTAACCTGATCACATCTGTATCAATTTGTAAACATCCAAATTACCGGACTTCTTTTATTTGAATTGTTAAGAAAGACCCCAAATATGACAAAATCTTGTCTATACAATCGGCATTTAACTGATTGTCAGTCATCACTAATCTAATATAATACACTACTCAACTTTTATAATCGGTCACCCAGGTTTTTTGAAAATAACACGAATACTGAAAACTTGAAATCACCGAAACACAAACAATATTTTATTAAGTTTATCAACAAGGTTTTAGTCCAATCAAGGCAGATTAAGTTTATAAATCGCTACCGATATTTGTTCAACGACGCCAGTTAAAATTTCAAATGAAAATATGAATTATTAAAAAATATATAATTCTTTGAAAAGTGACCGATTATAAAAGTTGAGTAGTGTAGTGCCATTGTTTCCACACGTAGGAGAGTTACAATATGTTACACTCGCTTAAATGCAAATGCAGATATAAACGTCGAACAAGAAATTTAGTATTCAACACTTATTATTATAATTGACCTTAGCAACAACTTTTAACAAGCAAATAGACTAGAAAGGCATGAAAGGATATGTCAAATGTGTAACACTAACGACATTGAGGACGTGTTCCAATTTGCCTTGACATGTCCTGTTTACAATACAATCCGAAGAAAATATATAAAACGATATTATGTCAAAAGGCCGAGTATGTTTAAGTTTATTGCTCTCCTTCAACATGTTCAATACTTGAATAACATACATAATATTTGAATAACATGTGTGTAAATTTATTTAAAATAGATCATGCCATTTAAAAACCACTGTATGAACCTTATTATATCTTAACGCATTATTCGTAAGACTGTTTGTACTTGAAATATATGTAGTTTGATTTTAATAAAACGGTTTTGTAAAAGAAAAAATTCTCAGATTTCCAGCCAAACGAGATAGGGTCTTCCCACATGTCCAGAAATGCGTTATTGAGTTGTTCCTCATATTCAGCCATGCAATATCTGATTGTCAACCATGTCCCGCCATGCGAGATAGGAGTTGCCCTATGTAAGATTAATCTACTTTACGTGACCATTCTTTGCGTTAAAATGGGTTCCTAACACTTAGTTTGTTGTCCCAGTAAAAAGAGCTTAAACTCAGGAACAAAACATTTAACTAGGAATAGGCATTAAGAAAATACACATATTGGATACACATATTGGCTCGGCACGAAAACGAAGAATGGCTTGGCATTCTTCGTTTTCTAAGCCTCGCCTAATAAACTTGATAGTAAAAGGCACTGACATAATATTCTCTATATATTGTATGAAGCAAAGCATAGCCCATAATTATAACAATTGTAAGGCATGACTAAATATTCATGTGTTAATTAAGTCATCTTATTAATGGATAAGCTAGAATATGCCATAAGTAATTTATGTTTCATCAATCAACGCTCACTTAAATGCTACATACTAGAATGGCAAACCAGTTGTTAAAATAAGAGTGATCACTAATGCCATTTAAATACTCTTTTAAATGTTCATGAAGTAATTGAATTGTTTTCTACTGTATTTCAGTGTGTTCAAATAGCTGTGTATGTTTATCAAAAGTAACTGTTTCATTACACATGTCGTACAATTATAGTTTTTAATCTTCCCGACATAAAATAGTTTTTCAGTTAAGCAATACACATTGTAAGTAAGACTGCACCTGTTTTGATGGTACGAGTATATGTATATATAATTATTGTCATTGCATGCAGTATAATTTAACGCATGCTATATCACGTCTCATAAAGAACGGGTCAACTATTTATGTCTATGATATGAGATGTATATGATATTTGGAGTTAAACACAGCAACAGGGACAGTTTTTAAATCTTTTAAAATGCGTTAACAGTGCCTGTTTTATGCAAATGTTCAGCTGAGCTAATGGCTTTTGTATCTATCTACTTTTAAGTTCAAATGAATTAGTGTACTTGGGTCATTATGAACATTTATTGCACCTCGCACAAAATCCTAGGAATTTCATTGGATTAGAGCGGTAACATGGTGTCTATAGTGGGTCAGTAGATTTCATAGAGGATCACTAGAAACAATATGGACAACAACTCCGATTCAAAATTTAAATCATCTGCAAAAAGTTATTTAAGGCGTTAGTAACAAACATAGTAAGTAAATTTAATGTTTTTAAACTGTACCGGTCGTGACGTTGACGTTCCATTAAAATGGATTAAATTTCGGTGTTTGCCTTAAAAAGGGTGGTCGATGCAATAAATCAGTTATTTGGTTTGTTACTGACCCTCTACATAAATATGTGGAGTCAGCTGTTGCCTCGCCCCCTATAAATCTTACTGACCCCACATATTTCCGTAGGTGGTCAGTCACAAACCCAATAACTAATAATAAGACAATATTTATGTTTCACTAAAGCTAGGGTATGTAGTCTGTGATACTCTTAAGTTATGGTAACGTATTTTACATACACTTTGGCGACATTCAGTAAGACACAATTAATAGTCTAAGACGTTTTAGTTGTAAGTTGTACATGATAGTCCAGCTGTTCCTAATTTTATAATATGTTTCCTTGCTATATAATGTATACGATTTATCTATTTAATTTTATAACATAACGTCCATTATTAGCAGTGTCGAACACCCATTTAATATTCTATTGTATGACACACGTGTAATACAACCTGGAACGATTTTGATTGGTTGAGTTAAACCTGTAACACTACGCAAGTTTATTAACTGCAACTATTTTATTTATTACAAATACACCCAGATCTGATTCATAAACTTATTATTTGTGACAGCTTATAAGAATAATGCACGTTATACAAAACTTTGTTGTTGGTTTTTTAAACAGTTGGGCGTAAACTGCTATTTTGTAAAGAGGTAAAACACGAACTCTTTTAAACGCAGCGTTATGTGTGAGTCGCGACGTTACTAAGTCACATATTTTATGACGTTTTGGCGCTAAAGCGTGTCTGACGTCATGGCGGTACTATGTCCATCTGAATTAATTTTTACTAATTTGATTACAACGTTGTGTGATAAAAAGGATCTTAAACTCGTTAAATATGCTTCAGTACAAAATGGCATTTGTTAAACATTAATATACATTTTATAAATGTTCACCTTTTATAATTTAGGGGTCAAAATCTAGGTCAAAAGTTCAAATCAGTTCCAATTAGTGCAACAAATGACACTTGACTATACAAAAGTAAGTCATGGGACAGCAATTTTTGGGATAACACACATTATTATACACCAAAACAATTGTAAGAAATAATGCTTTAAAGGAATGATTTTAAATTCCAACTAAATTGAGGACATAGAGAGATATCTAAGATGGCGTCCAAGATGGCACCAAATTACAAGTATTTATGAATTACGCAAAATGTAAGCATTTCAGAAATAATAATTTAAGGTATTTTATTTTAAATTAAACTTACTATGCCATAAAAGTAAATTAAATAAATAGAAATTCACCTTTCCTATTCTAGGGGTCAAAATCTAGGTCAAATGTTCAATTCAGTGTGAAAAGTGTCAGTTGACTATACACAAGTTAGTATTGAGACAATATTTGTTTGTATAACATTTATAACATTTATTAAATTTAAACGCATCGTTTAACATGTTTAAATGGGAATACATGTAAGCTTAACAATATATGAATTATGGGAGTAAGATAACAACATAATTATGCTAATCTGTATGCTGCTTACTCGGAGAGGACAAAGGCCCGAGTTTGAACCTTCACATGTACCAATACAATATCTTTTATTCACTCAATTCACATTTACATTAATATATGAGGTATGTATAACATTATTTAAATCATCATCGAGGCTCATAAGTATAATAGAAGACAGATATTATAGATATAATATGACGTGGTTAATTACAAAAGAGTAATGCAGTTTGGTAATAGCTGGGAGAAGAAATGGCCTCCCAGGTAGTCCTCATTTATCATATAACTAAAGATCTGTTTTGTATACACATATATGGGAGAGTTCTTCATTTATTTGTTGGCAATTGCATGGCAAAAATAATGTCGAAACCAATACATATGATAATTAAACAAAATCAAACAGTATTACATTACAACATGAATATTATCTATTTGACTCTTTGCATGATGTTTTTAATAAATTCACACAATTTTCTAAACTCTGAATTATTTTTGGTGTTTATTAATTTATCAAATTTGTATACATTGGGTCTTTTAAAATATGTAAAAGGAAGTGTACCGTAAGGTATTTACTGGTGATAAAAGTGTTTCACAGATGACTGCCGTAAGGTATTTACTGGTGATAAAAGTGTTTCACAGATGACTGCCTTTTAAACCTGAAACAAACCATTATACAATACAAAAGATTTGTGTCAAAGTATATAGGTCAATATGTCGAATTAGTGCCAAACAATACCAACGTTAGTATTGAGACAATATACACATATAAATTATAAAAATACATGGTTTTATTTAATTGCGGACTCCCGCTTGTCAGGGTGAAAAAAACATGTACCTTGACCTGTCAAAAGAAAACACGACAATCTTGATTTGTTTAAAACTCGCGGTGTCCAGCTAGTTCTTTTGCATAACTTGCATTTGTGTAATCATTAATATGAATTAATTAATAGAAAAGCTCAGAACCAATTGCATTTGCATACTACTAACTGTTAATAGTATTGCAACAATGAAATAGTTAAACATATGGTAGAATAACGAAGACAATTGAAATTGTATTTAATTATATGCAAACAGTTTTAAAGTAAAAGATATACTGGATTAAAAAATCGAGATGCTAATTGTAATTTTTGTTACAAACTTCAAAAGTGCTGTTTGTCCCTTTAACTTTCCAGGCCACACATACCTATATTTTCTAAGAATATAGCCTATTGTTATTATTTTCATTAGGCCTGTTAAGTCATGATCGTTTTAGGCCTCCTTTTGTGCATACACATGATACTGAAGGTAGTGTGGTAAAATACCTCTGCAGCAATTTGAATCATCAACCGTGATGGTTCAAATTGCTGCAGAAGCCGCGAACAATTGTACATTGTGGTTCATTTGAAAACTCCATATCACTGCTGACGGGCATACCAATCGTGATGCATTATTTAGCTATTTCCTAACTAAAGTTGGTTGGATATCTCTGAATGCCCTCGACTAAGGTCAACTTTAAAATCATTTATTTAAAGCACCCTTTCTTACAATTGTTTTGGTGTATAATAATGTGTGTTATACTGTTGAAAATTGACGACGCCGAGAGCACGCGCGTTGCACACTCACGCGGACACCGGTATCGAATAGAACAAATATCTTTTCCCCCATCAGAGAGTAAGACTCGTATAAATTGTATTATACCCGATGAAAAATATCAGTCTGACACCAGTCACATATGTGACAAATAAATATTATATACACCCTCATATATGTATATGTGTGTGACGTTAAGTGTATGTGCAAATATTACAGGATGAATGAATTGCAATGTTCTTCAGTTGTTTTAACGCGATTTATGCGATAACAGCTTGAAGCACTCAACAAGAATCGATCCCATAACCTTTAGATCCCAAATATCTCGTACAACGGATAGACAAAATGTATAGTACAGCCAACAGACTAATTAGAACCACAATTCACAGCCCATAGGCGGATCGATACTTCAAGAGTGCCCCAATTTGCTTCCAAAATACGCGTTACTCTTAAACTTGATAAACCAGTACGCTAGAGAAGAGAGGACGACATAGAATACCTTGAGACCTGGCGACCCCGCCATAAATTAAACCCTTTAGAAATAATATTATTAACTCTCGTAAGTAAGACTCCTCTAATCTCAAGCGGACATGCGAATTATCATATATACGGTCCTTAAACCTTAATGTGCGTAAGTGACCTAAATTACTAGACTAAGTGTGAATCACACTTCAAAGCTATAGGTACCTAGAATTACTGACTATCTGTATCCTGATCGAATATGATACCCGGTCAATTAATCTCACACCACCATTGGAAGCAAAAGACTCAATGACTAATGACCACCGTATCACAGTAACGATCAAATTACAAAGTTGTCAAGTACTTCAATTTACTATAACCATAATAGTATCAAGCTCTTCAATTCAAATGCGCTAACACCTCCTTAAATGCAATTATGCACGAGCCTCCTTAAGTGCAATTATGCACGAGCCTCCTTCAAGGCTTGAGTTATTTCGACGTAAATCTTTTATATCTACTATTCAATAGACGATGCCAAAATGGTGGGGAACAATCTATAATAAAAGAGGGATAAGAGAATTGACAAGATTCAAAGTTTAATATCAATATTTAATATCAATGAAGAAATCAAATTTTATATATATTTAACTTAACTGAATTTAACGACCAGATTCCTCCTTAAATGTTTGTTTTATATTTTATTATAAATAACAAGATAACACTATGTACATATATTTATAATATGTATCGGAAGTTCGATCTTAGGTGTAAATGAGATGTCTAGGGAGACTCCGGAGGGAGATATATTCCAATGCGAAGTAGACATAGATCTCATTAACCACGAAAGTGCGACCTATCCGCAATAACAATGTACTTGTTTTACCTCCCTTGGGCAGGACGGTAGAAGATTCCTACACCGTAAAAAACTAGGGCTGTGTTAATCGGTTTGCTCTGAACTTGGAAATGTGCAATCATTCTCTTATTTCTGTTTTCAGGTGACAAGATTGGAACATGTTCATGGCTTCTGCCAAGTTTGGATGCCACTGGGTGATTTTCGAGGAAGATATGATAATTTGAAAATGGGTAGGAATACAGTTGAATTATCAGTGAAATGGAGCTAGTTTTGAGGGGTACTGAAAAAGACTGGAATTTAATTTTTTTTAATCTGGTCAACATTTGATTTTTTGTGGATATTCTGAGCTTCAGAGGAAGGTTTGCAGATTGAGGGGAGATTTAAAGACCAATGGACAGTTTAAAGTATGTTCGCAGTGGTCCGCAAGTGACCATTTCTACATATATTATATAGTGTTGAATAATTCACTAGTGAGACGTTAAACAACCCTCATCTGGATCAGGGAAAAGCTTGACAGACAGCGCCTGTTGTTGTTAGAGTGGATTTTTTAAAGTGAAATCTTGATTTTAGAGTGAAACAGTGTATTTCTTAGGCATAATATGGATTTTGATAAGTATTTGATGCTTTTGCAGTGTAAAATAGACTACTTTGCTTCTAGTCGGACCCCGTGCATGCTTTATAACCGTCATTTGGGACTTAATAGACGAATCTGTGGTCAGAAAGTGTCAGAATATGGGAGACAGTCGATTGTTTTTGCTGGGAGACATACTCAGATGAACATGTTAGCTCACAGAGTGATGTATATGTGTGTGATGTGTGTTTCTAGTATTCCTAGGGGAATGGACGTGTCTCATCTCTGCCACAACAGTTTATGTTTACGATTTGACCATCTCAGCTTGGAGCCTCATAGCGTCAACATGGAAAGACAAAGATGCCTTCACATGATACCAAGACTGTGTTTAGGACATACAGAGTATCCTGATTGCATGCTTCATGTGAGTAGATTGTTTATATTATCCTATTGTAGTGTTTCATGTCAAATTGTTACCCCACCCACTTTTCATATAGCAAAATGTGTGGTCATTGTTTACTTGTCGAGAAGGTCAGTTGAGTATGTTTTATGTTGTCGTTGGTCATCGTATACTTTAAATTTGTTCACTTTGTTGATAAATCTGGCTGTTTTATAAGTTTGTAACATTTGTCGATGTTTGTCGTACGTATTTTTGTCCTGAATTTTCTTAAGTGACCGTAACACTTTTGTGTTTTGGGGAAATGACCCTCCAACAGCCTTAACTTTTTCTATCGCTGAATTTGCCCTTCCGTCATTTAACCGTGCTGCGGCACTTAATTTTCTGCCTTTAGCGTTACGTCGAAAGGTTACGTCTTTCGGGTTTGAGGCATTTATACCGCGGTGTAACGCCTCTAGCTTATTTGTGTCGGCACCTTTACATGTCTTGGTCACAGCGTCTTTTCCCAGTCGAACATTTAAACAGTCGATAAGTTTATTTTTGTCGCCTCCCTGAATCTTTAAAGGTTTACATGATGTTGGCATAACATGTTTTCTCCATGTTGAGATTGGTGGATTACCCCCACACGCAATGGAATATTTTCTACACGTTTTCCCACATTTATCCTGGTAGCAGTCTATTATAGCCATCTTCAAATTTTCACATTTTTGTTGTAAACAGGGAATATTTGTGTCGCCTATACTCTGCTGTACATTATGAAACTCAGTTAGTACACAGTGAGATACGTCCTTTGCAAAGCGTTTCTGAATGTATGCTCGGTCCCGTTTGGTATGTCCAGGAAACATCTTTTGCGAAAACTCAGTCCTCTTAATTTTATTTTTCATTGTTTTAGTCAGATGTACAACATCCGCCATTCTTGACATTGGTTTGCCCGTGATAGCAAGTTGAGCAGCACGAGCGCCCTTGAATGCTTTGCTGTCCCCGTCTGTTGTCATGTTGTCAATAGTGATCGGCGTGTCACTCTTCAATATCGATTCCATCGCTAATCTGGCCTCTCTATGTTCGTCACCTGTAAACGAAGTATGAAATTTGTATCGACTTGACGGTTAATGTTGCATTAGTCAATAATCTTTTTTATTATTTCTTTCTTTTTTTCATAACTTATTTATTTACTTACTTACTTACTTACTTACTTACTTACTTACATAATCTTATCTTATCTTATCTTATCTTATCTTATCTTATCTTACTTATCTTATCTTATCTTACTTATCTTATCTTATCTTATCTTAAATTTGTATTGACTTGGTTACTGTTGCATTAGTCAATAATCTTTTTTATTATTTATTTCTTTTTTCATTATTTACTTACTTACTTACTTACTTACTTACTTACTTACTTACTTACTTATCTTACTTATCTTATCTTATCTTATCTTATCTTAATTTTAAATTTGTATTGACTTGGTTATTGTTGTATTAGTCAATAATCTTTTTTCTTATTTATTTCTTTTTTTCATTACTGACTTATTTATATATTTATTTATTTATTTATTTATTTATTTATTTACTTACTTATTTATTTACTTACTTACTTACTTACTTACTTCTTATCTTATCTTATCTTATCTTATCTTATCTTATCTTATCTTTAATTTTTAACGACTTGACGGCGGTTATTGTTGATTAGTCAATAATGTTTATTATTATTATTTATTTCTTTTTGTCATTAGTTATTTATTTATTTACTTACTTACTTACTTACTAACTTACTTACTTACTTACTTACTAACTAACTAACTAACTAACTAACTAACTAACTAACTAACTAACTAACTAACTAACTAACTAACTAACTAACTAACTATCTAACTAACTATCTATCTATCTATCTATCTATCTATCTATCTATCTATCTATCTATCTATCTATCTATCTATCTATCTATCTATCTATCTATCTATCTATCTATCTATCTATCTATCTATCTATCTATCTATCTATCTATCTATCTATCTATCTATCTATCTATCTATCTATCTATCTATCTATCTATCTATCTATCTTATCTTTGTTGTGATTGTGATATGGTGTGATGTGGTGGTTGTTGTGTTGTTGTGTTTTGTTGTGTTGTGTTGTTGTGTTGTGTTGTGTTGTGTTGTGTTGTGTGTTGTGTTGTGTTGTGTTGTGTTGTTGTGTTGTGTTGTGTTGTTGTGTGTGTTGTGTTGTGTTGTGTTGTGTTGTGTTGTGTTGTGTTGTGTTGTGTTGTTGTGTTGTGTTGTGTTGTGTTGTGTTGTGTTGTGTTGTGTTGTGTTAATTAAATAATGTGTAATTAATAGTTATGAAACTTACCTATTTGGTCGGTATCCTGAAGATTTTTGCTGCATCCAGACCTCGCATTACATGCGCTGTGGTCCGAGTGGGAACAAAGTTTACTGCCAATGTGCATGCCAATCACTTTCTTTAGATTTGTCTGCATCTCTATGATGGTAGTGCTGACTTGAGTGGCTGGCTGCATTGGAGTTGTCTCCCCTGCTGACTTCAGACTGTTGTTATATTGGGAGTCTACCCCACCCTGAATTGAGGCGTCTTTTTCAAACCCACACGCGACGTTGTTTTCTCGGACTTGCTGTCTTGCACGGTTGAAACTAGCATGTGCCACCTCCGAAACTTTGTCAGCAGCAATGTTGCTATGGCTTTGCATAGATGAGTAAGATGGTGGTGGAATTTTCAGGCATGTCATCAAGTACCGAAAGTCATTTGGGCCAGATTTTGTGTCCATTAACCCCACTGCTACTGACAGATTTATGTCGGCAACTTTTGGTCCTGGTCGATTGGTGTTCACCGTTTCATAAAGCTTATGTTCTTTGCCAACGAACCCACATTTAAGACATTTCAGTCTCTCGCACCACCCTAACCCCATCTGTTTATCAAATTTCAAGTCAAAGTTTAATTTCCCTTGACAGGTGCCATCCCAGGATCTGTGATCAGAGTATGTTTCAAAGAACATGTCAGCAGTCTTCCCAAGGTGAAAGATACGGTATGTACGCAGTTCATTCTTATCACTTTCAGCTTTAGCACTATCCATAAGTGCTTGCTCTATAGGCGTTTTGGCAGCCTTGCTTGGTCTCAAGGTCATTGTTGCTGGAATCTTCTTGTCTACAGCTCCACACAGTAGCACATTTGATTTTTTATCCTGAATTAGGAGACTATCATACACGTCTTTAGTCAGTCTCTTAATGGTCACTGTCCGCTTGTCTTCAGACCACCTGCCTGAAAGTGGTTTAAATCTATTTTGGTCGACTCCCTTCTTAAAGTGTGATATTTTATGTTTCATTATTCCAAGTACACTCCTTTTTATAAATAGTAAACTTGCTTCCTAGCTAGCTCTGTTCTGTAATAATCTCTTTTCAAGTTATGCCCCTTCAAAGACAAACTCCATTTACTCCCTGAATAACATAATAAATGATGACATCATGAAGATGACGTCATGAAAATAACGTTACGTTTTGGCGTAAAAATCTAACCATATTAGGTTAGGAAGGTTTAGGATTTCATCAATCCAGCTTAGCCATCCACTACAATTACAAGTAAGCTTATCTACCAACAATGAAGTTTCTTTGGAAGCAGAAATGATAAGTCAAAGATGATGTACTGTTCGAATAATAAAGCATTTATTCAAGAAACCAATAAATTGCCATATAAGGGCATGCATTTTGACACTTGAATTAGGTAATATTACATACACAGTAAATTTAATACAATGATAAGATAAAGCAATCATATAACACCAAAACTTAAAAGTTTCAAACATTTTCTTTAACAAGTATAGAAGATATTCAAGTTTAGCGGTTGATATGTCGTGGCAGTTCTGTGCATTTTCAAGTCGTCCGAAACTGACTTGAAGCAAATGTGACCGGCTTCATGTTTTATGCCATTTTGTTAAAAATAGTCCGCGGATAACACCAAGTAACGTCATTTTATGTTCGTCAATATTGTTACTTTGTTTGATAAAGTTTTGAGTCTTATGTCAAAAAAATAATTCAGTTAAAGGTCTCACTACAGAATTACCTCCCTTGGGCAGGACGGTAGGAAGATTCCTACACCGTAAAAAACTAGGGCTGTGTTAATCGGTTTGCTCTGAACTTGGAAATGTGCAATCATTCTCTTATTTCTGTTTTCAGGTGACAAGATTGGAACATGTTCATGGCTTCTGCCAAGTTTGGATGCCACTGGGTGATTTTCGAGGAAGATATGATAATTTGAAAATGGGTAGGAATACAGTTGAATTATCAGTGAAATGGAGCTAGTTTTGAGGGGTACTGAAACAGACTGGAATTTAATTTTTTTTAATCTGGTCAACATTTGATTTTTTGTGGATATTCTGAGCTTCAGAGGAAGGTTTGCAGATTGAGGGGAGATTTAAAGACCAATGGACAGTTTAAAGTATGTTCGCAGTGGTCCGCAAGTGACCATTTCTACATATATTATATAGTGTTGAATAATTCACTAGTGAGACGTTAAACAGAAAACAGTCTTATTTAGACTATGATTATAAATTCGCTTCATATTTGGGTGTATCCCATATAATTTAACAGCCTTATAAGGCTATTTAATAATTAGGTAAAAACCGAATATGCCAATTTGGATAAACCCCAAAAATAAACTGTGGCAAGTTCCAAATTATCAGTACATTGTCGGGAGTAGTAGTCGCATATAGTACAGCCTAAATTACAATTGAATTATTACTCTTTACATAAATATATGCTCATACTTTTGAAATTACTAATCAATAAAATGATGAATAAGATTATGAAATGATAGATAGTTGTATCAATTGTTAATGTCCAATTAATGTTCAAATAGAATGTTCAAACAAGACGTTAAACACGTAACTTGATTATGAAAATAGCCAATGGCCATATATTGATCTTTAAAGATAATCAAATATTATACATTTAGTATTATTACTAGCCTAACATTACACATTTATACATATTTGCAATTACTAAGAGTTAAGATGCGACCACTCCTCTTAATTCACATTTAATCCTTTTAATCTTAAACACTATGAAAGGGAGATGATTATATAAGACGAAAGGGAGATGATTATATAAGACGAAAGGGAGATAATCCTTTTAATCTTAAACACTATGAAAGGGAGATAATATGGTGCAAAATATATAACATGCATATTTACCTGAAAATGAATAAAAAGGTTAGTAATACAACCCACCCAAGGATAAAGGCTCGTGATTTTACTTCTCATAGAACCCTAACAGACTGACTTGACAGTCTATTTAATATAGAATAATCTCTCTAGAACCCCATGATAATTTCTTACATAATACACTGGTCTAAATGTATCTACCTATTTAGTTACTATAACGGTATAAATGGTAAAGCTCCCCAGCTGACCTGGCACTTTGCAGTGGCAGACAGTGAGGCTGGCACCATCCGGCGCCAGATACAATTACAATGTATAATCAAACATGAACATAAGGAGCCTTGGATCCATGTTCCCACCCAGGTGAACATATTCATTTATAAACAATAAGGCAATACAATATCTGGAAAAGAAGTGGTGGGGGCTTAATAACAATGATTCTCTGCAAAAACATACCAAGGAGCTTATTTTGTTATAATACACCTTATGTCTATATTAAATAAATAATAAAATGCAACAAGTATTTAAATCTTATTTAAACCCCAAGAAAAAATCCGAAAAGTGTAGTCGTCATACAGAAAAACAACCACGCTGAAATCCCCAAGTAGAAAATCGGGAAATCAGTCAACTTCAGCCAAAAACTTTCTTTAAAATAACACCCATAACTTTGGAAAGAGGACCCCCATCCCTAAAACATTTTAGAAAAGTTCCCTCCCCAAAAGTATCTAAACAAAATGCCCCACGGACAAAAAAAAATGGGAAACCCACCTATCTTCGCCTTGGTGCGTCAGAGAATGCCCCAAGAAAAAGATTTTCGAATCTCGCGCCGGCAAAACTTTTAATATTTATGCAAGCCACGCCCACAGCGAATATAAAAATATTAAAATTGACAGATTTGCCGTAAAATCTACCAACTGATACTTCTCGTACCCAACATATATATTTTCCCAAACTTATTTCCACAAAATGCAATAAAGAATGGTGAAATAACAACAATAAACACTTTTTAAAATATTTTGAAAAATTTACAAATATTAATTCCCGTAAACTTTTCACTGCCGTCACGTGACGCCTCGCGCTACGGAGTTTACCAAATGAAGCCGATGCTCGATTTTAAAACGAGGCCACCGGAAGATAAACAAATGTACATGATGCAGAAGATGGAATGAGTTGAAGGTTTTTTATCGAAAATCATCGCAAATAACGGAGAAATTCTCTTCTAGATATGGTAAGCTGTGAAATAACATAGTAGGACATACGTGTGCGTCGATGCTTATACATGACACCGCATAATTATGATAAAATCTGAACGAAAAGTTTCTTGCAGAAACCGATCAAATGAGGTCACCGAGTCACAGGCAGCTGACGTTTCTAGCCACATATAATATAATTTCACTTCAATAACAAAATTTGTTGTTCCAGCCCTAACTTTCGTATAGTCAATTGTTATTTGTTGTACTAACTTTTGATCTAGAATTTATTTGACCTCTAAATTATAAAAGGTGAAGAATTTATTTTAATGTTTAATGAATGCCATTTTAAATATAAACATATTTCTTTTAAATATAAAATACCAAATATTTTTTTGAACTTTCTCACATTTTGCGTATTTAATAAATACTTGTAATTTGGCGCAAACTTGGACGCCATCTTGGATATCTCTGCATGACCTCAACTTAGTTCAAATATAAAATCATTTATTTAAAGAAATCTTTCTTACAATTGTTTTGGTGGATACTAATGTGTGTTATCCCAACAATTGTTGTCCCAATACTAACTTTTGTATGATCAATTGTCATTTGTTGTACTAATTTGACAGTTTGGCCTAGATCTTGACCCCTAAATTATAAAAGGTGAACATTTAATTATTTTTTTTTAACTTCCTATGAAATATTCAGCTACTTTTACCTTTTACAGAGTTTTGAGGGGAAACCAAATCCTAAATTCATTGTTCAGTTTTATTACAGGTTTTCTAAACAAAAGCGGCTCTGTTGGACGCTATCTTGAATTGCCAAGCTAGTACCAACATTTCAGAATTGATGCCTGTAGTCCTAACAACTTCAGACCGTGCTGAAAATTTTGATATAAATGCTTGTTATACCCCTTGAAATATTCATCTTTTCAGCTCATTGTTGCTCTACTACAAGGGATAGTTTCTTCCGTCATTTACATTTTTATCGTGAAAACAAATCGAACTTAAACAGAATAAATATGTGCAGATCACGGTCTCAATACAAATATACTATAAGGAAAACGCTTTGAATGTAGACGAAAGAATACGGTTAAACGGCTCGAGGCAAGGGTTTTAAATGCACGTGATTATTGGAAGTTATTAAAAGGATCGACAACGTGTTCTATTGCAAATAACATATCTGCCAATCAGCTTTCTGTATACTTTAATGCCATTAATACCCCAGATAGTCAATTTTATCAAGTAGACGAAGATATAAGCTATTTCAATGAGAGATACCTTAATGGTGAACTTCAAGTAATTTTCGAAGAACTCGACGTAACAATATAGAGCTAATTAAATGAATAAAGCAGCTTCGAAACAACTCCAGTAGCGGGCCAGACTTATTACATAATGAATTTTATAAAAATGGATCTGAAACTCTTTTACGCTACTTGCATAACATATACAGTACATTTTTTTTATCTCGAGGCTATTTCCGTGTTCATGGAGTGAGGACTATATTGTTCCCATATTCAAATGCGGCGATTCAAGGGACCCAATCAATTATAGGGGTATAACACTCCTCAGTACTATTGGAAACTTTTTTCTAGGTTACTTAACAACAGATTAACCCAATGGGCAGAGCTGTATCATGTCTATATTGAGGCACAGGAAGGCTTCTGAAGGGGAATGAGCACCGTAGATAATGTTTTATACTACATGGCCTCATAACACATACATTAAATTAAAGGCGCACCCTCTATTGTGCATTTGTTGATTTTACAAAGGCCTTTGATTTTGTAGTCCGGGATATTTTATGGTACAAACTAATTAAATCTGGATGTAATACAAACTATGTACAGTAGTGTTTAGTCAAGGATTAAGCATATGAATACACTCAGCGACGATTTTTCATGTTTTCTTGGCGTGAGACAGGGCGAATGCTTGTTGCCATTTTTGTTTAGTGTGTACCTCAACGATTTAGAGGAAACATTGACATTCAATGGGGTCTAGGGCGTAGAAATGTGTATGATTAATCTATGTTTGTTATTATATGCAGATGATATAATTCTATTTGCAAAATCGGAAAATGATTTACAAAAAGCATGAAACGTATTAGCTGTATATTATGAGAGGTGGAAATTGATCGTTAATTGGAATAAAACTAAAGCGATGGTGTTTAAAAAGGAGGAAGATTACGAAATAATTTAATTTTTTATTATAATAAGGAAAACGAGCTAGAAATTGTTAATAAATTCAAGTACTTGGGTATTGTATTTACGTCTGGTGGGTCATTCAATGAAACTGATCAAATGTTATCTGGTCAGTCATTAAACATGTTAAAGGAAATATTTAAACTTGCTTAACAAACATCTTAATAACTTTACTGACCTATCGCCAAACCTAACGCTTGATTTATTTGACAAGCTTGTTACACCCATATTAAATTTTATTTTTCAGAAGTGTGGGGTTTCCATTAAGGCAAACAAGTAGAAAGGACACATTTGAGTTTGCAAACGACTATTAGGGGTAAAAGTATCTACACAAAATAACTTTATATACAGAGAATCGGGGAGATTGGATTATAAAACTAAGAGATTATATTTAATTATAAAATATTGGCTAAAAATAGATACATATGATGAAACTAAATATATAAAAAGGGTATATGATATGCTTAAAGAAGACTGTGAAAGGCAAATAATAAAATCAATTGGGTATCCCAGGTCAAACTATTACTATCAACATCGGGTTTCCATGATGTATGGCTTCCACAAGGGGCTGGCAATGTAACCACATTTCTAAATGCATTTAAGCAAAGATAAAGATAATTTTATTCAAAACTGGAAAACAGAATTAAATAATTCATCAAGAGCTTTATGTTATAGATCTATAGTTACTTTTGATTTTAATCAATATCTTGATGTTTAAAATATCAATAATTTCCGAACGGCCCTTACAAGAATAAGACTCTCCTCATATAGGCTAGAAGTTGAGAAAGGAAGATGGAAAAAAAACGGAAAGAGTCCCATACGACGATAGAAGTGTAAACAATATGATTTGTTGGAAGACGAATGTAATATAATGTAAAAACTACAACAAATTAAGAAAGATGTATATAAAACAATACTTTTGGAAAGATTCTAGTTTCATGAAATTTAAACAGCTAGTGAAGCATGAAAATAAAAATAAACACGAAAGTTAGGAATATACGTATATAAGGCGTTTGAACTAATGAAAATATTGGACAATGTTTAATCCGTTAATTAATTAGTAAGATTACTGAAAACGCTACCCTTGTAACCAAAGCAATGCAAACTTAGTATTACAATGGCAAACCAAAGATCTCTCCCAAGAATTCTCAAATCACATGCATACAATTTATCGTGAATGTTTCATGCTTAAGTCAGAATACGCAGGTATGTGAACTTAAAGAATTAATATTTAAAAACATCTTACGTTCTACTGAAAACTTACTTTGAATTATTGTTAATCTGTAAAACAAGTTCATTACAGTTTCGTTAACTATATACATGTACTGTGATATAAATGTGTGCAAAAACTACTACACATGTACTGCTGCCGTATAACCATATTGAAACCAATAGTTGTATTATTTGTAAACATGTTCATGGACCATATTTGGATTACAGTAAAATCTATATTCTATATTCTTGATACACCTTTGTTAGTAAATATCTTAAAATGGTTCTAAGGAAGATTCTTTTTTAAAGCACTCGGCTTTTTGAAAATTGTTTCTAAAGGAATAACAATAGCAGAAAAAATATGTTTAGGGGCTGCCCCATTCTTTTTCAGTAAACGTCTTAAATGGTTCTAAAACATATTAAGCACAACAATAAAAGAAAACAGTTTTAGGGGCTAGCGTTTTAAGGTTCTAAAACGAATAATCAACAAGAAAAAAGCTGGTCCCTTTTTTGAAAAGTATATGAAATCTGTACTAGAGGAAAAAAGGGACGCAAATCAGGATTCCACGTAATATTCCGTAATATTCCAAAGAAATCCTGATCTGTTTCATAAAACACTGGTTGCAGCTAGTTAGTGAAAGGACAATACTTGTATGTTGTAGATTTTGTAATCCCATTGCACGTGGGTACACGAAAGTTATAAATTTGAACATTTGAGCCATTTAATTAATGTATTTAATGTAAAGAGATTACATGTTGCATCCTGAGTTCCAACAACAATGAAACGTTGTTGAAGGTGTAACATCTGGTGTGTTATGTGCTGTTTTATTTTATTTCCCCGAAAGGAAAGATCTAAATGTAGCCATGTACCATTCGATTAACAGCAGCCAACATACAGAGATAGAGGAAATTATAAATTTGCGTTTCTTTTCTCCTATTGTATAGTATAAGAAATGGGAATTTTCATATCACAGCCTGCATCTGTCCTAAAGCTCTCTAGCCGATACAGCATGCCCAGTCATTATTCTCTATGTATGCTCCCAAACATAAATTTACCTAATATTGCTTGTATGCACACATTTGAGATTTGTATGTGTACGTGATATGAATGCATTTGTTGTTCATTAGCCATGTTCCTACTCTATTTGTTTTGAAAACATGTTGCCTCTTTGGCCAATCTTGTCTTATGGAATTTTGAAAATTAAAAAGTTTCCATACTGAGCAAAAATAGAAACGTCCCCAAATTTACCCATATATTTAGACACAGTGAAATTATATTTTATTTAATCTTATATGCCAATACCTTTGTTAAAGGCCAGCACTGTCATGAAAACAATTTTCTTTGAATCAAACTTGTGGGCAAACTTATTCCCCTTGATTTGGTTTAAATAGCATTTCCGGGCCTTGTGGCTAAAACTTTGAGTTAACACAGTTTTGTTATATTGAAATAAACAGAAAAAGACCTCATCACCATAAAAACAGAGAAAAGACGCCGATCTTTTCACTAATTTTTGCGCCATACAGCTTTCAAGGACGAATATTTTCAGATTACCTCCCTTTATAATAAAAATATAGTGATTTCGCAATTTGAGTAAAACATGTTTTAGCCGCAACAGACAAACTTTGTTTTTTTTTATGATTATTAATATTGATCAGAATGACTGAGTGATAAGTATAAAATGATGAAATTATATCTAGATTGGTGTACAAAGCGTAACAAAGTCAACCCTATGCAAATCACAGCTTAAAAGAGGGACGTTTCTAATTTTGCTGAGTATATATTATTACTTAAATACTGACCTTTCAACACTAATTGTAGTCAAGTTTAATATTGACGACAACGCTGACAACATCTCCACAAATCCGGACATTTTGCAAAATATCCTTCCACCGTCCCAGTGCCCTAAAACCATTCCTAACGTATCTATTGGCACGCACACGCACACGAACAATAAATCCGCCGCTGCCAGGCTCAGCATAAACAAAAAGGTCACATTTCGCGTCTTTTTGCCGCATATAATCGCGAAAAGCACTAAGGCATTGCCGGTGACGCCGAACAGAAATACACACGCGTAAATACTTATAAGAGGGATAGCATGTGGTTCCCGAATCCACGCTGACTTCAGTTTGTGCAGATCCCCTTCGTAGTAAATGTTGTAGTAGTCAGAAGAGATGTGATCGTAGTCTATATGAGAAGAGTTTGAAGAAACGTACGTCGTATTTCGTGAGATGCTCATGTTGTGTTTCACAAAGATTAATGACAAATAAAATATAGAGTTTAAATCACATCACCGTTTAGCATTTCCTTTGAAAAACTACGTATGCCTGATTACTGCTCAGCCTATATTTACGTTTATTTTATTAAAGTTTATATGGTCATTGATTATAAAGTATTTGTGTATAAAAATACCAAAAATGTAATTATAAAATCCTGTGTTTCAGTTAACCTTACAGGTCAAATTATTATTGTTTACATTAGGCTTACTTTTTTACGATGTGCATATTTTATAATTGTTAATGTGCAACAATGCGTATACAATACTTTAATGATATCCTTATGTATTATAACATCACACCAGTCCACATACGATTAAAATATCACTTATACTATTGTAGAGAATGTGTTTTCGCGTGTCATTAGAACCACTGTCGATGACGCTCTTGTCTTCGATAATTGACAGCAGACGAAAGTGCCAGACCATACGATATCTACTACTGTAGCCATATGTGGTTGACTTCCGATTTAGCTACGGAATTCCAATAAACAAATAAGAGATTTAATATTACCAACAGGAGAGTAAAATAGAATACCACATTATACGTAGAAATTGTAATTGCTTGTCAGGAAAACAAAATTTACGACAACGATCTTTATTTTAAACGCATATTTGCCTGAGTATTATACATTGGTGTAGCTGCTTAGAGGCACTGAAGGCCCGGGACTACAACTTTCCCTCTAAAATATGAACGTTGTTAAAATCGCATTAAAATGAAGTGGGCGGATGCGGGGGCGAGGAAGGGGGAGGGGGGAAGGATGTGAATGTTTTGTTGTAAAATATTGCGAAATGTTGACTTTTTGTAATATATTGTTCAGAATAACGTTTCATCAATAACTTCTTGAAATCCGTCTAAAAATGATGATTTTGGAATTATGTTTATATGCTGTTAAATGTCTCCCCAAACTCGTCAGAATGCACCATTTACGTCTATTTGTTTTCACTCAAAGGGTAAATGCCCTCAAACCATGATCCTGCGGTGCTCAGTTGATTCGGCCTACAACTGAAAATTGCCCAGCTAATCCCCTGCGTGTAACAAAGTATATCCTCCGAGCACGATACCATTGGAATACATTCGATAGTAAGAGTAGGACATTGTATATTTAATAACCAGTTGATTTGATTCCTTACTCATTTATATTTACCAGTATGGTACCGACCATTTTGATTTCTGGAGGAAGGGTGGGGGGACCTGGGACTTTTCCTGAAAAAAAATTCTGGCCCTTGAATTGTTGAAGAAAAAAAATCTTGGCTCTGACTTGAGGGAAAAAAATAAACAGTCCCTCAAATTGTTGAAAAAACCCCAGCCTTCTCTCACATTCTTGGGGGAAAAAATCGGGCTTTGAGTCCTGTTAGAACCAAAAAATAATCTAGCTCCCTCTTCAGTTTATGATAAATGTAGATCTACTCCATCAGCCACTGGATTCAACATGGAGATGTTGAACCACAAGCTGGTTACATCCATAACTTCTGCTCAGAAGTTTATCGAAATCTCCAGTTGAAATGAGTTTAGATGACAGTGATAGTATTCATGGTTGTAATAAATGTGATGTACATAGATCATGGTAGTATAATAAATGTGATATTTATATCATTAATGTGATAAATGTGGTATACACTGGCAATGGTGGCAGTTACTGTGTTGTATAAAGTGGTATAAAGTGGTCATGGTAGTAATTTGGTATGCATTGGTCATGGTAGTAATGTATGTGAAATTCATATAAAGTCATGGTTATAATTAATGTGTGGTATACATAAGTCATGTTTGTAATAAGGCCATTATTTCTTTTTATATAAATTCGTTTTATAAACCCTCCTACCACAAAACGAAATTAGGTATTTTATTTTTCCGTAAAAAAATGATTTTTTTTTTAACTCCTCCCAGATTTTAATAGAACACTATGCTTTACCAAATTTATATTTTTATTTTTTTCCCCTTCCTCCTACAGCAATTCTCTGTCTTGAATGTTCGTAAAACAAAAAATAAAAAATAATGGCCTAAATGTTTTGTCAACCTTCTAAGGTTATTTATTTTATTATACTTAAACTTATGTTTGAAAAAGATATTTGGTTCTGCTAAATATTCCTTTGAAATAAAACATGAGAAAACATTATTATTTCTGTCTGCTCAAAGTCACTATTCTCAGCAACTAGAAAATAATTTTCTGCAGATGGTTCTTTGTGTTCTTTCGGAATCTTCAGCTGTGAACTCATGTAAACTGTTCAAATAATCTTCGGAAAGTTTTGCAAACTGTGTCCGCCATTTTAGTAAATGTTCACTGATTTTCATCATTTGCGCATGTATACATACTCCTACACTGTTCATCATAGGACATCCCAATACATATAAACTTGCTTTGACTAAATAATCATAAGACAGTACAAATTATATGGGGGTAACATTACAAAAGACGATCATGCAGTGACTCACTCCATGGAGACATTACAAGCGATATGAGATATTACAAAAATGGAAAAATAACAGTCTATGGAAATTTAACATCAGTGTTTGACATTCATTATTAATAAATATAGTATCAGTGGTCATGGTAGTAATAAACGTAATATACATAGCTCATGGTAATAATACACGGGATATTCAATGGTCATGGTAGTAATGAATGGTGTATTCAGTGGTCATGGTAGTAATAAATGTGGTAGTCATGGTAGTATTAAATATGATATACAGTGGTCATGGTAGCAATACTTGTGATACACAGTGGTCATGGTAGTAGAAAATGTAGTAAAGAGGAGCCATGATAGTTATACATGTGATGTACTTTGGACATATTAGTAATCAATGTGGTATGCAGTGGTCATGGTAGTTTTACAATACAAGGGTTCTGGTACTTGTGCGATGGACTTGGTGAATATCATCAACAAGTAAGTGGACTTAAGGAGCAGCATCAGCCACATACAATGCCAGGGTACAGACAAACTATGCCTATATCCCAGTGTTAATAAGAATGGTATGGAACATAGTAGACATTGCCTAGTACAAGACAATCCACTATACCACCAAACAAACATCCAATCAATACATAATTTAGAAGAGCAAAAGGGAGCTCACATAGAAAGCAGACAAGGACAAGCATAAGTAAAGATTAAAACCAGCACATGGAGTTCATGATCCATCAAATATGGAACGATCCATATTAAACAAGAGCTGTAGAAAGGACAGAATGCTCCACTATTCAAAGTCAATTTTAAACAAGGCCACTGACAATTGTGTCTCACCAACCACGGATTTGGTGCCAGTTCAGTCACAATGTCGTTTTAATTATGGAGGTTAGGTGGTGGTGAGGCGAAGGTGTAGAGGGCACGGGGAGAGGGTGGTTAGTAAACATATATACCAAATATCAAAGCAAGACCTTTAATACTCAAGAAAGAATATGAACTTGAAGAGGGTGGGGAGGGGAAGTGAAGTGTTACTGAATAGGACAGAAACAGAATACAATACAATATTTCCATTGGGGGAGTCTAGGGTGGAGAGTGTGTGTTTGTGTGTAGGGAGGGGTGGGTGTGGTGATGTGGGGAGGAGTTGGAAGAAAGCAGGATGCAGACATGGTAACTGAAGAGAAACTCCAAAAAATAGAACAAATATTTGTCTATTTATCTGTGGTGATGGTGGTGGTGTTGTAGGAGTGGTGTTTATGGGGCTAATGACATTTACAGGCTTGCCATTGTTATTTGATATATGCAGCGAGTTTCATTGAAATATATAAAGCTGCTTAACTGAAACTCTAAGAAAAATATCATCTGGCTAAAATGAAATAAAACGTTATGAAACATGTGTCCTAAATGTCCTGGGTGACTCTGGTGACACTTGTCAAGCTCTTTTGACAGAGATATATGGCTAGTGGTTATTGAAATAAATTGACTTGCCAACAAACAAATAAAATAAAAGAAATTCTAAGTCGAAAATGGGCTACATCTTTTCTAAAATACAATACAGAAAATATTTATCCAGAAAACGAGCCATAATTTTGCTATAATGCAATACAGTGTTATGGAACATGTGTCTACTAGCATCCATGCTTTACTGAAGTTGTATTGATAATTAACAATCATCCATTGAATATTGAAATACAAGGACTTGCCTAAAAATTTAACCAGAATTTTGAAGTCGAAAAAGTAACATAACTTTGTTTAAATGCAATACAGAGTTAATATGTGTTGTATAATGTTCATCAAAGACTCCAGTAATGATCTACGGACAATCAATTAGTTACAGTACCAATCCTGGCCTATTTAGTATGGGGCCACACAGGTAGCTTGGAGGGATATATACACTGTACATTGCATGCAGAGGGCATTCTTAATCTTGTCTCTGTCTAGGATAGATGTCTTCATTAAACTGGTAGTGTTCCCAAACAGAGTCTTGTTTATTAATATTGTCACACATTCAGCTAACAATATAACATGGTGGCAGCGGTGGGATGATTACCAGCGACTATTGCAGTGGATAACTAATGACATGCTGGTGTAAATTTGTGACAGTGTTGCTGTTTTTTCTGATAAGTATTGGAAAACTTGTGATAGTTAATATGGCGGCTTTCAATTTTGCAAATCCGGACGCGTTTGACTTTGCTAAACCAGAAGCATGGGAAAAATGGTTTAAGCGATTTGAAAGGTTCAGGTCGGCGTCGGGTTTGGAATAGAAGTCAGCGGAAACGCAAATAAATACATTATTGTATTCAAAGGGCAGCGAGTCTGAGGACATATTAGCGTCATTTGGACTGTCAGATGAGGAACAAAAGGTTTACAAAACTGTCACGGATAGACTAAACTAGTACTTTATTCCAAAGCGGAATGTAATTTTCGAGCGTGCCAAATTCAATCAGCGGATGCAGCTCGAGGGCGAATGTGTAGACACTTTTGTTACGAATTTACACAAATTATCATAGAATTGCCAGTTTGGAACGTTGCACGATGAAATGATTCGGGATAGGATTGTCGTGGGATTAACAAACCACAGACTGTCGGAAAAACTCCAATTGACGCTGAGCTAACATTAGAAAAAAGTTATTACAGTAGCCAGGCAGAGTGAGGCCGTGAAATCTCAGCAGTCTGTCATACGGGGTACAAACTCACAACATGTAAATACGGACGTAAATACGGAGAGTATTAAAACAAACCAAAATAAGCAAAAGACGCGACAGCCGTCGCAGACTTCAGGAAAGATTGCGGGTTGTGAACGGTGTGGAAATAGGCAGGCACATTCTAGAGACAAATGTCCTGCCAAAGATGCCAGGTGCTAGAAGTGCGACCGTAAAGGCCATTTTCAGACGTGTTGCAAGTCGGATGTTGGGGAAATTCTGACACAACAGCAAAATTTTGGAGGACCACCAGAGGAGTACTTTCTTGGGAATCTCAATGCTGCAAAGTCATGCAAGCCGTGGAAGACATCCTTTACACTGGAAAAAATCACACAATGGTGTTCAAAATTGATTCAGGGTCGGATGTGACCGTGATTTCAGACAAACAGTTCAATACTTTTATAGGAATTAAGCTGGCGAAAACTGACAAAACACTGTGCGGTGCAGGAAGTTCTCAGCTAAACGTGTTAGGTAAGTTTGAATGTTTATTGGAATCAAATGATGCATTTAGTGTTCAGGATATATATGTAGTGCATGGTCTTAAGGAAGCACTTCTTGGTCGACCTGCGATTATGGGACTAGGAATTATCAAAGAGGTAAACATATCTTCTCTTGACGCGGACTCCGAACATTATCGCGATGAATTTCCGAAATTATTTAATGGGTTTGGAAAGACAGACAGGGAGTACAAAATTTCGCTTGATCAAAATGCCCAGCCGTACTCGCTGTTCACCCCGCGTAGGATTCCCATTCCTCTCATGGATAAGGTTAAGGCTGAGCTTGATAGAATGCTAAAGCTAGGGGTAATCTCAGAATGGCCAAATAAGGATATGTGTAGACCTGTCTAAACTTAATGAGTCAGTTAAACGTGAAAAGTTCCAAATGCCATCCGCAGATGAGTCACTGTCAAAGCTTGCAAAAATCGATGCCTCAAGTGGGTTTTGGCAAATCAACCTTGCCGAAGAGAGTCGTCATCTTACCTGTTTCATAACACCCTTCGGTAGATTCTGTTTTAACCGCTATCCTTTCGGAATTAATTCGGCACCGGAATTTTACCAAACGAAAATGTCAGAATTACTGGAGGGTCTCCCAGGGGTAGTTTGCCAAATGGATGATGTTCTTGTATTTGGAACAACAAAGCTTGAACATGACACCAGACTTCGGATAGTGCTACAGATCATTGAGACAGCAGGTATCACACTAAATGACAAGTGCGAGTTCTGTAAGCCCTCCCTTAGGTTCCTATGTCATATAGTAAGCCAGTGTACAAATACGGCCGATCCATTGAAAGTAAAGGCAATCGTAGACCTGCCAAGACCGGAAAATGTTTCCGACATCAAAAGATTCTTAGGCATGGTAAATCAACTGGCTAAGTTTTCACCAAATATTGCAGACATGACTACACCACTCCGTGATCTCCTTAAAGCAAAAAGTGCATGGGCCTGGGGACCAGCACGAGAAACTGCTTTTAAGAAAATTAAGACAGACTTGATTTCGCCCGCAGTCCTAGCACAATACGATCCCGGGAAGGAAATATTAGTTTCAGCTGATAGTTTGTCCTATGGGTTAGGGGGCGTAATTTGCCAAAAACACGGTGAAATCTGGAAGCTGGTGGCATAATTATGCATCTCGTTCTCTGACAGAAACGGAGCACAGATTTGCCCAAATAGAAAAAGAATGTCTTGGATTAACATGGGTCTGTGAAAGATTTGCAATTGTTTTAATAGGAGTCCCATTTCATATGGAAACAGATCATAAAGCCCTGGTTCCTCTGTTAAGCACCAATAATTTAACAGAACTACCTCCCAGAATACAGAGATTTCGAATGAGACTCATGAGATTTCAATACTCAATTAGCTATACAGCCGGTTATAAACTGATCATAGCAGACTGCTTATCTAGAGCACCCCTGTCTACCCCATGCGGTTCAGATAATGAGGCCAGTTTAGAAATAGACGCTTATGTAAAAGCAGTCATAGAAAGTTTACCAGCCACTCCTAATCAACTGGAACAAATTAGGTCACATTACAAGTAGGATGAATTTTGTAGAAACCTTATATCATTTTGCAATAAGGCATGGCCAGACAAATCAGCACTTAATGATAGGATGAAACCATACTGGTCATACAGGGGTGAAATCACATTTCAAAAGGGGTTACTCTTGAAAGGGGATCGGCTGATTATTCCTGAGATCATGCAGTCAGAAATGCTTGAAAGAATTCATGAGGGTCACCAGGGAATTTCAAAATGTAGGGAGCGAGCAAAATCTTCAATATGGTGGATAGGTTTCAGTCAGTTTCGCACTGGAAACATTGGTCAAATCCTGTCAAAAATGCATTGAGCATACTAATAATCATGCAGAGCCAATGCTGTCACTTGATTTCGACCTTGGCAACGAGTAGCAACAGATGTATTCGAGCTAAAAGGCCAGACATATTTACTGATTGTAGACTACTTTTCTAGGTATATTGAAATTGCCAAGCTTAGCAGTTTAGGCTCAACCACAGTCATCAGTCACATGAAGTCTATATTTACGCGGCATGGAATACCAGAAATTGTATTTTCGGACAATGGCAGTTGTTATAATTCAGCTGCATTCAAACAGTTTGCCTCATGTTACGGTTTCAAACATATAACCAGTTCTCCAAGGTATGCACAAAGCAATGGACTCGCGGAACGTTCGGTGCAAACAATTAAATGTATGCTTAAAAAGGCCGATGATGCATATTTGGCGCTCCTAGCTTACAGAACAACGGCACTGCATAACGGATTTAGTCCTAGTGAATTGCTGATGTGTCGTAAGTTGCAATCTGTCATTCCAGTAAGACCAGAGGTTTTGGCTCCGAAATGGCCAAATATCATTAAGGTTAAGCAGTTTGAATCGCGGAATAAAACTGATCAAAAGAAAAGATATGATTCGCGTCATCGCGCACGGAATCTGCCCGATCTAACGAATAAAGAACGAGTGTGGATCAAAGACCAGAAAAAATCTGGCATTATTCAATCGAAATGCGAACAACCGCGGTCTTATACTATCAAAACAGATGAGGGGGTCATTCGTAGAAATAGAAGGCATTTGGTACTTATTCCTTCAAAGGAACGCGCTTTAAATGATAATTTGCAGAACGACCAAGAGTGCCCTGAGACAGTTTCTCTAAATAAGGACAGCCCAGAAAGGTATGAACAAAGCAATAAATGCTATATAGGTCAGGCCGTTGTGAGACAGCTGTGAAATCAGATACTGATTATTCTCTTCAAGTGATAAACATCTTAATTACAATCACTAATTATAAATGCTTCTATCTTAGTTAAAGGAGTAAAATAATTATCTAGAAAGGGAAGTGTTGTATAATGTTCATCAAAGACTCTAGTAATGATCTACGGACAATCAATTAGTTACAGTACCAAGCCTGGCCTGTTTAGTATGGGGCCACACAGGTAGCTACACTGTACATTGCATGCAGAGGGCATTCTTAATCTTGTGTCTGTCTAGGATAGATGTCTTCATTAAACTGGTAGTGTTCCCGAACTGAGTCTTGTTTATTAATATTGTCACACATTCAGCTAACAATATAACAATATGGAACATGTGTCTACTAGTTCCCTTGCAGGGTCTTCCACAGAAAGTATTGAAGGGATAGGGGAAATTAAATTTAAATGTTATTGGGGTGGGTGTGCGAAGGAGTTAACTTTCGGGTGACAATATTTTCATGATATATTTAGATGCAATTTGAAGTATATTTCAAGTTTCTACAAGGAGCTATTTATAGACAGGTGTAATGTATTTTGCAGGTTTATTGGTCTTTTTAAGGGATAGGGCAGAGAAATCAAATGATAGGGGGTTAATTAAGGAGTAGGGCGAAATTAGATTTTGATATAAAGGATAGTGGGAATACGCTCTTAAATGGCCTGTGGAAGACTCTGCCCTGATATTCCAAGCTTTACTGAAGTGTTGTTGATGTACGACTTTCAGTTGTTAAAATTTATGGTCTTGTCAAAAAAGAACTTAAACCAGAAATTCAAAGTAAGTAAATGGCATGCTTTTGCTTAAATGCAATACAGAGTTATGGAACATGTGTCTACCAGTGTCCTTGATGGTACGGATATAAGTTTCACTGACAAGTGGTTGCTGAAATAATTGGACTTGGCCAACGTACAACTAAAAACTTAAAGACTCCAGCTAAGTTCGGTAAGGATCGGATGCAAAATGAAGGGGCTAGTGTTCACAATGCAAAATATAGGATTTTCTATTAAACCAAGGGCAATAACTTTTGCGTTTATTATCCGATATGGGTAGTTTTCAAACTTGTCCAAGCTTACATTAATATAAAGACTCTGACCAAGTTTTGTAAACATCGGATGCAAAATGAAGAGACTACTAGTGTTCAGAAAGCAAAATATAGGTTTTTCCATTAAATCAAGGACAATAACTCTGGCGTTCATTATCCAGTATGGATGTTTTTCGAACTTGTCCGTTCATTAATATAAAGACTCTGACTAAGTTTGGTAAATATCGGAAGCACAATGAAAGTGCTAGTGTGTTCACAGGGTAAACTATTGTTGTTTTTTGTTAAATCAAGAACAATAACTGGTGTATCAAACTTGTCCGAGCTCTCATGGATATGAAGACACAGACCAAGTTTGGTAAAGATCGGATATTTAATGAAAGTGCTAGAGTGTTAACAACTAAATGTCAAAGGGCAAATGACGGACAATCTGTTATAAAGGCTTTAAATCTGTTATAATGGTAGAAGTCTGAAGTGTTATGGGACCTACTATGCATATTAAATTAGAAACCAATTACTTGTAGGCCATTTATTTCCCAAACTATTGCCTCGAATAGTCAAGGAAAGAGAAAATAAGGGAAATAATAAACATATTAAAGACTTTGATGAAATTGTCAACAGACATATACGACCAGTGAGAATGGTAGTGCAACTATTAAGTAACAAAGCAATTTCTATGTACATTTTGTAGACAGTCATTCTATAATCAGGGGTCAGCGGCGTAACCTAGAAAACGCGTTTGCTGAAGGGACAAATAACTTTACAAGAGGCACTACCCGTTGATTCAACTTCTGTGTCTGTCGCACACATTGAAAAGAAACTTTACTGTAGTATTTACTAAAAAATAAAAATACAAATGTATAGGTGGAAAAAAGAACTGAAATTGACTATAAGTAAATACCCGGGTAAAGTGTCATAATTTTGATAAAAAACAACAACAACAAAAAGAACAGAACCTAGCTGGACGAAGAAGATTAACATTCCGCAGCCATGTGCAGTTTCATGATTTAATCGATTTCGAAATACATGTTTACAAACAAACATTAAATACTTTTGTAAGAACAGTGCCCGAATTCACCAAACATTACTGAGAAAATAAATAAGCTTAGGACTCCATAATATATTTTTGAAAATGAACATAAAAACATTTTTTAAAATATGCATGCAAATAAAAATAAACATCCTAACAAAATGCAACTCGGTTTAAACATTTGTCATTATAGATAAAAACTCAATAATCTGGAGCTTAACACTTGATGTTATGAATGAATACTGATAATCTGGAGCTTGACACATGTTATGAATGAAAACTCAGATAATCTGGAGCTTGACAAATGTTATGAATAAAAACTCAGTCTGGAGCTTGACACTTGTTATGAATGAATAGAGTTTAATCAGAACCTGATCAAAAACTGGCTTTCCAAATTGATGACGTCATGACTTCACAACGGTCAGCGATGTGGCCATTTTGGATGACGATGATAAAACTGTCAGCGTTGACTGAGACAGACACTAAATGATTTCATAGTAAAACAACTTAACAAATGCGATCTGTGAAAAAAAAAGTTTTAAATAACATTGTGACGTCAATTCGTCATGACGTAGAGACACATGTTAACTTTCCTGCACAACTAGAACATGAACTCTACAATCTGTGAAAGTTTTGATCAAATCCGAGCTTAAATATAGAAGATATAACGATAACAAGATTTATATATATATACTATATTCCAACAGAGTAACAATCCAGTGGTGGTGTCTAAACATGTTTCTTTATTTCATCTTATAATTAATAATAATTCACTGACATCGGCAATCACTAAACCCCTTTTGAAATAGTTGTTGCTATATACAATTATACATAATAAAGCAATATTCTTGTTGTTTTCACGTTATATACAGGAGATATAACGATAACAAGATGCCGATATATATACTATATTTCAACACAATAACAATCCAGTGGTGTTTAAACATGTTTCCTTATTTCATTTTATCTTTAATAATAATTCACTGACATCGTGAATCACTAAAACCGTTTTGAAATAGTTGTTGCTATATACAGTTATACATAATAAATATATTGAAACAACTCTTCCCCCGGAAATCTCGTTTAATATGGGTTGACTGAATCGGCTCTTTGCGCCAATATAACACTATAGTCGATGTCAAGAAAAGGTGCGTGTGACGTCACATTGTGTTTCTGCCTTTGCAAAAACTCGCCTGAAAAATAAATCGCCCACAACTCATACATAATGAGATTTTCGTAGAGTTTCTCGACCTGTTTATTTGCATTGATTTCAGCATCCAATACGTTCGTCTAGCATAGATCAGCATGCATGTATGACTTGAAGCCTCGATTTATGAGAAAAAATGTAGGTTATCCGCCAGATGGCGATGAGGAGGCGCCAAAAACATTGACTATGAAGGCAAGTTGATAAATCAACCTTGCATTTAAAAATGACAAAAATAAATTCTGAGACTATCCTCTTCAACTCCATTTATTGGGTCATGCCATGTTTTACAACATGTTCTAACCGACCTTTTACAGTGGTTAACATTTTTCTAGGCGTGTTAACAGAATTCACAGAGCATAATGTGATCATTATACAATATTGCCTGTAACTGAGCGATTTAATGTATTTTTTATTAGATATTGTTTGTACCATTTCTACAGGTCAGGTTCATTCAACTATGCAGCCAATAATCACAGTTTACTGTACAGATCCATAAAAAAATCATCAAAATGAAGGGGTGAGGTAGAAAAAAAACTTCTAAAAATCACAGAAACGGTCATATTATTAGGCAACTAAATAATTTAATTTGTCAAATGTATTAAACCGCATAAATTACGTGCACATGAACACTAACCGGAATGAAGCGATGACCTCAGAGTCAGAGTTTACTTCAACATCTTATTTAAAATAGAATAAAGCGGCTTGTCAACAAGCTTTGCGGACAGTTACAGAATGTCGTTTTCTGTCACTTTTGCCAAACAATGTATGCAAACCCTTCAGAAACGAATAAACAGTACTAGATATGCCTAACAGTGTGTCAAACATGCATGCACATTACAGGTCAATTGTGTATACTAGGTGTCAGGTATGGCTAATTTCGTGTCCACAAACCTTAAAAAAATAATTTAAATTACCTATTTTGCATTATAAAACTTTCAAATATTAGAAAATCATTAAAAGAGTTATAAGAAATGTCAAAATACACCATAATTCAACAGTTCTCACACTTTCAAATCATTGTGTAAGTATACTTTTACTTTTACCCCATGCATAATCTAGCTTTAGGTCAGATATGTACCACTATTGCATTTCCCATAAGCCTCCATTATAGCCTTGTGGATTACAAAAATAAGTATAACAGTCAAACAGGAAATGCAGCTTTCACAGAACACAGTAAACCCCGAAACACGCTAAAAGACGAACATGAATGGAAATGTTAATAACCAATAAAGGCATATGACGTCACATACACAAAAAGGGTTGACAGCAGGGCAACCGCCTTGGAACGGTCAGTTGCAAATTAAAGGCGGCTGTTAGGGGTGTGGGGCGGGGGGAGGGGGAGGTTAAACCAGGTTCTAGGGTGCACCAAACCTCACACTTACCGTAATGCCATCCCAATAAAACGGGACAGTGTAAATAAAGAAATCCCCGCCATGAAATATTCTCTAACCAACAAGGCATCATACCCCTATTCCTATACCCATATCCCTGTACCTAACTTGTTTTAAAGAACTATCTTAGAGACACTCATAAATGACCAGCGAATTGGGAGTAATGTAATGCTTTCAGCCTCTAATACTTCACTGAAGGTGGGCACCCCCATAATGGCAGTAAAGACATTTTACTTTTTTTTCAAATATACTCTCAGTACAATTTTACCCATACGTTACGTGGTCCCGCCTTAATTACATTAAGCGATGGGAAATCTTATTTTAGAAGGATTTTATAACGGATATTTCGACAATAAAACACGTTTAAAAACAATGTTTACTAAACAAATGTGATAACCTGTTTACAATTACCTATTTTATGTTTTAATTTTACAATATGCAAAGTTTTTAAACCGAAATTCAGCTTTATTTCATACCCGAGCCAACCCCGTCTTCGCTTCTTGGAGAAGGGGTTGGATGGGGTATGAAAGTTAATACTCGGACCACGTAATGCAAATGCAAATTTCAGGCAAGATTTCCTAAATGACCATGTTTTATGTAGGAAATATAATGTTTTGATGTTTTAGGGATTTGTTACGATTTAGGTAATATAATCCAATCAGAATCTACCTTACAATCTGACTTTATGCCCCAAAAGACCCAATACTTTTTCAACCAATCAGAAGCCCCAAATCAATAGTGGTATCAGACCAGTAGTAGAAAATCTTTATTAATGTGACACATGTTTTTTCATACAAAAGTGCAGATATTGTTAACATGAATAATAACGTAATCAACATTTTAATGAAATTAAACACCAAGCCATCTTGTATGGCTTATAAGTCACAATTTGCATAGATATTTTTTAAAAAAGAATGGCAGTATGTATTTCAATTTTAATTTCATTTCTAAGTATATACACTTTTACATAGAAACATTTTCTCTTTTTAATAAAGTATATTCATCTTAAATTATAATAAATTATTTGAAATTATTTTTTATCAACTATATTTCTTTTTTTATCTACACGTTAAGAAATAGTTTATTTGACCTAAGAAGATAACAATTTGAATAAATAAGGCACTTTCTTTTTAATTACGCGTTTGTCAGTTAACATGGTTTTAAGCCTATCAGCGTTATTCATGTTGATTAATGACGGATATCATTAGAGTATTTGACTCGTATTTTACGTTGAGCAAATTGCTGTTCTGTTAATTGATTTGCCCTCCTCGTATCGCCCAATCAGAAATCAGTAAACATTTCATTCGCAACATCTCGATCATTTCTTTGAATTGCTTTGGTTCGGTCAGTCGTTTTCCTATGCTTTACGGGGATAACGTGTTCTTTACCGTGTGAAATATATTACTTTAAAATCAGTTTCATAAGGAATTGAAAGGTCATTATACTAATCAATACACATTTTAAATGAAAGATAAAATCATTTCTTTTGGTTCCAAGGGATCCCCTTTTGAAGTATTTATTATATGACTGATTGTCAGATATAATACAAACAGCCATAATTAAATATGCAAATTATAATGCGAAACACCAATTTAAATAATAACACGTCATTTTTAGTGTCGGTTGTTATGGGTATAGTTGTTTTGGTTTCACATAACGTGTGTAACCGTAAACAATATGAATTCAATTTAAATTTTCTCTAAGACATGTTGTGCTTAACGTTCAATATCCTCATGCGTATGACTGACATCACGATATATTTATATTCTCTTGATTCTGCTGAAAAAAATAACGTCTTCTTCCGAGAAAACTTCACTATTCAAGCAGGCGGAGTTAACTGCGCGTTCATCCAATGTACCGTACCGTAATAGAAATGGGCTATTACGCAGTCTGAAAATAAACTGACGATAATTGTCTTTTTTGCACTTATTTATCATCACCAGTCTCCCACAGCACCGTATTGTTGGTAATATAATAACTACGGGTATAATTTAAATATAAAAATTGATTAACATGCCAAACCGCAAAAACGCCGAAAATGATGTGCGAATCACTGAGTTCTGAAAAGAGTACAACGTATCTATATTAGATTTCTTGCTTTACGTCAAATGTTATGTATATTATAGCTAAATTGATGTGATGACATAAACTATATTTAAAATAATTTAGCATGAATGTAATTAGTAGTAAGCATGAAACAGTTCGTATTTGAATCTATATATTGTATGGCTTATAAGTCACAATTTGCATAGATATTATTTAAAAAAGAATGGCAGTATGTATTTCAATTTTAATTTCATTTCTAAGTATATATACTTTTACATAGAAAATACATAAGAATGTAGCATATGAATATATAGCAGTTATGCATTAAACGTATGAAACTTATATATTTGTAACAAAATGAGTCCATATGTACTGAGAGTGTTTAGCTGAATTTTGTCAAGGCCTCATATTCCCTGATTGTGAATAAGATTGGCGCGTATATCTGATAAATGAGACTAGTTTCATTCTATTGATAAAAAATAAGTCAATTTGTGTTTAATTCATCAAAATCCATCAAGCATTAAGAACGTTATGGTTTTACAAGCCATTAGTTATGTATTTTGTCTTAAATTACCGATATTTACCAGGGAAGGCCTAAATAAATGAACTAGATTGTTTACAAGGGAGCGTTCAAAGCAATGCCACAGTCGTGCAATACGAGGAGTTAGGGGAACATTACATTTACAAGCATGGCGTGTTCACTCAGTAACACGTGTGTAGATTGTATAAATTAGAAGGTAAGTGGCCACCCGTTGTCACACCTACAGAAACCACTCTCTGGGATTGTTCGTGATCGGTACCTTACGGCAGAATGGGTAAGTTAGGTTTCATATTATTCTTTATTTGTTGGTAAATTATTTATATTTCTTTTATTATGTTTTGAACGACAGTATGTAGGAAATTATTGTTTGATGTTGGGTTTACTACGGAATATTCTATCTTTCATGACTTCATTGAGTATGGAGTGTGTATTGTTTATTGTGCATTGTCATGTGATGTTCCTTTTTATGTTGTCATTATTCAATACCTCTGTGGTTGCTGTGCCATTATAACATAATATAATGTTTTAGCGGGATGTAAAACTATTCATTCATACATTCATTCATTCATTCGTTCGTTCGTTCGTTCGTTCGTTCGTTCGTTCGTTCGTTCATTCATTCATTCATTCATTTATTCATTCATTCATTCATACATTCATTCACTTATTCATGTTGTCTATGTTTGTAAATTTAGTGTTCATTTTCACGATTGAATTATTGTTTAGGAAGTTTTGAGCCATGTCTAGGATTTTGAGATCTTATTGTTGCGTATATTACGCCACTACTTTAGAATTCGGGTTTATTCACTCTGAATAATGATTACCATTGCCGTTATAAAGTATAGTCATACCATAGTGATACGGTAAAGTACATGTTGCGATAATATTGAAAGACTGAGTATAGATGTTGAAGCCGTGTTGACGTAAGAGTAGCTATATAGTGTTTATGTCGGGAGCATGAGCAACGAGGTCTTCGGTGGGAACGCCAACACAGAAGCCGATAACCATACCACTAACTATATGGGCGACTTGACCGGATAGTAGTCACGAGGAAGTAGGGCACTAGGCATGAGAGCCTAGTTACGATTAGTCACATCCAGTAGGTTGTCGTTGCGGCGGTAGAATTTTGAGAAAGATCTACGTAGTTTGTGATAACGGAAACCCCGATGAAGAAGTTTACTTGTAATAACTTGATTTCGATCATTGAAGTCTATAACATCATTACAAGCTTTAGCAAAACGAATGAGCTGGGAGATATAAACACCGTATTATGTAGCACGAGGTACATCCCCATCCAGCTGTGGATAGTTAACGATGTTAAAGTTGAAGTCATCTCTCTTATCATAGATTTTAGTATGTATGAACGCATTAGAAATCGAGAGATGAAGATCGAGGAATGCTGCTACAGTATCTAAACTGTTGGCTTTGTTGGCTTTATTCGACGTGAGCTCTGGTGGATAAATGTTAGTAACCATATGAGCAAAGGAATTGAGTATGTCAAGTAGATACCGAGATGTAGTTTAAAACGCTTTATTTTAAAAAAAAAAGCTTGGGGTTAAAAATTGTTACGTGCATATGTCAAGATTTCACATGGGTCCCATTCATATTACACGATCTAATGTTGTTGTCATTATCATGCTATATGCAATGATACTCTCTTTACAAATACAGACTGTCATGTTGTTGATTAATGTCTGTTCATAAAAAAGAGTATGAAAATGGACCTTTGGAAACGGCCGAAAACGACACATACGAAATATTGCAGTCTCGGTTTGATTGAGAATGTTCATGAGCGGCAGTGAAATATGCTAGCTACCGCTCACGCCCTCTAGCCCCGGGTTGAGCAGAACTCAATATTAATAAAAATAATGGTACAACATTTTAACCATCCCGAAGATGGCATGCATATGGCGGTGGACATGGAGTATCTTTCTTCCCCATGTCGAACGGCGTAAGGTCACAGTATCTAATACAATTAAATGCCCCGAAGAGCGAAATAAACATAATGGAATTTGGTTGGGAGCAGCGGTTATGAAGCCTGCATATCACAAGTAACAGTCAAAAGACTAAATTAAAAAGCAGACAGATAAAATAACGCCACGCAATACTCCATTTGAATTTATTTTTATTTCTATTGTCAGTGTTATTAGGAACAAGGACACCGATTACAGTAAGCGTCTTAAATGATTTATCTTTTAATCAATCAGCGAACGGAGGAAGTTACACAGAACTAGGAAAGTGACAAAGGGAAATACAAGATGTGGAAGGAATATAGGCATTATATGTCAAATCAAAGTACAATTGGTATAAAAGCAAATTTAAAACAGATTTTATCAATTAATTCATTATGAAGAGGTAGATATAAATATCGAACAGGAAAAGTAGCATTCAAGGGCGACAGTCAACCACAAACACACACAGAAACAACGAACGACTTTAAAGATGAATACAAGGCAATATAATACATCACAAACACAAAATGATTGACAATAGGGCTACCGCCTTGGAACGGCCAGTGGCAAAAAAGCCGCAGGGATTTAAATCAGGTAATACTGTGCACCAAACCTCACCCTTACCCTATTATCATCCCAATAAACGGGACAATGTAAATAAAGAAATCCCCGATAGGTTATAACCTCTAACAAACAAGGTAGCATTATAGGAAATATAAATAAAACACACCATGTATATATAATATAAAAACCAAAAGCCTAGAAAGCCACAAAGTAAGTACTCAGTGACTTGGCAGAAGTCAGAGCAACACAAGAACAACCCGTTAAGGGTACGACAAGACAATATTAAATACACACATTTAAACGCTACCGTCGTATAAGGATTTAGGTAGACGTCATCATAGGGTCCATTTACTCATTTACTTGAGACATTGTTTGTCTAAATTCAACAGTTAGAAACTCGAAAAAGCAGTTTGTTATATAATCGTATTCGCTATTCTGTTACAACAAAGAACTGTACCAATTTCGGTTTAGATCCAACTTACATTTAGACGTAAAGAAACTTTTTAATTAGTTAACGTGTCATTCTTTTAAGGTAAAGAAAGGCAGTAAATTGTGATAAAATGTAAAAAGGATAACACTAAAACCACATAACCTATGTACATTTATTTTTACAATCCAATAAGCGGTTTCGTGGAATAAAGCATGTATCTTTTAAAGTATCTGTAAATAACGACCATCTGAAATATAGGATACCATCACGTGAATATACAATTGATTCAGGTTGAACAAAAGCAGCTCAACATATTGACCCTAATACAATTCAGTTAGTATTTTATTTTATACTGTTTCGGATATGGCGAAAATTCTTTGTGAAAATTATCAATCTAAGCACAATGCCGAAAGTGAAATATAAACGTATTCCGATAATTGTTTTTGAAATATAAATCTCTAAAGAAAGTTAGATTGTTTTAGAATTAGATGATTGGAAGAAGCTGCTTTACATATAAAATCGATTTAAGCTAACCTGTAGGCCTTATTGCCTACTGACCATTCCAAGTCGGTAACCCTGTTTTCACCACTCTTTAATATGTTACGTATTTTCCTTTGCATTGACGTTTGTGTTGCAGTGCGGACCTACGTTGCAATAGTATTGCGTTTCATTGCTGTGGTTCCTATAAGACCATATTTTCTCATTTTAAATAAAACAAAAAGGCATTTTTCCAAGTTTGGGTATATTCTTAATTGACGACGGACATCTGGAATGAACAACAGTCTACAACAATCAATATTAGATAAGACAATAATAGGGGCATTGTAGCTAAGACAAATTCGTTGATAACGTCCATTTCATAGTCTTCTTATTTTGTTATTTATGTCGCTACCTTTCCGTTGTCATTGAGTATGACACACTGGGTTTACGATATTCCTACCGCTTTGACTGAATTGAAATTCGGCGCTGCTGTTCTTGAATGTATGGAGATTTGTTCAATAAAATATGAAACCAGTCGATTTATTAAAATACTACATCCTAGCTTTATATTTAAGTTGTGTATGCAACTTTTGTTTTAAACAAGAGGAATGTCGTATGAAGTGGTAAGAAATGACATCCTTGTAAGTTGTCATTGGCCTTGGAGCACATTCCCATATACTTCCAATCGCATGTAGATACACTGATTACAAACGCAATGCATTGCTCTCTACACAACACTATTTTTCTTACTGTAGTCATTGACGTTCTATTTTACACTTTGTAAAATAGTCCTTGACGTTCTAGTTTACACTTTGTAAAATAGTCTTCTAGTTTACACTTTGTAAATAGTCTTCTAGTTTACACTTCGTAAATATTCCTTGACGTTCTAGTTTACACTTTGTAAAATAGACTTCTAGTTTACACTTCGTAAATAGTCCTTGACGTTCTAGTTTACACTTTGTAACATAGTCTTCTAGTTTACACTTCGTAAATAGTCCTTGACGTTCTAGTTTACACTTTGTAAAATAGTCTTCTAGTTTACACTTTGTAAATAGTCCTTGACGTTCTAGTTTACACTTTGTAAAATAGTCCTTGACGTTCTAGTTTACACTTTGTAAAATAATGTGAATTTGTCTTGAAAGGTTACAAACTAACGACAATCCTATGTTAGAAAAGATGCCGAACATTGTCGTAATACATGTTGTCGATGTATTTGATGTAGCGTCATCAGTTTATATTAACCACACCAACCAGACTATATTTTTATTCGATGAATATTGATTGTGTTGGTAATGTAAAATTGGGGCGCTGTGGTCTAGTGGTAGAGCGTTAGACCCATGATCCAAAAGTCGTGGTTTCGATTTCCGTCATTGCTATATGCGTTGTGTCCCTGAGCAAGACATGTTTATCTGCATTGCTTAGTACTGGTTCTACCCAGGAAGACATCGAGACTGATTCAAATAAGTTCATAGAGCTTTCGTTACAATCGATTTAAAATAAATAAGTGAAGAACTTAAAATTGGGTAATAACGAGCATGAACATGCTTTTCCAGCATTGCAGAACAGACATCATGTCACAAATTGATGTCAATAGCACGCATTGAAAGCAGTACAAATATAAACGAGTGTCATCCTGAAACATTTTATAATTAATTTTGTATAAACTTGGGCAAATGTATTCAGAAACAAATATATTGCCTTACCGAATCTACATATATAAACATATAAGTGGCTTATATGCAACTTATGTGCAGCTTATGTCGCATATACTTCGCACATAATATAGATATAAAAATCGAACAGGAAAAGTAGCATTCAAGGACGACAGTCAACCACAAACACACAGAGAAACAAAGAACAACTTTAAAGATGAATAAAAGGCCAAATAAGATATCAAAAACACAAAAAGGGTTGACAATAGGGCTACCGCCTTGGAACGGTCAGTGACAAAAAAGGCCGCTGGGTGTTTAAACCAGGTTCTAGGGTGCACCAAACCTCACACTTACCGTGCTGTCATCCCAATAAAACGGGACAGTGTAAATAAAAGAAATACCCGCCATGAACTATTCTCTAACCAAATAGGCAATATAAGTAAAACACAAAGATGCTCGTGTATATATAAATAAAGAAAAAAAAATAGCATAGAAAGCCACACAGAAGGTACTCAATGGCTTGGCAGAAGCCAGAACAACAAGAGAGCGAGCCATTGAAGGCACGACAAGACAAGATTGCAGACAAACATCAAACCTCACCGTCCTTTTGGACTTTAGGTAGACGTCATCATAGGGTCCACAGCCGGTCATCGCAAAAATGAAAAGGAATGCATAGTGGCGAACTGTAAATGGGTCCAACAAGTTTAACAAAGATAGTATGAAAGTGATCATGACCAAGGATCTTACACGAAGTTTGTAAATCACGTGACCATAGAAGTCAGGTTGTGACTTAATATATTGTCTAAATGAGTTATATGTGTAAGTGGCTTATATGTCGAGATCATGTAATCATATACGCCACTTATATGCCACTTATATTAGGAGCTGGCATTAGAGAGCATTTATATGCCAGTTATATGAAAGTGCCAATTTCCTCATCATAAAATACATTGATTCAATCTGACCTTTAATCAGACACTACCTTAGGTCAGTGAGATGATCTTTCAACGGAAATGACTCATTTTGAAAACAAGATTTGAATTTATTTAGTAAAATTCTCAACTTGGATAGAAGTTGCATTGGGTGCTGTGGAACTGTATTGTCAAATTATTTAAAGGAATACACGTAACATTCTGTGACAAACATTTATTGATTTGGTTAAAGATTTGTTAGAAGTAAGTTATATCATTTCGAAATGAGGAAAGGATTTGGTTGTATTTGTAAACATTTTAAAAAGTTCATATCAAATATGCGTAGGATGCTATACCACAAGACAGAAGATTATTAGTATTAGCTCGTAATTACATTTGATGAATTATATCTATATTTACCTGTCATTGAAGTGGGGCCTATATAGGAATCACGTTGTCCCAAACGTCCCGTCCCGTCCCGTCGCGTCGCGTCCCGTCCCGTCGCGTCGAGTCACACATTTTTGTACCGTCGCGTCCCGTCGATTCGCGTCGCATAACACATTTTAAATACTTGTATATCTCAAACACTTTTGAATGGATTGTTCCCAAACTTCATGTACACATAACAACTGATGAACGTATGTCCCTGTACATCAGCCAACATTTATTGCCGAATTTATTAAAGAATTTTGGCTCTTCGTTTGACTTCAAATTTTCCACTCTAATATTGTCCTATATAATAATGACATGTAAACACATTTTTTTATTAAACATTTCGAATTGATTGTTCCCTAACTTCATGTATACGTAACAACTGATGACCTTATGTCCCTGTACATTACCCATCATTGATTGCCTAATTAGTTTAGAATTGTGACCCTTTGTTTAACTTTGAACTGTCCACTTTAATATTATATATTACATTTCTGCCTGTGAATCTGTGGGAATTAAAAGTGGTAATTCCCTTGGGAAATAAATCCCTAGGAAAATTATAAGATTTTGCCGGAACTACTTTTTTAAGCTTAAAATAGAATGGCTGTTTTTCCAAATGCTTAAAATAGACACAAACACATCTGAATAGTTTATAATAATAAAAAAAATAGTAGGCTATTCCATTTCATTAAAATAAATAAATATGACTTAATGAAAATAAAAATAATAATAAATAAAATAAACAACAACAGAAAATGTTATTCATTGATCAATGATAAAACAAGATTTCCAAATGTCATTGTCGTCTGCTTTACAACAGAAACAATGGCAGAGTATATGCAACCCTGGACTTTACCGGACATTGAGAGCCTGCTTGCACAATCTGAATATGAGGAAATCCCAAATGTGGGTCAACCTGTCTCCCAACCCAGGCCTTCTACCAGTACATCTCGTTTCAAACCAGTGAATAAGGAGGAAGTTGCAAATTTCATAGCAGGTCAGAAAAATGTCAGTACCCAGAGGAAAACTGATTCAGACATACGGTTGTTTAAAGAATTTTGTAGGGCTCAAAATTAACATAGAGATATAGAGACTCTTTCTACCAATGAACTTTATTGTAAGCATCAAAAAGGCTGACGGTAACGAATATGAGCCATCGACTATCCGTGGTTTCATGTCAAGCATGTATAGATATCTGAAAAATAAGAATTGTCCACACCAAATCAATAAATGTCCGCTATTTCCACATAGCAACAACGCTATAAAAGCAAAAATGACATCCCTAAAATCACAGGGTCTTGGAAATAGACCAAATGAAACCGACGAGTTGACTGATGCCGACATTGACTAGCAGTTCGAGGCAGGTCAGCTTGGACACGAGACGCCTCAGCAAATCATAAATTTGCTACATCTATCGTTCTCTCTGCTCTTCGGAATGCGGGGTGGTGTAGAGCGAAGGAATCTCAAGTGGGGAGATATAGAGCTGCTATGTGATGAAGATGAGGATGAGTATTTGTCACATATCAGAGAGAGACAAACAAAAACTCGAGTTAGAACTGATACAAAAAATACCAGAAAATTCAAGCCAAAAGCTTGGGCCAATAGCGAAAATAAAGAAAGATGCCCAGTTGAGGCGTACAAAATATATAAACAATAACGGCCACATGAAATGATGAATCCTGATGCGCCATTTTTTCTCGGGATTAATGCCCTTCGCAGCCCCAACTCCCAACAACCATGGATCAAGAATCAACCGATGGGAAAAAACCACATTTATAAAATCGTGAAAATCATGAAGACAAAGTGCGAATCATTAAATGATGATCGCAAACTATAAAATCACAGTGTAAGGAAACACCTGTTACAAAAATGTAATGACCTGGGAATGGATGCAACAGCCACTGTCCAAAAAAGTGGACATAAAAACTTACAAAGTGTCAATTCCTACTCAAAACTGAATGAACCTCAACAAAAGCAGATTGCTGGTGCGCTTATGAATACAAAGAAAACAACACAAAGCCTCACTCAGTTCACGCCTTCCACTTCAAAGCAAAATATGTCGCCAAACTGTAGTCAGATTTTCCACAAACAAAGTGCAAATTCCATGATGTCATCCGTATTCAATGGTACCACACACATAGCTGGTGGAACATTTATTTCGGGTCATTGCCAGAAAATCCAGCAGTATTATCGCCGCCCTCCAAGAAATTCAAAAGAATCAGAGCTATAGTATCCGACTCCGAATCAGATTAAAATAGTGTGCGATTTACACTGTAAAAACAATGGACAAGGGAAATAATTCCCAATATTACAGTGCGACAATAGACAAGTTAATATTATTATTTTTTATATTTTTGAATTAAAATTGTAATATTTTTTCTTTTTAATTTAAAATCAAACTGAAGGAATTAATTCTTAATCTTACTGTGAAAAACAGTGATCTTGATTGATATTTTATGACAAATTAAAAGTTGTGTTGGCAGTTTTAAATGGTTGTTTACTGTCGTTCGTCCCAATCATCCTGGTTTAATTGCAGGTAGAACCTACACTCTCCCTCAATTCCAGCAAGTGTGATGGTGCATCTCATCATACACACTTAGCCAGAACCAAGAAATAGGTAGGCAGTTCACACTCACAGTGCTCACTCTTGGAAACCATTTCCTTGAAAATCTCGGTTCAAAAAAGCACGGAAAAAGTCCATCTTTGTAAGATCAATAATGGTGTGTTAGCGCAATAAATACATTTACTTTAAACAGATTAGAAAATAAACTCACCACCACACGCCTGATCTGAAGTTTCCTTGCTTGTTTTACGTCATCAATCATAAATTATCACGTCACTCAGTCACATCACGTGTTGCTCAGTTAAAATCAAAATGTATTAGTAGATGTTTTGAAATTAAACATCATAACACTTCAATTCATTTTAAAACATTATTAAAATATGTTTCAATATATTTCCGTGATTAAAATCCAAATATGAATGCTGAATTTCCCAAACTTCACCAAGTGACACAAACAAAATGTCCGACATTTCAATGCGGGTCAACCTGTTGTGACCGTTGTGGTGTATTCTTGCGCGACGTTCGAAAGTAAGGCAAAGTAGACTCCTAGTGAATCCAGAAATATTTATTGAATTAAAGGCACATTCATGTAAATAAAATGTAAGATATAAGTTAATCAACACTGTTTTCGTATTACGGGATATAATTACCTCGGCCAGTTCACATATCTAGTTACTAGATATGTGAACTGGCCTCAAGAATTATATCCTGTAATACGAAAACAGTGTTGATTAACCTCTATATAATGACCTGTTAATACATTTTTTCTCGAACGTTGTCTAATTGATTGTTCCTAAACTTCATGTACACGTAACAACTGATTACCTTATGTCCTTCTACATCACAAATTGTGATGCCTGATTTATTGCAGAATCACGGCCCTTTATTTGACGAGAGTTTCTCACTCCATAATGAACTTCATTTGTTTTTATAACTAACATACAGTTCACTCGTGATGATTTGATTGATTTGTCTCTGCATTAATGGTTTTACGATTCTGCATTTTTTTTAACAGAATTACGGACCTTTGTTTTAATTAGAATTTCTTTCACATGAAGAAATTAACAGATATTTTAGACATTTTATTCTTCTTGATTTTGCCCATCATAGGGCTAGAGCAAAAAGCGGGGGTATTCATCAGCCTCAGTGATAGTTCTAGATCCACTTTAGGTTCAGGTAATCATATTAAATTAACTAGGTTTATTTAGATTATGCATGTGTTGGTATAATTACATACATATATTAAATGGTGTTAAAGAGGAAACATCATGGCTGCTGGATTAATATGTCTATATTATATATTCTGTGATGAATTATAGAAATTTCCCAGTATGAGAAAATCTATAACATACCCTTTCCTCTACTGTGCTATCTCGCCTAGTGTGCAAGATAGCTCAGTAGTCAAATGTTATGAACTAAATGATAGACGTCACGATATTATGTCAAGAATTGACGCCATGATATTACTCCGCGTTGTCGCCAAAGGAGTGACAGAAGAAGGAATCCATACGTGTCAAAAGACGATGGAAAGAAATTCATCACAGAATATAAATTATATAGTTTAATTAACATTTTTGTCGTGATACGGAAAATAATTCACTCGTGAGAAATATTCTTGCGATATAGAAACTCGTGCGAAAACGCACTCGTTTCTATATTGCAAGAATCTTTCTCACTCGGGAATTATTTCCCGTATCACTTCAACAATGTTAATTAAACTCTATATCTCATAACTATGGAGGGATGGGTCCAGTTCATACCGTGATATTTGTGATATTAAACATGTCACTTAAATCCCATTGCTTGGTCCATATGATTGATTCGGAGACAGGGAATATTCTGTCTATCCTCAAACATATAGTAAATATTCCTCATTACGTGGTCCGAGTATTAACTTTCATACCCCATCCAATCCCTTCTTCAAGAAGCGAAAACGGGTTGGCTGGGGTATGAAATAAAACCTTAATTTTGGCTTAAAACATTTGCATAGTGTAAAATTAAAACATTTAATAGGTAATTTTAAAAAGGTTGTCGCATTGTTTCAGTAAACAATGTTTCTAAACATGTTTTATTGTCGAAATATCCGTTATGAAATCCTGCTAATATATGCTTTCCCATCGCTTAATGAAATTAAGGCGGGACCACGTAATGTAACTTTTATTAAAGGGAATGTAGCGACACAGCCAAACCATCTGTATTATTGAGAGTTCTGAAATACTTGAATAAGGGTGAAAGAATGATCAAAATCGGATGATAAACAAAGAAGATATGATCATTCTGTTGAAATGGATATGGAAGCGGCCATTTTGAGAGCTATGACATCACGGTTCTAAATGACCATATATGGAATATTTATAAATATGAAAATTTACTGATTCATAGGGAAAAAATGACAACAACTGTATGAAAATATGTAATACTTAATGGCAGTAATGCTTTATATGACCAGTAAAAAAAAACATTCATTTGTAGTGATTTTCTTCGTTTTAAATGATATTTATCAATATTCCATATGTGGTAATATAGAACTATGACGTCATAGTTCTAAAAATGGCGGCTCCCATATTCGTTTTAGAACAACCTTTAAATGGTCATATCTTTTTTGTTTATCATCCGATTTTGATAATTGTTTCACCTTTTTGCAAGTTTTTCAGAACTCGCAATAACAGACCTGTGTCGCTACATTCCCTTTAATAGTCATAATTTAATGTTTTCAGATTGGAAGAAAAACAAAGGAAGAGAAAACGACCAGAAAAAGCCAACGCATAAGCATCGGAAAACGAACTGCCGCAACTTGACTGTTATAATAAATGATGTTGTTTTTTATTTAAATCAACTGATACTATACTTATATATTGAATTAAAATTAGTAAGCTTGTTTATGTTATAACGTTTTATTTTATCCATTGTTAACATTCTGTTGGCTTAAAGTTGCCATACAAGTGGAATATGTCACTTGCACTTGACATATATGTCACGTTTTACATTTAGGCCACTTATATTTATATGTCACATATAAACCACTTATATGTCGCATACAAGTCATAAATGACAGAGTATTTGGCATATCAATGGCTTATAAGTGAAGTGTGAAATACATCTCATTTGCATATTAAAATCGGTATACGTGGCATATATGTTACAGGCCCATGTCAAGTGTAAGTGACTTATATGCCACATATAACCCAAACATATAAGTAACTTATCTTTATTTTCTGTAAGGAATTATACGTTAGCCTGTTCATTTTATCTCTTTAACTCTTGACTAGCCATCTTGAATTCTAAAATAGTATTAAATTAGTTTAAAGTTGTCATTTTATTCAAAATTTAACGGTTTAACATCAGATAACGTAAACAAGATAAGCACAGATATAATCCCAAAACATTATGCAAATGCAATTATCCCCTAAAACGGAGATGAAGTTTATGTTGATTTTGTTATGAATGTCCCTAATGTATAGCATGTTGCAACAAGGAATATTTGACTTTCTTTTATTGCAATCAGCCAATCGGTTTGCTTTTTTGTTTTCTAAAATAAATAATTTGACTGAAGTCAATCCAAATACTTTCGCTTTTAGTAAGAGTATAAGAAGCGTCCGATTAACTTTCGTTTGATATCTACGTTAGTATATTATTAGGACGGACGCAATGATGATGCAAACACACGTCTAACAGGGTACCGTTGAGAACAAACCATTTTTCTATAATACTTCCAGGATGTCTTAATTTACGTTTGTCCAACACATTACAACCATTTTTGATACAAATTACAACAAAAAAACAACACACAACCATAATTTCTGATGCAACAGAATTTTGCATTGAACATGCCCTATTAAAAATAACATTCACTCGTGCGTTTTTATTTCTCAACCACTGAAATTGTCAAGTAAGATATTTGTGTCTGTTTGTTTCAGTGATATACAAGTTATTTAGTTTTAAATAAGAATTTTGTTCGGGAAGTTCCGAAAGACTTTGACTGAAACAAGTGCCCCAAAGAATAGTGTTATGACTATACAAAATGCGGTTTTATAGTAAAGAATGCGTTGCATGACTGTTTTAATAGTCAAATATGGTCAAAAGTTACATGAATAAAAAAACGCAAAGAGGTTAAGGTAGTTTTATATATCTAAACATCTAGAATACACTTTTGCATTCACAATTCTTGGGTTCTTACATAATGTACTGGCTCATATACAACAATAAACAGTCTTGCCCTACACATGCTGATATCTCTAACACATGGGGTCAGATTCATTTTAGTCCCGCGCATCAACAGTAATGTCGGTCACATCAACAGTTGCATGACGTCATTGTGTAAACGGTGATTGTTGACAACATCAACGCAAATATGAGATTAGTTTGCAAGGCACACAATTACTCATTCGTATCCGGTTCAGATGTAAAAAAGTTCAACTCACAGTGTACCTGTTGTAATCGAAACATCGGCACCAGTTTAACCTTGTGTTTGTAATTTCCGATCTTTATCGGATACCCAATGAGTATAATTCGCCCACGTCTATTTGGCAGATCATAGAACAAAAATGTCATGTTTCACATACTTTTGTTGCTCAAACCTTCTAAAAGTACCACGGTGTTCACGTGATGACACGTGTAACACCGAAATCCATTTTGCAATAGAGATGATTTTCTATTCTTTTGATAAAGGAAAGATATTCAATACAAAAGACAACATTTGGTAGAACATATAGAATATCGATTAGGAGAAACAAGTTGTCGCGGAGGCATAACTGGGTTTTCAAGTACATGTCCGAATGTGTTTGATGACCAGACACTTACTTCCATATTCTTACCGTCATAGTTTCCTGGTTAACATTTCAGTTTCCCATTCTTACCATCCGATTTTTCTACTTAACATGTTAAAACCTCGCTCTATACAATCTCTACCCAGAGTTGACATATACCTCTGTCAACGTCTCAACAAATACCAAGAATATTTTCAAACGATGAAAAACGATGGAAATACAAACTATCTTGATTGCACTAATATTTTTCTGACTTAACTGAATATGAAACGCTTAAATTACTAAAGAAAACATTTTTTTGGCTGGGTTTCCTGACCGCTTTACAAATTTAATCAGGAAGTTCGTCAGAAAAGGATATAACCCCTTGGTTTTACAGCGCACTGCATGTTTAGTGATTGACCCCTCTATAGTCAGTCATTACGCTCCACTTTTCACTTGTACGATGACTGGACTACCTCTTGGGACTCTATGATTGTACCTACTGAAACCCCAACTAAGGGAGGTGGGTGCATGAGCTTTCGTCCCTCGGGTTTTCTGGTCGTACCCTAGATTGGTCTTCTCTTTAGCTGCAACTACTATGGTTGTTCAATACGATTCTGGATACATCCTGAGATGTTTATTATTTTGTATGTATATCTTTAGTTGGTTTCTCTGGATGTGGACTTTATTGTTAGAGATTTCCTTTTGATGGGATTTAGTTTTGTTTACACTGTCTTGTCTATTTGGGCGCTGAGGACAGGAAAATAGCGAGGATTGTGCGCATATAAAATCGATTCAAGCTAACCAGTAGGTCTTATTGCCTACTGACCGTTCCAAGTCGGTAACCCTGTCTTCACCACCCTTTCTGTTGTTTTTTGTCTCTTTCATTGTAGTTACATATGAGTACAAAAACTAAAATCAAAATCACCATTCTTTGAACATTCGTATTGTAAAAAGTGTTTTAACTTTTGCGCACTACATGAAACACAGTCACTTAACTCAATTACAGATTGTACATGAGAAACATGAAGGGATCATGCATAACTGACATGTATTATATTTAGTGCTGCAATTAACATGACGCCAGTACTTAGATATGTTAAATCTCGACAGCGTTTACTGAAGATGTTTTAAGAATGGTATTATCGTCAGAAGGTAGGGTTCGAACGTCATCGCTAATAACAATGACACAGTTTTGGTCGAGGTATTTTGTTTCATTTGCTGGATCATATAGGATAGCTTTTAAATGTACGATATCGTTATTTGTATCACATTACATCTCTTGTAATCAAGAGTTTTAATGTTGGGGTGACATTTCCTGTCGTCAGGAAACAGGATAATTTCAGAGACATTCCTCAATTGTCAAGATCATCTTTCAATTTAATCGCCGTCAACAATTTGGAGGCAACAATGACTTAATTAAATGTCACTGATATATCAGTTATCAAAACTAATTTGCAAACCACGAAACAATTTCAATATGGCGTATGTTATAAATATTAGCCATTTGACCTGAAACCATCACGTCGTTGTGTTGGTTATATTTTACCTCAGATCGAGGGTTCAACGCAAAACTGTTGTAACTCACTTTTCGAAAATGTTACAGGAGAGGTAAACAATTTTTAAACTCTGTTAAGTGTTCATGTATCTGGCAGCAACTAGGTATACACATTATACAAGGCACATTACTAAAATAGCTATAAGAAATATTAAAGACGTTTTTTATTAAAAATAAGAATATTACAAAATATTTGAGTTACAACACCTTTCCACTTTAAAATCAAAGTTTGTTAATGTTGGAATTTATGCAACACTGTTGTATCTCTAGCCCTTACAACTTTATTTATGACAGCATTCAATTCCCCATTTTCTACAGTTTCAATATCTCTAGTTAAACTATTTCTTTCTAAAGAGGAACCTTCATCTGCAACCGACATCTCTGGTGCGACAGATAGATTTAGTTGTACATCAGTATCAATTACTTTGTCATCATCACTCTTCCTTAAAATGTTTTGCCGCTTTATAAACGCAATAAGTGGCAAATCATCATCATCATCCCCACCACCATGATCATCATCACAACCTCTAGCATCAGCACCACCCTCATCATCACCATGATCACAACCATACCATCAGCACCATCATCATCACCACCATCCTCATCATCACATAACCTAACATAAGCACTACCATCAGCAGCACCAACACCATCATCATCACAACCCCTACCATTAGCAATACCATCATCATCATCGAAACCACAACCATCAGCTCCACCATTAGCACCACTATTACAACCGCCACCATCATCATCACAACCACTACCAAAGCACCAACATTATCATCATCATCATCATCATCATCACCATCACTACCAACTTCATCATCATCATCACAACTGCTACAATCATCACCACCACTATCATCATCAACAGCACCACCATCAGCATAATGATTATCATCATAACCAACTGAAACTCTACTGGCAATGTAATCATAATTATGTTGCATCATCAAAAGTATTAACATTGATTGATTGCAAAAATGTAGCACTGTCATTCATTTCATTTATAGCATTATCTAGAAAAGAATTTTCAAGTGTATCTGAATTAATGCTACTTGCATATGAAACATCAGAGACTTCAACTCTTCTGCAAGGAACAGCCTGCATGCATATTCCCCATCACTACTGGTATCAAAACTGGAAAGGTCAGGCTCAAAATCACTCTCTGTAATCAGCTTTAGTTGTGCAATTTCAAAGGGCACATTGGATCCTCTTTTCTTGTGTACTGATGCAGCCAAATGATGTACATGTATAAATAAACATAGGCCATCACTGTTGTTGTGAGATTTCATTGTTACACAACCATCAGCGATCACCATGCCAGTCTCACTTCTGCTATGTGGGTCAAATAGTTCTTTACTTTTATAAAATAGCACACGAGTAACATGGCGTGGATGAGTCCATAGTAAATATACAACCAGCATCTGTATCAGTCAGTGTGTTTATAGCATCATGAAGGGAGTAAAATATTTCTTCTTTTATGTTCAGAGTTCCGGGAAGACATGGCGATATATTTAAAGGAACAGTTTCAATTTCCAACGGAATGTATTCTAAAGACAAGTATGTTTTATTTGTATTTGACACAATGATGAAGTACAAGTTATCCCCTTTTTAAAAAGTTTCGTCAATAATTGCCTTGTTCCATTTTCCTCTATAAGAGTCATGGCCTAAAGCCCTTGATGTTTGAGGCATCCTGTATATTTCTCGAGACTATCTGCAAGAAAAAATGTTGATGTGGCGGGGCTGTCAAAAACAAACTGTGAACTGCAACTATGGTTAATTATATTTATCCTAAAGAACTTCAGCTTAACAAAACTAATATATCTGATAATAACGCTTCTTTTCTTGATTTAGATCTCTCGTTTGAAAATGGTAAAATAATTAGCAAAATCTATGACAAGAGAGATGATTTTAATTTTGACATTGTTAATTATCCCCACTTGGATGGGGATGTTCTCCGAGCAACTTCTTATGGGGTGTATGTGTCTCAACTTATTCGTTTTTCTAGAGCTTGTACTCGAGTTGAGGACTTTAATATTCGTAATCTTTGTATAACTTAAAAGTTACTCAATCAGGGTTACCGTTACCATAAACTTCGTAAAACCTTTGCAAAATTTTATTATCGTAACCCTGATCTTCTTTCCAAATATAAAAGTAATTTAAGGACTCTTCTGCGACAAGGACTATCACAACCTGACTTCTGTGGTGATGTGATGTATAAACTTCGTAAGATTCTTGGTCATGATCACTTTCATACTATCTTTGTTAAACTTGTTAAAAAGTTTATCAAAAGAGGTTATGACCCTATCATTTTGCAACGTACTGCATGCTTGGTGGTGGACCCTTTTACAGTTGGCCACTATGCTTTCCTCTTTAATTGTACGATGACCGGACAGGCTGTGGACCCTATGATGATGCCTACATAAAGCCCATAAGACGGTGGCGTTTGATGTTTGTCAAAGATCTTTTTTATCGTGCCCTTAATGGTTTATTCTCTTACTGCTCTGGCTTCTGCCAAGTCATTGAGTACCTTCATTGTGGCTTTCTAGGCTATTGTTTTTTTGTATTATATTTACACGAGCATATTTGTGTTTTACTTATATTGCCTATTGATGCTGCCTTGTTGGTTAGAGATTATATCTGTTTTAATGGGATGACAGTAGGGTAAGTGTGAGTTTGGTTCACCCTAGAACCGGTTTAAACCCCCAGTGGCCTACTTTGCCACTGACCGTTCCAAGGCGGTAGTCCTATTGTCAAACCTTTTGTGTTTGTGATGTCGTTTGTATTTCTTATTGCTTTTGCCTTCTTGTTTGTCTGTTTGCGTGTTTGTTTCTGTGTTTTGTGGTTGACTGTCCTCCTTAAATGCTACTTTCCCTGTCCGATCTTTTTATATTTCTTATTATGAAACTAAAAACACTAATTCATGGGTTTAGCCACTATCAATATTAGTTTAAGGTATGTTCGGCAGCATCAACAACCACATAATTAATGAATTATACGCTCAGAATATGAAAGAACATAATACAGAAGATATTCCATTGGTTTGGAATGAATATTTAATTAATTTTATCGAGAAGAGAAAAAGCATATATTGTTAAGAGTGCGTAGCACAACTGAAAATATTTTTAGTTTTCTCATTTCAAGAGATAAATATAAATCTGATATTTTTGAGATAGCAACAAATCTTCTTTTTATTAGATACATAGATTTATTTGTTTTCATTGATATTTTCATTGCAGGGAATCATATACGCCTACAATCCACTATTTCACTGATATGTTGCAATAAAGTTGTTTAATTATTTCTCTTAATAGTTTTTTTCTTTTTGGCCATTTTATCAATTGTATTGTTCTTTTAACACTACTGGTTATCTTATATCACAGGCAAATCTAATAGTTAGCTATTAATTGAACATTTTAATTCCAGTAATTATAAAAAATATGTTAATTATGATGTTTGAAATTCAGTAAAATAATAAAATGTTTACATGTGGATGAATGAGAAGTCCAAATGGGTCATCTTCTCCATTAGTCTGGCTGTCTAACAATCAGTGTTTTTTTTGTAATTTTGGGGGAAGGGGATCGGGGCCCTTTAGAGTGTGGAAAATTTGACGTGAATTGGAAAAGGGGGAATTTCGACAATATAAAGAAGATAGTAGTTTTTTTATATGTATTAAGTCGCAGTGTTTAATTTAATACCAAATTTACATCAAGAACATGTTTGATAAACATTTTTTTTTTAGGGGATTTTTTTCTCAAAAGAAAAGGAGCACAATATACTATTTTGGAGGGGGAATGGGGCAGAATTTCGCCGAATATTTTGGGTAGAAGCAGCTTCACCTTTTACAGTTCTCTAGTGTTTTTTTTAAATTTCAGTTTCCAACAACAAAAACAAAATACAAATATTATTATAATAATAACATCACATGTAATAATGCCATCACAATATATTAATGACATCACAATGTGATGTCACAAAGAAAGCTCTTGGAAGATCAAGACCAATGTGCAGATATAACTGTTGTGCATTAATTAAATATTCCCCGTAATTAAATTAAGTGTGAGTTATAACTGTTTTGCATTAAATTGAGACACCTCTCTGAGATACAAAAAAACGATAAAATCAGCAACTTCTCAATAATGATTAGGAATTTAAGTCTCTTTTTTTTACTACATATGTAAACCACTATAGGTAAAGTGCGAATCGAATTTGAGTTTGTAGATATCAGCACTCTAGTTTGTAGACAGACATTTGATGATTTGTAGATGTGGAAACCCATATTTGACAAATAAGTGTGCTTATAAAATATTATTCTCCATAACACTGTACACTGCCTGTCTCTGTTTCACATTTACACAATGCACGAGACTTTCAAGTGATCACATCGAATTTACGACGTGGAAATCTGAAATTGATGTTATCAGGTGGTTTAAACGGTTTAAACGGTAAGAACTTGTATATAATTATTTACTTTACTGTTTTATATTTAAACAACATACATTTGTTGGATCAGTTCAGTTGTATTTCAATATGTTTCTTACAGATGTTGGCTTCATACTTTGTAGATGTTAACATTTATCGAAGCGAGTGTTTGTTGAAATTAAGCGCTAGTGTTTCGATGTAGAGGCGCTGGTTTGTCTAATAGGATACGTTCAAAGTCACCGTCGATGAAAGTAACTTTTTATTCATTGTATAACACATTAACGAAAATTGTCAGTGTATATAATGTGTCGGCTTACCGTTTGCCTATTCCGCCGTCCATGTTCTGTCTGGTAGTTAACTTATGTTGTTAAGTTCAACCATTTGCCCTACAAGTTCTTCATATTTAATGGAAATTTATAAACTAAAACAATAACGGTCGCCTTTATAGTAATTGTTTGAAACAGTGTTTGTTAAAGTTATGAGCTCATGGTTATTCATGGACATATCAATGTTTATTTACGAGACACATTTAAATACATATCTTCAGTAATATATTGATTAAGCAAATACAGTAGCATTATATTTTATAGTAATTCAGCAACACTTAACTGATTATATTTGTGTCATAAAATTGCTTGTTGAAATAAAATAAATGTGTGTTTTATATGCAAGCTATAACTTCATTTATTAGAATATATATATATATATATGGCAATACACATATATAAATAATTATGTTTAGCCTTACTGGATGTGACTCTTATTATTTTGCAATTTTTTATTTCCATATTTTCAGATATGGATTTCTATGCTTTGAATGGGTCCTCGGAAGGCGAAACCAATGCGTAGAAAAACCTCTCAAACATGAACTCAAGCGTTTGACTGAGAATAATCCTAACCCTAGAATCTGGTTTAAACCCCCAGCGGCTATTTTTGCCACTGACCGTTCCAAAGCTGTAGCCCTATTATCAACCCTTTTGTGTTTGTGATGTCTTATTTGGCCTTTTATTCATCTTTAATTGTGTTCTTTGTTTCTCTGTGTGTTTGTGGTTGACTGTTGTCCTTGAATGCTACTTTTCCTGTTCGATTCTTATATCTATATTTACTACCAAACATGGCGCCAGAGATGTGAAATGTGACCATTTGGGGGGGGGGGGGGGGGGGGGGCAACACAATTTCTTTTTCTCCTTATTTATTATAGTTATTTTTTTCTTTATATTTTCCCCTAAACAATTCTCTTCTAAATAGTGACGTTTTATTACACAAATAGAGATAAAACACAACACAAAAAAGTTTAATCTTTAAAAGACAACCATTTATACAGAATTCTCATTGTCGCAGGATGACCCTAGTGCTTGGGGCTATCTCAGGAAAGAATCAATGACGGTGAATGCATTTACATAAGTTTAATGCAACTTTTAAAATATGATAAATATATATACAATTTCAAAAAAAACACAAGCGAATACACAGATGAAATATGAAAAGAATGTTCTCATGAACGGTTAAGATGTTCTTAGTATTGTAACAAATACTGAAAGTGTCGACTGATTATATACGACACTAAAGTGTTGTTAAAGTTATAACAATGTTGATCTATGATCTAGCGCGATAACTGTGATGCGCGAGAGCTCATGAAGATGATGATGCGCGAATCCAATGAGTGATTGTCATAAAATGCCTTCTATAAGGGTTGATGACGCGATATGTATGATGATTAACCTCCACTGAGGTTGTGGATGATTCTCCTCCAGCTACTAGAACCTGGCCATGTTGCGCAGGTACGGGGAACGTCTCCACCGCTCTTAACGTTATGCGTGGAAGCTTAGCTCCACTCCGGAAGGCTTATATCTAAACCTGGATGGCTTATATCCAACCCTGGATGGCTTAGGCTGTAATTATACATACGTTTTAGATGTCGGTTGATAAACATAACAATCTTGCATAATTATCATTACCCAAACGAATCATTATTTAATAAATATATGTAAGCTGTACTAATGATGAGTAGCAATGTATACATATTCTGCAACGCCATGTACGTCGCTGTTAACCAATGCCCTAATACATGTAATATTATACAATTATGGACTTTTCAGCTGTTATACATGATGTGATATGCACCAAAAAAATCATTATTGACCGAGGCGATAGCCGAGGTCAATAATGATTTTTTGGTGCATATCAACATCATGTATAACAGCTGAAAAGTCCATAACTGTTTTATTATATAACCCTCAATTTACAATTATATAAAACAGGTCAATATCAAAAAAACAATTATATAAAACAGGTCAATATCAAAAAAACAGGTCAATATCAAAAAAACAGGTCAATATCGCTAGATATTTTTTCTAAAAAATTACTTTTTAGCCAATGAAAACGCGTCTATTTATAGGTTATATAATAAACAACGTTATCAAATCCCTCGTATATTACACTCACTGAGTTATGCATGCACACATGTATGTCAACTAATGCCCATATTATTTAACGCTATGTATACGCGTCGAACATTTATACTAGTCACTCTTCTCATTGTTAACTAATGCACCTAATATCCACTGTTATCAATTCAATCGTGAGTTATACGCCAACGTTAACTAATGTACCTATTATACAACGTTATCAAATTAATATTGTTTTACAATTAATGATCAATTACAATAATTACATCTAATAAAGTAACTTAAAAATCATATGCTAGTCTCAAGTTAATGTTTGAGAAACATCAAAGCTAACCGGATGTCGTAACCTCGCCAAACAAGATGGCGCCGCCCACTGAATACAAATGTACGATAAAAGTTAATAGAATAAATACTGACCACATATTGCCTGTGAATTTCGCCGTCCAACTCCTGCTCCAAACAAAGCAACTATCAAGCAATCCCGGCCAGAACTAGAAGACGATGGATTTTATAGCTAACGTTACGCCCAAACCATTATTTTCCCCGTTCACTCCGTGAAATACGTGGCTAAATTCGCAGTATTAAATCTACACGAAAGGACCCTTACGCAATTTTGCCTTTTAAGGGAGATAGACCTAAACGTTTACATGCATTAGCAAAAACTAAACTTATTAAACGGCCCTTCCGGGCACCCTATTGCGGCCACTTAAAATGTGCACGGTTTTCCGTGTTACCTGAATATATCATGAACATTGTGAATTTGTTTCAACTCAACAATGGATTAGGGTGTAACTAACAAGTACTTACAAGAGCTATGTACGACCAATACGCTCTACCCGTGACATTTTGTGACACTCACATTGAATTCAAATAATAGATAATTTTATTTTGTTTATCACCAGGGAGTAAGTATATACTTACTCCCTGATATCACTTACAGTATTGTATAATATTATAGATGTGTTTGTTTCTAAGGCGTGCGGTGGGATGGTCCTCCTCGACCCACAACATGCCAAATTACGGGGAGAATAAATGGGTCACCATTGGTGACTGAAAAAAAAAAAGAAACTACGAAAGAAACAGCATTTAGACAAAGATATTAAGAAGAAATTGAATCATTACGTGATCCCGCCTTACTTCCATTAAGAGATGGGAAAGCTTATATTAGCAGGATTTTATAACGGATATTTCGACAATAAAACATGTTTAAAAAACATATTTACTGAAAAAATGTGATAACCTGTTAAAATTACCTATTAAAGCTTTTAACTTCAAATACATATACTTCCTTGAGTCATTTTGTTTACAAATTCAATATTCTACAATAATATCAACTCGCCACATACATCGGCAATTCCCCACATGGTGGCGTTAAACCTTCTGCAAGATCAATAGAACACTGTTTATGACTAAAAGTAGATATAACAAGAAATGCTATAATACATGTATTATAGCATGGGGAGTACGGACATATTTGAAAGGCAGTGAAAGGATGATATGATTAGCATGACATATTAGCAAGCATTTGACCGATCGATTATCAGTCAAGTGAGACATGTCCAAAATTGGGAAGGGGACACAATCTGTGTTTGCCGACTTCAGTACTTTATAAATAAAACAATGAAGTTATATAATAAGTGTATTCAAAGACTTATAGTTACATTGTCTTTTGTCATTTGGTTTTGTCTGATTTCAAAATGCCAGTTCGGATGAATGTATTATATACATACAGTAACAAACATTGTATTATATACAGTAACAAACATTTCCATATTTCACGATAAGGGTAACACTACGTATAGCCGCTTCACTTTCATGGAAGCGCAAATAAATATTATGGAATGATTTTTTAACACTAGTATAATTGTGTAATGAACAATGTTATATGTATTTATTCTAAAGTTGTGATTATCCCAGAACTAAGTTTGTAAGTGTGCCAGGTTCCCTGCAAGGACTTGAACCTGGATTTCTCTTCTCGAAAGAAAATCATGCTTCCTTACACTACAGAGATGTTCCCAACAGCACAGAGCGTACAAAAAATAATCAGCCAACTTAAATTTAGATTAAACATATTTTACTTCAAATTATGTATATTTACATAATCCATTCTAGTCACTGATCTTAACTCTTACAGTATGTCCTTTGTATGTGCCAGATGAAGCTGCAGGTTATGCTTATAAATTAATTCCAACACTTCATTAAAAAGAAACCCAGTGAAAACAAGCAAATTCAGCGAAGTACAAAGTCCACTATATGTGAAATCACACATCGTAAAATAATGGATACTCCACAATCCTGCCCAATTTCATAAGACATCATTTTTTTATTTAAATTAACAGCATCCTAGAACTTTGACCAACTGACCTGAATAACAATGCAGTGCTTCCTTTCAATGAGTTTCACATTTTGATGAAGTTTGGATGAACTGTTTTTTGAAAATCTACTTTTAGCCGTGGCGGCCATCTTGAATTTCCAGCCGACCGGAAGTTTTGTTAGGATCAATTAGACATCAAGAGCAACATTCGTGTGAAGTTTCATGAAAATCCATCAAGTAGTTTTAGAGAAGAAGTCGCTACAGTTTTCATTATATAACTCTAGGTAAACAAAGATGGTCGCTGGCAGCCATGTTTAACGTCGAATCAAAATAATTTTCGACAAGGATCAACATCATGTCATACTGATCATTTTAGGAAAAGGAAAATATATTTTAAGCCGTGGCAGCCATCTTGAATTTCCGGTCGACCTGAAATTTTGCTAGGATCAACTAGACATCAAGAGCAACATTCCTGTGAAGATTCATGAAAATCCGCCAAGTAGTTTCAGAGGAGTAGTCCTACAAACTTTTACTATACAAACTCTATGTAAACAAAGATGGCCACTGGCGCCCATGTTTAATGTCGAATCAAAATAATTTTCGACAAGGATCAACATCATGTCATGCTGATCATTTTAGAAAAAGTCCCATACCAATATCACTTACATTTTTCAGAAGGAAGTAGTCACTACAAATTTATTTATTTTAAATATATTTTTAGCTGTGGCGGCCATCTTGAATTTCCGGCCAGCCTGAAATTTTTCTAGGATCAACAAGTTATCAAGTGCAACATTCCTGTGAAGTTTCATGAACATCCGTCAAGTAGTTTCAGAGGAGTAGTCGCTAAAAGTTTTTACTATATAACTCTATGTAAACAAAAATGGCCACTGGCAGCCATGTTTAACGTCGAATCAAAATAATGTTCGACTCGGATCAACATCATGTCATGTTGATCATTTTAGAAAAAGTCCCACATAAATATCACTTATAGTTTTCAAGAAGTAGTCACTACAAACTTATCTTTTAAAAATCTATTTTTAGCTGTGACGGCCATCTTGAATTTCAGGCCGACCTAAAATTTTGCTAGGATCAATTAGACATCAAGAGCAACATTCCTGTAAAGTTTCATGAAAATCCGCCAAGTAGTTTCAGAGGAGTAGTCACTACAAGTTTTTACAATATAACTCTATGTAAACAAAGATGGCCACAGGCAGCCATGTTTAACGTCGAATCAAAAATATTTTTTGACTTTGACAAGGACCAACATCATGACATGCTGATCATTTTAGAAAAAGTCCCATATCAATATCACTTATAGTTTTCAAGAAGCGATCGCTACAAACTCGTATTTTAAAAATCTATTTTTAGCTTTGGTGGCCATCTTGGATTTCACATCACATGCCCACTTGTAAAATTTACATGCCCGACATGATTTTTACTAACTGCGGGCTCCAAAAAACCCAAAGAATGCATAATCCAATACACCAAAATAAATTTAGAACTACTCAAACCTGTAAACATCAAACATGTGCTTCATAATTATTATAAATGTCATCCATGCCTATCAGCACCTTTTTAAGATAACCCTGAAGTAGCCCGTTTAACAGCTTTTTTGCATTTTTTTTCTTTCGGTCTGTTTTTTTTCCATAGCATGAAAAAGGTCCGAAATGTGCGATCAGAAGTCATTTCCACTCTAAAAGGTTGCCTCCTTTAACTCAATTTATATAAAGCCGCTATATTATGCGATTTTTTTTTTTAACGCGACGAGACATAATGACGGACACATGCTATTCTATATTTAACGTCATCTTTTTGACATCAAAATACCATAGCAACCAGTACTTAAACGGGACATTAGCGATAGCATACTGTCAATATAATGAAACAGTGCTAAGGCAAACCCAAGAATTACATCAATGGTTAGTTTTTAAATGGCATAAAGCCCAACTCAAACTTAGAAAATCCTACTAAAATTGCATATACCGACCGCTAGACACATGGGATCTTGAGATATCACAAGTTAGATATCTCACGATAAGTTGCGATACATCTTGAGAAATTGTAAAATATATCTCAATTTATTTGGAGATATCAATGACTCAAGACTCATTGAGATATCTGAAGATAATTATCTCAAAACAACTTAAGATGTCTCAAGACAGTTATCTCAAGATAAATTGAGATATACATTGAGATTTATGGGGATTAATTGAGATATCTCAATACAAATATATCGATGTAAATTGAGATATCTCAAGATAAAATGTGATATCTCAACATGGAGTATCAAGATAAATTAGACATATATTGAGATATCTCAACATACGGTGCATCGGGGAGTATTACAATAAACATATTTTACTGAGTTGTTCATAATCTGGGTTTATTAACAATGCGTGTTTGCCTTATCGACAAATTACATTCTAACCGAAGCAGGGGTGTAAACATTTGGAAAAATCAACTCGCGCTGCAGGACTAGTGGAACCAAATAGCTACTCGCCCTTACCAATTTACCACTCGCCCTGCAGCATATAACCTGAACATTATTTTCACCACTATAGTAAGCTACAATAAGTACATTTGTGTACTCACAGACACTGTAGTAGCTGACAGGCAGTATGTGGATATTTTATTGTTATTCATATAAAGAAAGTGCCATATTATCTAACAACACATTTAATATTATGGTCTGCAACCTGTACTCGTACACTGTCATTAAGATTTATTCCCTTCCACGCAGACATTCGTCAGGGAGTGGGCAAAAGAAATAAGCGCGGAAAATAAACTTCTACAACAACAACAAACAAGAGGTCAATGACCTTGAAGCTTTACTGATTGATTTTGATTTCAGGAAGTAGTCGGTACAAACTCGTTTTTTGAAAATTTATTTTTAGCCATGGCCGCTGACAGCCATGTTTAACATCGAATCAAAACGATTTTTGACAAGGACCAACATCATGTCATGCTGATCATTTTCGAAAAAGTCCCATATCAATATCACTTATAGTTTTCAAGAAGTAGTCGCTACAAACTTGTATTTTGAAAATTTATTTTTAGCCATGGCAGCCATCTTGAATTTTCGGCCGACCTGAAATTTTGCTAGGATCAATTAGACATCAAGAGCAACATTCCTGTGAAGTTTCATGAAAATCCGTCAAGTAGTTTCAGAGCAGTAGTCGCTACAAGATTTCATTATATAACTCTATGTAAACAAAGATGGCCACTGGCAGCCATGTTTAACGTCGAATCAAAATAATGTTCGACTCGGATACCCATCATGTCATGCTGATTATTTTAGAAAAAGTCCCATATCAATATCACTTTTAGTTTTCAAGAAGTAGTCGCTACAAACTTATTTTTTAAAAATCTATTTTTAGCTGTGGCGGCCATCCTAAATTTCTGGCTGATCTGAAATGTTGCTAGGATCGATTAGACATTAAGAGCAACATTCTTGTAAAGTTTCATGAAAATCTGCCAAGTAGTTTCAGAGGAGTAGTCGCTACAAGTTTTTACTATATAACTCTATATAAACAAAGACGGCCGCTGATCATTTTAGAAAAAGTCCCATATCAATATCACTTATAGTTTTCAAGAAGTAGTCGCTACAAACTTGTATTTTGAAAATTTATTTTAAGCCGTGGCGGCCATCTTGAATTTCCAGCCGACCTGAAATTTCGCTAGGATCAATGAGACATCAAGAGCAACATTCCTGTGAAGTTTCATGAAAATCCGTCAAGTAGTTCAGAGGAGAAGTCGCTACAAGTTTTCATTATATAACTCTATGTAAACAAAGATGGACGCTGGCAGCCATGTTTAACGTGGAATCAAAAGATTTTCTACAAGAACCAACATCATGTCATACTGATCATTTTAGAAAAAGTCCCATATCAATATCACTTATAGTTTTCAAGAAGTAGTCGCTACAAACTTGTTTTTTAAAAACCTATTTTTATATTTGGTGGCCATCTTGGATTTCACATCAACATGAATTTTTGCTAGGATCACCTAGACTTCATGGGCAACATTTCTGTAAAGTTTCATAAAAATCCATTCAGTAGTTTCAGAGGAGAAGTCGCTACAAAAAAGGTTTACGGACAGACAGACGGACGCAGCACCACGGCATAAGCTCTGCTGATCTCTTCAGTATTTTGTCTCCATTGGACCAATAATAGACGCCATAACTAATTATTAGCGGTTGGTAACTACGCTTGTTGTTCAGCCATACCCTTTCAGATTCGCCGACACCGCTTGCAGGGTCGCGGACGCAGACTTTCCGAACAGCGACCTCATGTATGTTCGTTCACCCGCCATTTACGGTGTCGATATAAAAAAAAAACACAGTCTGACTGGTTAGCGATATATTGCATCACACTCCAATTGATTTTATCGTGAATTGAATTTCTGAACCCATGCAGTTTCGATATGTTTGTGTCAGACATGGATAATAGGTAACTTATAGAGAAAGTGTTTACAATCAATACTCATGTCACCGACTACATCAGAGGTCTCGCAATTAGGCGAAGTCGCTTTAAACTTCGCTCTAATTTGACCGACTTCGTTTTTTAGCCATGTTGGGCGAAATCTGAGTCGTCGGCAATATGCAAAACTGCGAACTTCTGTGAGTTTTATTGACGGCTAATTATTTTGTCAGCAAGTTTCATCTAAAAATCCATTTCTAACCGTGGCCGCCGTTTTTATTTTCAGTCCGACCTGAAATTTTGCTAGAAACATCTACACATCATCAGCAACATTTCTGTGTAGCTTCATGACAATCTGTCAAGTTCTTTCACAGAAGTGGTAATTACAATTTTTAAATAGTTAACTGTGTAAACAGACAAGGCTGCTCCCAGTCATGTTTCATCAAAATGATTTCTGACAATGACCAACATCATGTGATATACATCATATTACAGAAAGTCCCATATCAATATCAGTTATACTTTTTAGGAAGTTGTCGCTACAAATTTGTTTTGTTTTTTTAAGCTTACTTTTAACAGTGCCGGCCGTCTTGCATTTTTTGCCCAGCCTGAAGATTTGCCAGGTTCAACTGGGCTGCAAGAGCAACATCCCTCTGCAGTGTCATGAAGGTCCACCAAGTAGTTTCAGATTAGGCGCAACAAATTTTTATTCAAGTCCTTATTATATCACTCCATGTCTGGCGGGCATGTTTGATGTGGAATCAAATTAGTTTTCGACATGGCTCAACATCACGTCATGGTGATCATTTTAAAAAAAAACAGCTAACCTTTGTTCATAAATATGGTCTTTTGTTCATTTAAGCTTGTAAGAACATGTTCCACCACCATGTAGGCTGTTAAGGAAAATAAAAATAGGTGTGTTTCCTATTGCATGCTTTAAAAAATTAGGGTTGGTAGGTAGGAAATTTATATAAGTTTGTTTTTCGAGCAAGATATTTTGAGATGCTACATGTATTTATCTCATAAACCCCATACAAGTTGATGATACAACTGAAAGTTCCTCTGTAATGTAAGTTTACCTCGATATATTGCAATAAATCATTGTTCAGAACATTTTTTTTTTCATTGAAAGTTTTAGGGTTGGCCCCTTAAAAATAGGGTCGGTCGGGCCACAGGAAACACAGGTATTGTTTATTTTGGCATAACACAGACCAGCCACTTGTTCTTCGGTAGATCCTATAGTGTATACCTACCTAGTGATATGCATGAGGCAACATGTCTTCAACTGATGCCCCTTTCCAATCTGGGTCATGCCAGTTTACACACATAAATATCACACATGCAATGCACGTCCACATATACGATATATAACTAAGACCTTTAGCACATACCTGACTACGAAGCCAAGGACGCCAGAACGCAGACAGCGTGCAATATCCCCAATTTTCTATCAGCCTGGCAACAGATGTTAAACTCTGCAAAGACAAGGAAACACGAGATGTTATAAAAAATGATTTCTCCACATACACAAAGAAAAGACACATACACGACATAAAATGTCCTGTATCACACACGTCAGTCAACCTTTATGGCAGGACGTGCAATGGAATTACCCCTGATTTGTCCATGACAACAAGCAACATCGGTAATGCTCTTGAAAGCAGTTTCGAACCATCTGTGTACAGTTTTAACATTAGACATCCTGTGCCTTTCCCATCTGGATCATACCAGTTAAACCAACAAAGCTGCAAACCGTTCAATATGCCATCTGGGTCATGCCACTTCAACAACGCAGCTGTAAGACTTTCAATATGCCATCTCGGTCATGCCGGTTTACCCAAGACACTATCACACATGCAATGCACTATAACATATAAGGTACACAGCGACTACCATCAGGACATACCTTAATAGAAAGCAAAGGGCGCCAAAATGCAAACAGGCTGCAAAATCCACAATCGCCTAGCACCTGCCAGCTGAAGCAGATCACTGCAAAGACAAGGAAACACAGTATCGTATAATACAGGCTTTCTCCACAAACGCAAAGAAGATAAACATACACGAGATCAGACAATATTTCCAGTGATAAACATACACGAGATCAGACAATATTTCCAGTATCATACACGTCAATCCATGGCTTTTCGAGACCTTTCTCACCCTGTTGCGAACAAGCGTTTACATGGCCATGCTCACATTTTAAAGCGCACGAAGAACCTGATTTTACAGCTCAAATGGTATTTCAGACAGCAAACCCTTTAAGACGATCTCTTTCTCTCTCTATCATTATATACTATCGCAATGAGCAACTACCGTTCAATGCTTCGATGTGTTTGCTCTGTGATCTGTCTCTGTGTCACTTTTGGTCAATGACATTTCAACTTTACCAGGTTGACTTTCCAAAATGCGCAGCAACCATTTACTTTGCCTTTTCATCCATTAGCATCGGGAGGTGTACAGGACTGGTTCTACCCGGGAAAACTGGTGGTCCGTCTCCACCAAAAAATAAATCGACCGTCAGATATAATCTTACATGTGTTGACAATGACGTAAACTACCATACCAAAACAAACAATCAATTTCGACATGGCTGGGAAGAGATTGACAGCAGTCTCTCACGAGGAAAACCACCCATCAAGGTTTGTCGCGTGCGGAAATCTGTTTAACTTCAGCTTTCACAAAAACATAATTTCTTCACTTATTGTGCAAGACATAGTAATGCTCTTGAAAGGTATTTCGAACCATCTATGCGAGCAAACAAATGAACAAGAAAACCCAAAAGTCTTCCTTGAAAAAACAAAACGACAGCTATTCAGTTAACGAATCATAGTTACGTCACCTGCACACTAAATGAATGTTGCATCTACCCACCTGTCCTTTCAAATGAACTCTTCACCAACACTTCCTGCTTGAACTAAAACTAAAATCCAAAAAAAAAATTCAAGATGGCTGTGACAAAGTGAGTGACAGAGTGATCCTAACTTATGCGCATGCGCAAACAATAACAACCATAAAAACAATAACAAACTCTTGCCCCACATAGGCCAACTTTTTCTCTCTCAACATAATCTTATAAATCCATATAGACACTCCACAACATCCCTTTCAAATAAGCCCCGTAATGGTGTGTGACAAGTTCTCAACACTGCCCACAGCCATTGCCACACATTCATGAACTTGTGGACAGCCCCGTGGCCGTGAAGCATGACCTACTTCTCCACCACAACAATAATATGCCATATTACCTACCAAAACTTATCTACGGTACTTACCTTTCGCCCAAAAATATTCTCGCCCACGATTTTGCAATGATTACAATGGCTTGAAATGTCCAATGTAACGTATAACGTCGACCTACTGTACACCAGGATCCGTCGCAAAATGGCGTTCGTTATTAAAGCGTAATACATAGCCTGCTGCGCGCGCAAGTAAACCGGAACTCAACAGTCAATTTATATTTACCAAAAATATACAGACGTTAAAGGAGCTATTTATGTAATAGCCAACTATTACGTCTCGTTCATGTATCTACATCCATTAGTGATTTTCCGTACTTGAAAATCGAACAGGAGAAGTAACATTCAAGGACCGTCATGACCACAAACACACAGAGAAACAAAGAAAAACTTTAAAGATGAATAAACGGCAAGATAGGACGTCACAAACACAAAAGGGTTGACAATAGCGCTACCGCCTTGGGACGGTCAGTGGCAAAAATGGCCGCTTTGGTTTTAAACCAGGTTCTAGTCTAATTTCAACATCTGTAAAACAGATTTACATTCCCTTTATGATATATCCTATCCTAAATCTTGACAGCAGTTGGGATAACCAATTAATTACAAACTGCGAACAATACACATATTTACTGCATTCTGATTGGTTAGTCATTCTGAAAACTGTCCATTTATTTCTCAATAACACGTCAAAATAAAAAAATCCAGTTGCGCAGGCGCAGACTAACGTGGAAGTCCAACATTTGATTTGAGCGGCGAAAGGGGTCCGGGTTTTGCTCGGGCTACCAAACACTATATCAGGAAAAACAAGTGGAACGGTTCCACCTTCTGACCTTCCACCTGGCTACGCGCCTGAGTTTCTTATCTCTATTTTATTCCTAGTCACGATGACGCAACGAAACGTTGAATGACGTCACTTTTTTAAACCGTGAACGTCACAGAACGAAAGTAAATAAGTAGATAAACAGTGGATTTAAACAGATGTGGGCACACTACAGACTAATATTCTCAGTAAAATTAAACGCTTTAGCTTTATATTACAATCGTAACGCTATTGATGATTATGTGTATGTCATGTTATTTTTAAAAGCTGAATCAATAAGAACAACCGACATTTTGAACCTTTTCCGCTGGTAAAATGGTTCACTCTGACGAGTTTGCGGAGACACCTTTTGGGATAAAGAGAACTTATCATGGAAAAAGTTCTCGGCCGGTGTCTGCAGTGCCCAAAAGCAGGAACGCAACTAGAAACATATTGTATTAGGAAACGTAGGTTTAGATCTATACCTTTGGGCGCAGTAGATTTCAAATTTGGAAATGTGTGATTTGGCTGATCGATTCAACTGAAATTAATATAATTTAGAGCTTACCTGGGTATGTGAAATAAAATGGACGGTCAGTAAATGGTATCATTGATATAAGTTTGTAATTATAAGGATTGTTTTTCATTTTTTTGCGATGTTATCGAAGTATAACACGTCAGTGATGGGTCACACATTTTGTATAAAACAGCTTTGATGCGCTACAATTTATGACCCATCATTGACGTATTATACTTCGATAACATCGCAAAAAATTAAAAAGACTCCTTAAATAATAACATTGATATATCTATCGCAATGTACTTACTTATAATGCTACGTCAGTCTTTTTTCAGTATAAGGAGAGCGTGACAAATCAATGAAATGCAGAAACAATATATCGTCTAAGAGACAACTAGGCAATGCAATAATGCCTTGATTCAATTAAAGTATCATTACCTGCCAAATAATTTCTGGGAGTACGACCTTCCCAATTGAGAGAAAGTTAGTGAAGAACATACAAGTACGTTTCCATCGACATAATTTAAAGTTCTCCGGTCATGTTTTGTTTCATGAACATGTTCATGTTATTTAAATCGAAATCAATATAAAACAATAGATATTTACAATTCATACATTGCAATATCTGTGAAAAACGAGAATAAGATTTTATTTGATGACATAGAAAACCTTTTAACAGGTAAATTAATCCACAGGTAAATGTATTTATCCATTACCTGGCAATAGTTGTGTAGATATAAAATTCAGATTTACCTCATCTCCCCGTGCAGTCAGGCAGTGGTAAAGGTAGCATGTACGTCATGCAAATAATACATAGAGTTTAAATACCATGAGTTTTTCAATACGGGATTTCTATCCCGAGTGAAAAAACGTCTGCATAAACAAACGAGTGCGTATTTTCACGAGTGATAGAAACTATATATTACATTCCAACCTAACTATTTAATCTTTAAAATGTGAAGGCTAACTGTTTTTTTCCCTTTTTCTTTCTTTCTGTGAAAAAGCGCATTGATATGCACTGGACGGGCGTGTTTTGACATCACATGATAAGCTCCGACTCGGCATTTTTATTCATTTTTGCTCGCCGATAGAAAAGTCAAAACTGAAATAAAATATGTTATTCGACGTTCTTGTGAAAATTCTGGATACATTTTCATTCACTAAATCATGGCTGGATTATCACCAAAAGGTAAGTTGAAACATTGTTTTGCAGTTTTTCTTAACAGGCCATTCCGTGTGGCGTGTCATTGAGTTTGCATATGCAGCCATAACTTATAATGGCGATGGAAACAGAATTTCAACAGTAAACAGTTATTTTATTGTGTCCCAAATACATTTATGTAGGAATGTTTTAACGTTTTTATTATGAAAGTAACTAATAACCATCAAGACAGTTCAAATAATAACGATTTTAACAACATGTACTGTTCTCGGTCAACCTTGTGTGTTTACACATAGTATGACGTCATTTCAGATGTTCATTAAGTGTCAATATTTTATAACGAACGTTGTATCGTTAGTCGGAATCTGAGACGAGAATTCTGTGAATTCCTCGGAGTTTCTTCAGCTTGGGTGATCCGTCATTCACGTTAGGATAGAAATTGAATCTACCTCCATGAATTGTTGTTGTGCCGTGAAATACCGATGAAAATGTAGATGTTGCCTTCTGTTGGTGGTATGACAATTGACTGCACTTTGACTGTGCATGAATGTGTTCATCAATGACAGTGGAAGTAGAAGCTGATGGAGCTGTTGAAATGGGACAACATTAGCTTATTTGTACAGTGGTTGTAGGAGCCAGGCCTATGCCATTACACTTCTGAACTAGATGTTTTCTAATTCTGTGATTGGTCAGTTTTCTTTGATAATTGATTGTCGGGCAGTTTTCCTTCATTGTTTTGACCAATTTGTATATGTGATTTTTGCCCATTTGTACATTTTTGAACCTGGTCTTCTTAAGGCATTGACGCTTAGTAAAAATGGGGATTTAGTATCTATCATATCAGTTGATCCCTGTGTATTTTGTAAGCCGCAACGGGACAGCGACTGGTTTCCGAATTTACCTATGCTTTTGGCTTAAACTTTCTAACATTTCTCGAATCGGTACCAACACGTGATTTTGTCTGGCGCTCCCTAATATGGCACAAATATTCGTCATCATCTTCATATGTAAATAATTCGGTATCTCCCCATTTAAGGTTACGCCGCTCGGTTCCTTCCCGCATGCCAGGGACAAGACATAATGTCAATGCAGCAGATTGACCAGTTGTTGGGGAGAGTCGTGACCTGGCTGACCGCATTCAAACAACTTGTTTATGTCCTCATCTGTCAACTCGCCAGTCTCGTTAGGATTGTTTCCAAGGCCACACGATTTCATGTACGTCATTTTAGCTTTTAGCGCATAGTTACTATGAGGAAAGATAGGATTCTTGTTAACTTGGCGAGGCAAATATTTCATTTTCAAGTACCTGTAAAGACTCGACATAAATCCGCGTATCGTGGAGGCTCATACTCGGATCCATCATTTGTTTTACGTTTACCAGGACGTTTCTAAAGTTGAGATCTAACTCTGCTGTTGGTAGTATTTCAATAGTCCTCTGTTCACTTTGTGAATGCAAGAACGACGATAACTACCATGTCATGCTCTGTCCTTTTGTGTTGGCATTTGCCTGGCCAGAAAAAAAATCCATCACATTATTTATATTTACAGGCGCAAACCTCACTGATGATTGTGGCTGGACAGGCTGGTGTGTGTTTGGCAGCTCCTTATACTCAGACTCGTGTACAAGTCTTCAATGGCTTCATGAGAGATGAAATTTATTAATTCTGCCATCTTTTGACAATGATAAACTTAGAAACAGACGGCTATTGTGGATTTTGGATATTTCGAATTTTATTCTGTGTAGTTATATCAAACGCATTTACTTTTAAAAATATAAATATATGAAATAATGCAATGTTTTTATTGTTTTTATTCATTTATTTTAACTAGGTTTTTTACTTTCCATCATCCTCGTCTCAGTAGTAGTGTTTATTTTTAGAACAATTGGTTTATCTGATAATACATCAAAAAGTTTTCAATGTAAGGTTACCAAGTTCCCCATTTAACCAATTTGTCGTATTATACTGAGGAGTTTTTCGTCAAATAATAGACCGTTTGGGACAATATTGCAAGTAATGAACATTATAAAACACTATGTGACCTTTATATCGTGACAGAACCTACTTATTTGGTATTAATAATTCCAAGTTTTGCATGAGTGCGTAATTTACAAAATACAAACAAATAGATCTATGTCGGAGAATTGAAAAGTGTAACATACCAAGCATATCATAAATGGCATGGATTGTCTGTAGCATATATGTAAGTAAATACACTTTTAATTACTGTAGGACAAGTGTTTAACGTTGAAACATATAAAATAGTGGTGGTTCATATACTGAAAGGAAAAAGAAACGCAGGGTGCGTATTTCCGCTATATATTGCATATACTGCACACTTAATTCCATATATTTTCCAAGGAAATCCCAAGATGTTTTGTAAAAAAAATAATGTGCAGTTAGTTAGAGAAAGGACACAACTGTGATGTTGTAAACGTTTTAATCACAGTTCACGTTGTAACACGAAATTCATAAATGCTGAAGTTCCTCTTTGAAAAATTGAGCCAGTTCAGTACTGTATTTAATGTTAAGTGATTGCAACATTTAAAGCCTAAGTTTGCTCACCGGCTTGAGCCAAATGCGCATTCTGACGATAATGAAACTTTAAAGGGGTAACCATTGGTGTGTTCAATGCTGTTTAAACATTCTTTCTAAAAGGACAGGCCTCATGTCTCCCTGTACCATTCGATTAGCAGTAGCATATTAAACATACAATATATAGCGGAAATACGCGACCTGCGTTTCTTTTTCCTTTCAGTATATATACTAACTTAATTCTGATCATTTTTTAGAACACATGAGTGATGAATGATTGATGAAAATGTAAGCCTTGAAAATACTATTTGTTTCATGAAAATGATTAATGCCACCTGTGACTATCTGTGACTTACATTTTGGACAGTATCCATCTTCTGGAAATCACCACATTAAATTCCAGTTGTGTTTTGAGTAAAATATTATGGAAAGCTGGCATTGATAGCATTGAGAAAGTTGGACAGAGTTATTAATATTAAAAACAAATGAAACAATATCATATATGACTGTGTTTTTTTTCAGGTCTGCTAAGTTAGAGGCAGTGTGCAGTGTTACCACAGCCAGACTCAAGTCAAGTTTCCCAGTCTCACGGTATAACTACATCAAGAGCCTAGTATAAGTCAGTGTGTAGGTAAGCACAGCTTCAAACAATTTATGAATTTATCAATGTATGTTCTTTGCAAAATATGTGGCATTGTGCACTTGCACTTAGTCTCAGACTTTTTATACTAAAAATAAAAATTGTGTTTTACAGCACATCGACACATAAATAGGTCATATTGTGCTTAGAACGGATGTAAAATGAAACAAACAAAATAAAAAGGTCCTTGTATTACATCCAAAATATTAAAATTAACCAAGATCCTGACAACATAATGTGCTGGCATGGCCCAGCAATAGCACGGTGGAAGATAGCAATCTGGAGCTTCCGGGTTCAAGTCACACATGCACCACTGAGTTTCGTCTGTGTTTTCGGGCAATACACCTTCCCTCAGCCTTGTTTTTCCCTCAGCCTCGTTTGTTGGATTGGGATTTAAACTGGGGAGTCTACCCTCCGAGCACGATAAACAACCATAGAAATATATTCATTAGTTAGAGTAAGACAGGTTCTCGAATTCATATGTGTCCTTTGGTGCGGCTCTAAATAAGGTATACCGGTAATGTGTTGATTAGCAGAAAACGATTATTTTTAATATATCGTAAATGTAAAAAAGAAAAAGTTCTATAATCACTATTTATTTACATATTTCGATTCTACAACTTGTTAACTATTTAAATTGAAACGAAATCTAGTCATGGTAAACAAAATATGTCCTTTTTTAATTTTCCTATGTGCCCTTCCCCTCTTTCAAGGGCGGCTCTAAATGACATATATTGTGTTGTTGATCCAACTTAGGCCAGAGTTGTGTTTGTTTTTTCAGTTCTTAGACCCTCCAACCCATTTTTTTGTTAAATAAATGCATGACAAAAAAAACCCATCAGGTTACACAATATATATGGGAGGATTTTATTGAAACAAGTGTCTAGTCACATATGTAATAACTTTTTACAACATTAACACAGAATCAGAAATATTTTGTTCATGAATAATGAATCAGAAATACCTCATACGGAGAGTACTAGCATCAACTTCAAGAAAAATATGTCTAGTAACAGGATCACCAGTTCAGCACAATATCATATCAACATACATGTCTGACTGTTGACAGAGGTGGATCGATGGCGACATTAACTGGACAGTTCATTGGAGTGGCTCAAAATAAGGGATAATACGAAAATTTAAATGTGTTTCTGTTAATCTGACCGACCATGCCCAATTTCTTTATTGGATTAAAACGATGTTTTCTGAATTTTATTGGATTATAAAGTTTGCTGAATAACAGATGACAGGAGGTGTATATTACTGGTTCTACCCAGAAAAGTCATATAACAACGAATATTTCGCCACTTGTTATCGGCACTAGCAGGCTTTACAAATGAAACGGAATGACGTCTAAATGTGAATCTAACAGATATGGTAAGTATTTTTACTTTTTAATATTATTCTTGAATATTATAGAAAATACGTTTGTGCTTATCCATAACGCTATTATAATCAATAAATAGTGTTATGGATAAGCACAAACGTATTTGATAATATATTCAAAAATAATTTTAAAAAGTAGTTTTTGTTACCATAGCTGTTAGGTTCGTATTATGACGTCATTCGGCCCCGTAAATCATTTAAAAATGGCGGTTTCATTTGTAAAGTCTGCTAGAGCCGATAACAAGCGGCGAAATACTCGTTATGTTATGTGACTTTCTTGTGATACGGACTATACAAACTGATAAAATATGGATTTATTTACGTATTGGTGCTTTACGTTAGTGAATTGATTGTGATTTGAAGCTGGAATACTGCGCCGAAATTAACGGACACCTGATTTTCGGTAAAATTCATTTAAATTTATTTGTTTACATAGGGACATAGACAAACGACGAGCAGTATCAAATTGCACTTTGGTGACTTTGAAATCGGATATCTCAGCGAATTTACAAGGGATCGTAGGAAGAAAGGTATTGTTGGATAGAAAATTCATTTCTGCATATGTTAGTATATAGTGTGCGTGTAATTGAGATTGTTTCGAACGTCTACTTGACCTCTGAAAAAGAACACCAGCCTTTTCCAAAATTTCCCGAACATCTCCTTTATAGTTAATTACAATAATAGAGGGCAAAAATTAAAAGTGACCAGTTCCTGTGAATATTACAGTTGAGTCAAACAACTCGTATTTTCGTGTACTTTTGATAAAGAAATATTGTTATTAAAATACAAAAAACGGATTCATAATGAAGAATGTTTTGCATGACTATCTAAATAGTCAAATATGGTTAAAAGTTAAATCAATAAAACAAAACAAAGAGGTTAAGCTAGTTTTAATATACATCTCATATCTAACAATATATAGTCTTACCTTACACATGCTGATATCAGCGGTTTACACATGTGCTAGAAACTCTCTAACACTTGGGGTCAAATACGTTTTAGTCAGGCGCATCAACAATGATATCGGTAATATTAACATTTGCATGACGTCATTGTGTAATAGGTGATTATTGACAACGTCAACGCAAAAATGACATTAATTTGCAAGAAAAATAATTAATCATGGGTATCCGGTTCAGATTGGAAAATAGCAACTCACGGAATACCTGTGGAAAACAATCTATAATCGAAACGTCGTCAAAAATGTCCGATGTGTTTGAAATGTCCGATCTTCGCCGGATACCCATTTCAGATGGATATAATCCACATACGTCTATCAAGAAGATCATAAACAAAATGTAACGTTTCACATACGTTTGCTGCTCGTAATACCAAAAAGCACCATGTTGTTATGGTGATGACACATGTAAAGACTTATCCATTCCCAATGGTGTTATGAATGTGAGGATATTCTGTTGCTCTTTTTTATCGTTACCATCCGCTAAGGCACCTTATTGTTAAAACTATAAAAAGGCGGAAACTAATGTTACCATCTTTTTGATTTTACACCTATGTAATGCGAAATTGGTCGTTTGAGATTATAGTAAAATACGAAACAAAAGAAGAATGTATGTTGTACAAGAGACCCCGAAATCCATTTTGCAATAGAGATTATTTTCCAATTCATTTTGAAAAAGAAAACGTAATTTGCAATACAAAAGAGGATTTGGTATATCGATTAGGAGAAACAGGTTGTCGAATATCGGTTTTTAAGTACCTGAAACAAGAAATCGTCTAAGCGACAACTAGGTAATTCAAAGAAGCATTGATTCAAAGTGTCCTAAGCGGCGAAATAATTTCTGGGAGTACGACCTACCCGATCAAAAGAAATTAGGGGAAAAGAGACTGATACTTTTACACCGAGTAGTTTTAATTTCTTTAATATGACAAATGAATCAATGCGTTTCAGTTTGCATATATTGATTATAAAGACTCTATAAAACAATAATTGTAATGTAAGGTTACCAATTTCCCCATTCAAACACGTTCTTGTATTATATTGATGAGTTTTTCATGGAAAAATATATCAGTTTATCACATAACTTACGGTGTGGGAGTAGAATAACACCATTCTATATTTTCGATATACCACTAGTTATATAAGTATGCAAATAAGAATAGTATGCGCTGTCAAAAAAATCAAAAATGACTATGATCCAATTCCCAAGGTTTATAGTATGTCGGTTTTGCGTGTTAAAGCGACAGGCACAATGCAATAAGAGACGATTTGTGAGTTATGTGATAAATAGAATCTAACATTCGTTCTCAATCATAATTGAATTTATGAAACTCGTTAGCAAAAATGTTAGCACAAATGATATACTATTCGGCAAGAGCCCCGCATTATATTATTTTTCCAACTAGTTCAATAAATTCAATAATGATTGAAATACTCATGAATGCTCCTCTATTTGTCCAATATCGCGAGTAATACCAATTGAGGATCTTACATGAGTGACTGTGTATTACTGATTTCGATAAACGAGTTGGATAACATATATTTTTATCCAACGAGTTTATTAAAGTCAATAATACACAGTCACGAATAAGATTCTATTTTTCACGTAACGAAGTGATAGTTTTAATGTCAATTTACCTTATATACGGCGGTAATTTGTAAGATAGATCATGACATCTTAAACCACATTTAACGTTAAAATTTCAAATAATGATTATTAGTTGAGGTGTCTGAATATATCGTATGATATACCATGCAAACAATTGGGATTAACTGTTTTACTGCATGCAAACGAAATGATTCAGCCCTCATTTGCATCTGTAATACACTAGCCTAAGTCTAAACTAAGTATTACGAGAAATAAGTAATGGCTTTATTATACTCCCAGAAGCCATGCCATTAAGAAAGGAGTTTTAACGTTGGAAGTGCCGATTCAGCAGGATCACGATGATTTGTTTTAATGCGACGTGATGACTTATAGGACGTGATCTGAATTGATTGAAATACTAAACACATATGTACTGTAGATTAACGGAAAATAAAACCAGTTGCCATCCGTCATAACTTGAAGGTTTATTGCTTAATAGAGGAGTTGATTCGTGCTGAAATCTATTCATATTGCATTTTTCTAAATAATATAAGAATCCATCATGAGTATCCATGTAAGATAGAGAAATCTCACCCGATGGGTCAGAATTACAACCAAGGACGAGGCTCTGCCGAGTGCCTGGTTGCAATTCTGATCCCGAGGGTGAGATTTCCATATGTCACATGGATCACTCATGGTGGATTATTTTTCTCCCATTATGTGTTTATTACCGGCATAAAATCAATGACTTTGCTGATTTTACGCCAGAATAAGGCGACGTCGACGTAACGGCATGACGTCATAAGTCACATGTCATGTAAGATAGCGTTATCTCACATGAGGAAAATGGCTATCTCACATGAATAGAAATAGGAGAAAGTAACACTCTCCAGTGGATGTATTTTAATTGCATATGCTTAAGTATACACGGGATAGTCTGGATTTGAAAGTTCAAGGTGCCTAAGATTAACCATTTATTTTCAAAATAAAAAGTTTATTTATAAAATAATCTGTTTTTGCTACCTTAGCTATAGTCAGAATGTATAAGTAGATATAAAAGTCGAACAGGAAAAGTAGCATTCAAGGACGACAGTCAACCATATACACAAACAAAAACAAAGAACAAATGTATACCCTGTTTTGCACCGTTAATGGTCAAACATACATTGTCAAAGTTTGTAGACTGCGAAAAAGATACTACCAATATTAATAATAAATTTAAAAGTATGAAAGAGTTGTTTGATATAATTGATTTCGATGTCGTTTTAGACTCCTTGAAATAAATCAGGCTATACACATTACGTGGTCCGAGTATTAATTTTAATACCCCATCCAACCGCTTCTCAAAGTGGCGAAAACGGCTGGCGTATAAAATAAAACCTTAATTTCGCCTTAAAAACTTTGCATATTATAAAATTAAAACATTTAAATTAATAGGTAATTTTAAACATGTTGTCGCATTTTTAAATTAAAATGCTTTTAAACGTGTTAACTATCCACACCTGGATGGAGATGTACCTCGTGCTACCTCATACGGGGTGTATGTCTCCCAGCTCATTCGATTTGCTAGAGCGTGTAATGATGTTATAGACTTCAATGATCGATATCAAGTTATTACAAGTAAACTTCTTCAGCAGGGTTTTCGTTATCACAAACTACGTAGATCTTTCTCTAAATTCTACCGCCGTAACGAGGGCCTGCTGGAAAAGTACAACACCAATCTTAAGACACTTCTGCGACTAGGCATATCACAACCCTCATTTTAAGGAGATGTGTTCTATAAACTTCGAAAGTTAAAGGGGTCTGTCGGGTTTCCTGATCACTTGATAAATTTAATCAGGAAGTTCGTCAAAAAAGGGTATAACCTTAAATAAGATGTAAACGCCCAAGTTTTCAGGGCACTGCATGTTTAGTGATTGACCCCTCTACAGTCAGTCATTACGCTTCACTTTTCATTTGTGCGATGACTGGACTACCTCTTGGGACTCTATGATTGTACCTACTGAAACCCCAACTAAAGGAGGTGGTTGCATGAGCTTTCGTCCCTCGGGTTTTCTGGTCGTACCCTAGATTGATTTTCTCTTTAGCTGCAACTACTATGGTTGTTCAGTACGATTCTGGATACATCCTGAGATGTTTATTACTTTGTATGTGTTTCTTTAGTTAGTTTCTCAGGATGTGGACTTTATTGTTAGAGAATTCCTTTTGATGAGATGTAGTTTAGTTTACACTGTCTTGTCTATTTGGGCGTTGAAGACAGGATAATAGCGAGGATTATGCGCATTTAAAATCGATTCAAGCTAACCAGTAGGCCTTATTGCCTACTGACCGTTCCAAGTCGGTAACCCTGTCTTCACCACCCTTTCTGTTGTTTTTTTGTCTCTTTCATTGTATTTTCAAGTTCTTGTTTGCAGTACAGTGAGGACCGACGATGCCACTGCGCTCGGACGCTGTGGTTTCTATAGGACCCTATATCTCGTTTTTTATTGTCGAAAAATCCGTTATAAAATCCTGCTAATATCAGCTTGCCCATCGCCTAATGAAATTAAGGCGGGACCAACGTAATGCAATTTATAATGACATGTGTGTACTTGCATTTACTTGTTTACACACCTGTTGACGGGTCCTTGTTGATCTTCATTATATACTGAAAGTAAAACGAAAAACATAATAAAAAAAATGCTTATTTATTTAATACCCTCGGATTTACCAGATGTGTTGGATCATGATGGCATGACGTATACGTTGAAGTATGCAGAGTTATCTTTTGGCATAGTGGGAAATTAATCCAGGTTCGAGCGGCCGAACAAGGTTTCAGAAGAGCATTTTACACCAGCAATTTTCTAGTCTTTTCTGCAGGACAGATGTCTGTTGCTCTATTTCACAACGTCCTTAATAACTGTTTCTCCTTTTTTGATTCCCATTCAAGAAATGAATTTAGTTTACCAACATCTGATGGTCGTGCAGTGTTGTTGACATTTCAAGATATGTCAAATTTAAAGTAGATTAGCTTTTTTTTCAATAGGTCTTCTGTGCTCCAGATAGCTTTAATCATTTAACTTTTATATGTTTGAGTCAAAAAACGTGCATAATTACATAAAAACAAATCCGTTTATGGTGAAAAAAGCGTAAATACGCACATAAACATCGTACTGGAGCACGTATAACTGTTATTGATATGGGACTTTTTCTAAACTTATCAGCATGGCATGATATTGATCCTTGTCGAAAATTATTTTGGTTCGTCATTAAATATGGCTTCCAGCAACCGTCTTTGTTTATATACAGTTATATAGTAGTATATTGCAGCAATTACTGCTCTGAAACTACTTCAATGATTTTTATGAAACTTCACAGGAATGTTGCTCTTGATGCCTAGTTGATTCAAAACCAATTTCAGGTCAACCAGAAATCCAAGATGGCTGCCATGGCTAACAATAGATGTTTGAAAACAAAACTTTGTAGTGACTACTTCTTGTAAAATACAAGTGACATTGATATGGGACTTTATTTCTTAAATGATCAGCATGACATGATTTTGATCCTTGTCGAAAATGATTTTGATTCGACATTAAACATGGCCGCCACTGGCCATCTTTCTTTACATATAGCTATATAATACAAGGCTAACAACCTAAGTCACGCGCACGCGCTAAATCAGATCCGTTTACATACACAAAAGCTCGTTTCGGGAGCTGGCAAGTGGCTTTTACCAAGATTTACGAAACATCTGGTTAATTGACAATGCCTACCGTACCGCATGGATGAGAAGGTTTTTATTGAACCTTATATTATCTGTGAACTCCCAGCCGTATGTCAGTTTACTTCAATACAATCTTATTTCAAAGACGGGTACCGTTTACATTTTGGTAAAAATGAGATTGTATCGAAGTAAACTAACAAATGGTTGGGCTTTTACAGCTTATTTAAGGTTTAATAAAAGCCTTCTAATCCATGCGGTACGGTGGACATTGTCAATTTACAAACTATTTTGAAAATCTTAAAAAATCCACTTACCAGCTCCAGAATCCAGCTTCCGTGTATGTAAACAGATCCGTTTTGGCGCGTGCACGTGACATAGGTTGCTACCCTTGTAATAAAAACATCCTCTATTTGACAATTTCTCATTAAACTTCACAGAAATGCTGATCTACTTTTCAAAACATATCAGTTCAGCTTCAGGTCATTGACTTCTTGTTTATCATTGTCTTTCAAGGTCTTCATCGAACATGGCTTCATTGTGTTGTCGTTTTATCTTAAATCAATGTTATTTGGTTTCATACAGCGATGATCCTGACAGACATGTTTATTCCTCACCGTGTAGTTGCCGGGGTAAAATACAACCACTGCAAATCCCGCTAGAGGCAGAGGGGTAGGATCATCCACCCCACACCCACCCCGCACACACACACACACACACACACACACACACACACACACACACACACTTCATGTTCATTTTGTCATTTTTTTTATCATACTCATTCAAGGTCTTCTGCATGACACTACATAGTTAGTTGTATATGTTGCTATGAATAACTTAAACGTTTGCTGTTGACAACACCTCTAAGGGGGGTATGACTGTGGTATGCTAAATATGCAAGTGGCTGGCAGGCATAGTTAAAATTAAGGTATATAACGCAGTACGGGCGGTTGTTTTGCATCGCTCGTGTACATGTTTGTCATATTTTGAACATATGTAGAATAAATAATGTTACTAAAGTGTTAATAATGAATAACGTACGGATTGATGTTCAACATTAAATGTGTGTGCATATACCTTTCCATTCCTGCAGTACGGGGTTTGACTTTTAAAGTTCTAATAAATACTGAAAAGATGATCCCGTGGACGCAACCAACACAAACAAGAGAGAAAAACAACAGACTCGGTTTTATTGAGCCTGTTCATGAGAGGTAATTATAAGATGCAACGCCTAGCACCGGCTTAAGCGATATTCTACCACAAAGCAACACAGAATGGGCCCGATGATCCCAAAGGATCAGTAAATAATAACACTACTGATTTGTAGTCGGGGTGACATTTTATGGCCGCCACACAGCACTAAACAAACGCTAGTGTGAATGTCAATAAATACTGAACATATGATCCCTTGGAAGCAACAAACACAAACAAGAGAGAAAAATAGCAGACTGGGTTTTATTGAGTCATGAGAGGTAATTATAAGATGCAACACCTCTCACGCCTCTAGCACCGGCTAAAGCGATATTTTACCTCAAAGCAACACATAATGGGACCGATAAGTCACATACTGTGTAAATCTTGCAAAAAGAGTATGAGAGTGGACCTTTGGAAACGGCCGAGTACGATAAATACGAAATAGTACAGAATTGTAACCATTCCGAAGATGGCGTGCATATGGCGACGGACATAGCGACCTTTCTACTTATTACAACCCGCATGTGCAGCGGCGTATGGTTCCAGTATCTAACACAATTCTATGCACCGACGCCCTCCGACATAATACAACTATGCTTTTGTATATATGCTTTTTGGAAGATGGACTAATTGTCCGATATAATTGACCGTTTCGGTGTTTTAGAACACTCTATTCGTTAAGATGTAACCACGCTATAATGCATTCTATTTTAAAAGAAGAGTACAACTGGTGTCTAGTTTTATATGAGTTTATATTTGCGGATAATATCTTTTAGTAATCTAAAAAGGAAAGTTGCATACATTGATACTTGATACTTTTAAGAGATATGTGAGAAGATGATGTGATCTGAGTTATGCGGTAATTGGTTGAAAAGTACGGTATGCAGAACAGAGACACTGATTGAAATATACAGCAATACATGTTACGTATTTTATTAATACTGTGTATTAAGAAAATAGTACACATTACGTGGTCCGAGTATTAATGTTCATACCCAATCCAACCCCCTCTCAAAAAGTAAAAACGATACAAAACATATTTGTTATATGGAGCCGGTGTCAGGCCAACATAGAACATAAATGTTATATGACATGGAGCCGGTGTCAAACCGACACAGAAAGTATTCAGAATTATATGGAGTCGATGTTAAGCCCACACAGAACCTATGTATGTTATACTATATAATATACCGGTGTCAGGCCAACACAGTACGCATTTTATTATATGGAGCCGGTATCAGGTCAACACAGAATGTCTTTGTTACATGTATATAATATGGAGTCTGTGTAAGGCCGACATAGAACGCATGCATGTTATATTATATGGAGCCAGTATTAGTTCGACCCAGAACGTATGCATGTTATATCATATGGAGCCGGTGGAGATTGGCTCGTTATACAAGAAATGAAGAATGGTTTATAGATTAGAAACATGTGACAATTTAGTGGTCATTGCTAAAATGGGAAAGTATACGTTTCTGGTAAAGCATTACTGTATGTATTTTCCTGCAATCAAAATCACCATTACTTCAAATGATTTAAAATGATTTCACATTTAGTTTGTTTGCATGTTTTTTGTATGTTGTTTACGTACTTTTCAACGTTGTACGTCTATATATGACTGTTGATTTGTTTCTGGTGGAGGCATACCGCCCACTTTTCCTGGGTAGAACCAGTACTGTACACCTCCCACTATCCGTAAGAATCGACACTTTCTCACTTACAAGTCGAGCTCCCAATGAGATTCGAAGGAAATATAAAAAGATCGGACAGCGAAAGTAGCATTCAAGGAGGACAGTCAACCACAAAACACAGAAACAAACACGCAAACAGACAAACAAGAAGGCAAAAGCAATAATAAATGCAAACGACATCACAAACACAAAAGGGTTGACAATAGGGCTACCGCCTTGGAACGGTCAGTGGCAAAGTAGGCCACTGGGGGTTTAAACCGGTTCTAGGGTGCACCAAACCTCACACTTACCCTACTGTCATCCCATTAAAACAGGATAGAATCAATAGGCAATATAAGTAAAACACAAATATGCTCGTGTAAATATAATACAAAAAAAAAAAATAGCCTAGAAAGCCACACTGAAGGTACTCATTGACTTGGCAGAAGCCAGAGCAATAAGAGAATAAACCATTAAGGGCACGACAAGAAAGATCATAGACAAACATCTAACGCCACCGTCCCAATGGGCTTTAGGTAGGCGTCATCATAGGGTCCACAGCCTGTCCGGTCATCGTACAGTTATAGAGGAAAGCATAGTGGCGAACTGTAAAAGGTCCACCACCAAGCATGCAGTACGTTGCAAAATGATAGGGTCATAACCTCTTTTGATAAACTTTTTAACAAGTTTAACAAAGATAGTATGAAAGTGATCAAGACCACGAATCTTACGAAGTTTATAAATCACATCACCATAGAAGTCAGGTTGTGATAATCCTTGTCGCAGAAGAGTCCTAAAATATTTTTATATTTGGAAAGAAGATTAGGGTTCCGATAATACAATTTTGCCAAGGTTTTACGAAGTTTATGGTAACGGTAACCCTGATTGAATAACTTTTTAGTTATACAAAGATTAAGAATATTAAAGTCCTCAACTCGAGTACAAGCTCTAGAAAAACGAATAAGTTGAGACACATACACCCCATAAGAAGTTGCTCGGGGATCATCCCCATCCAAGTGGGGATAATTAACAATGTCAAAATTAAAATCATCTCTCTTGTCATAGATTTTGCTAATTATTTTACCATTTTCAAGCGAGAGATCTAAATCAAGAAATAAAGCGTTATTATTAGATATATTAGCTTTGTTAAGCTGAAGTTCTTTAGGATAAATATAATTAACCATAGTTGGAAAGAAAGGTTGTCAATGTTCAATATGTCATCCAGATACTAAGAGGTGTCATAAAAGGCTTCAATAACATCTGCCTGCGTATCTGGTGAAAGACTCAACATGAAATCCCTTTCATAGCAAAATAAAAACAAATCTGCGACAAGTGGTGCACAGTTCGTACCCATAGGGATACCAACAATTTGTCTATAAACGGTGGTTCCATACCTGACGAAAATATTATCTAATAGGAAGATGAGTGCTTCACAAACTTCATAGCAATAAAAAAAGAGTATGATAATGGACCTTTGGAAACGGCCGAAAACGATACATACGAAATATTGCAGTCCACATAGTATAATTGTCTAAACTGCCGTTAGTAAAAAACGCTTTTGTTTTTTTAATAAGAGAAATAGCTTGTCTTTAATAAGGTGATGTGGTAAGGTTGTATATAGTGTAGAGATGTCATAAGTGCTTATTGATGAAACTTGACCTTTATTGAAAAGTTTATCAAGAACGTCTCCTGAATTCTTTATAGACCAAAATAAATTATTCCCAGAGTTTTCATAAGTTTTATCACAATATATTTTAACGTGATCTTTAACGGCAGTAAGACAATAAGTTAAAAGTTTGGAGATGTTTGTTGTGGTGCAGGGACTAGAATTCGAAATAAAGCGAGCCTTATATGGATTTGTATGTAATATAGGAACCCGTAGCGGTGATAGGCGGGAAGATTTACATCGCAACGCCGTTAACCCCTCGTCCACGCATATGCTTCATTTCACATTTAGAAAAGATTGCGTGATACATTTACATTTAGAAAAGTTGGCGTGATATATATATATATTAAGATATTAAGAAAGGCTACCTATACTTAATTACTGAAAAGTTTGTCAAAACTTCCTTGTAGAAGTCAACAAACCTGTGTTGTTGTTGTGAGAAAAAAGAGAAATAAAGAGTATAGTTGGAACTCATGAAGTGAATTTATGGGTTACATGGTGAGATTTTATAGGATGACATCTTTGTTCGTATATGTTATTATACTTGACTGAAATAGTAATAGATACGTAATAGATACATATGCATTGTACATGGATTTAAGGAAACACAATTTAGAGGTCACCGTCATTACGTGAAGGTATATTGCTCTATATACAGTGGGAGCGCCAATCCGCCGTGGAGGGATATTTACTTAAAAACGTCACGCGCAAAAAACGTAAACAAACTGCGTTTTGAGCAGATTTCAGGATGGCGGTCAAAATGACACCAGTGATGTAAACTGTATTCAACTGACAATGTACGATGATGACACACATAAACAAATGCATCAATTCGTTTGTTACAGAATGAATTTTAAGTTTTTACATGTTTTGTCGATTCTTTTTTATTAAAAATACGATTCTAGGCTTTTACAAATTACCGATCGTTTCGAAAATTTATGTGAAATTTTAGCTTTTAATCAAATTGATAATTACAGTTTGTTCTTATAGCGAGAAAAATGACGAAAGCATTAAAGTCAAGAAAAAGTCTTCCTCTACAGACCTGTAAAATTCTATCAAAATATGGAAAAAGTACTTTTTTCTACCCCAAAAAAACCGTTTCATGACCGTTCATAAAATCACACACAGAAAAGTGTTACTCTCTTCAACCGTGTGCTTCATACAAAAAAACACTTTCAGAATCATATTGTTATCACTACAATTAAAACATAATTTATACAAGCCATTTCCTTATAAAATAACCATCATTTTCATGGCCTACTTTTAAAAATAAATTTAGGTCTATGTTGTGTTATTGTGAAAATTATTTCAGTCAACAAACAAGCGAAAGAGCAAAATGTCAGCTGTTTATCGATCGACTTCAATTTTTTTACTTTGTATCTCGATTTGTATGAAGATTTTAACAGCGAGAAAAAAGACAAGAAACATGAACGATGAGTTAATCCTTCCTCTAGCAGTATGTGAATTTTCAAGCGAATTTGAAAAAAGTACTTTTTTCTACCCAAAAAAACGTTTGGTCAGTTTTACGCAAGCGTTTCGAACGTTGTTTTTGTGTAGTTTTGTTACACGGCATGGAATACGGCATGCAATACATCGGTCAGCTCTGTGTGTAATAAATTCTGAAATTACCTGATATATTGTAATGAACAGACACATTTTAAATTCGATTGCTATTGAAAATATTGCAAAAAAATCAATACCGTGTTTCCCCGAAGACCACATTCCAACACAGAATTGTGACGTCACAATGCTTGTACTAGTATAATCACAGGGTGAAAAGGTGTACGCGGACAATTTTTTAAATTTTCGAAAGGACGTGTGTTTTTATTTATTTATTTTGGTCGAAGAGCCCTTTAAAAAAAGTATCGTTGGCTATTATCCTTTCGACCCATCCACCCCCGCCCCACCCCCACCCAGCACATTTTTTTAAATGGACAGAATTAATCTAGAATGCGAACTATGATTTTAAATGTATTTTAAAGGCCATTCGGATTGTCGACGCAAATATAATATGAAATAGGGCTTTATTGATTTGAACAGCGACCGCAGAGGGAAGTAAGATGGGTGAATAGTCCCATTAGACATGCCATCACCAGGGCTCCAGCTCCTTAGGTTCAACGCCTTTTCCACTGTGTAACCGAGGCCTCTGTTTTGAAAGTCTGTGAAATAGCATCTTTGAAACAATCTGTGTATTAAACCGTGCCAGCGCCTTTACATCTGAGATACCAAGAACACATGATTGGCAATCGACCACTTACATGTGTGTGTACCCTGCTGCACCCCTTCCCTCCCCCACCCCCGCCCCACCGAACGCCACCACACACACTTTAACTCATCTTAGTGGGGTTCGGGGTCCCTCCCGCCCTCACTCCGTTTAACTTATCCTAGTGGGGTTCGGGGTCATGCTACCCGTATTATGTTTTTTTGATGTTACAATGCGCGTTCTGACGTATATTTCAGAGTTATAAAACGGTAGATAAAGGTAAGTACACACATGTACCTGAAAATACCCTCCCCACCTCCCCCCCCCCCCCCCCCCACCCACACACACAAACTCCCACACCGTCAATGCCTCATCTATTGTTATTGCATTTTTGGACTTTTTACATTTCTGAGTTAGGCGTAGGGTCGGGCGTACCGTGCTTATGCAGAGCTACCGTACGCCAATGACACTTACCATCTTTTATGAAACTATATTAGTACTAATCAGTAAGGGATGGGATGCAGTCTGTAGGGTAGATAGGCTCGCTAGGATAATAACCCTAAACTTAGTATCCTTTTCAATAAAATTCGGATTCGGCCGGGTTAGCGATGACCAGGACACTTTCCCTTAGTCTCGTCCTTCGGATAGGGACGTAAACCGGGCGGTCCCGTGTATCGGTTTATTCTCCGAGCACGTTAAAGAACCATAGGAATCTATTCGATAACAAGAGTAGGGCAGGTTCCCAGATTTCTATGTATTCCTTCCCCCCTCTCTGGGGCGGCTCTAAATAACCTATACTGTGTTGATGAGCCGTTAAACAACATTCAATTCAATTAAAACGTATATTGTCTCGTGGTCTAGCTTGTGTGTCGTCTCAACATGGGATAAATAAGAGCTATTAACATTATATATTTACTTATATATATTAGGCCAAAAAAAAATACCTGTGTTTCCGGTGGCCCGACCGACCCTATTTTTAAGGGGCCGACCCTAAAACTTTTTATGAAAAAAATAATATATATTTGTTCTGAACACTGATTTATCACAATATATCGAGGTAAACTGACATCACAGAGAAACTTTCAGCTGTATCATCAACTTGTATGGGGTTTATGATATAAATACATGTAGAATCTCACAATACCTTGCTCCATAAAAAAAAAGAAAAGAAAATGCCTACCTACCGACCCTATTTTTTTAGAGCATGCACACCTATTTTTTTGTTTGGCCTTACTATATTTAACTTATAAATCGGCTACTGTGCAGCTTCTTCTATTTTTTAATTTTCTAACGTACTTAAAATTTTAAGATGGTCTCCAAAATGAGAAAAGCATGAAAAACAGCATCATGTATTATAACACACAAGTCTGTCATGTGCTTTTGTCAGCAAGGACATTTATCATTCCTGATTTATTTTAAATGGATTGGAGGCGGTCTGGAAGACTATAGGTGTCTATTCAAATACGTAATGCGTTTCATTTTCATATTCAATGTGCATAATATTATGCTCTAACCACAACTTTGCCAAAATAAAATTCATAGTTATTGGATATGTCAATAGCATTGACTAATTGCTAAGGAATAACTTTATACATATTTTCATAGAGTAAGACGAAAATGTGTGTTTCATGAACATAGGTAATAGAGGACCTTACATGAGAGCTGACAGAGCTTAACGTGATCCCTAAGCGTCTGCCATGTCCACTGGCACAGATATATATATTATAGGGAGGTCAAGTGTAGTTTAAATGTTGGATATACTCAGGTTTAATGAATTCATGTCATTCAACTGAAAAAGTGATCATTTGTTTAATAGGCATGTCAAACATATAATACATACTGGTAATGGCTGTGAGTGAAATGTATAAATTATTGGTGCAATATTATCAACAGTTTAGTAATATAATAATAACTATTAGCTTTGCACTATTCTAGTATTAATATTAATGATTGCAAAAATGTGAATTATGTAGAAAAACTAATGGGACGCTGCGAGTTGTTAGCTTTTCAACAAATCAAGATTGCTGTGTGCCCCTTTAAGGTCCATAATTAATATGTTAATAAAACAAGTTACAACCCTATGATGTTTTTTTTAAAGTTGTGTCACAGGTTTTGAACATAGTTCAGCATCAACATGTATTCTCCGTTATATGTACACGTAACAGTCAGTCCAATAAAACTGTGTACTTCAACGTCTCAAATGGAATGATGAGTGGTTTTTTATTGAGTATTAAATAAGCAAAACTACTTTTCACATCACTCTCATTGGCATGGATGACAGCGCTAAATGCATGTGGGAGGAAACCAGCATGCACAGATCATTGTGAAAAACTTGAGTGTCAATTAGTGTTGAGAACAAGAACTGTAGATGTAGTTCAAGATAATCCATTCAGTTTATTGTTCAATACTTGGATCCATTACAGTTGTATACCGTAACATTGTGTTGTGAAAATGGCACCATCTTGTCTGAAAAATAAAGAAAATGCAAACACTGAGTATTACAACTTAAATATCTGCTGTAGATCTACATGAAATACTAAAACTTGATCAGTTTTAATAATATACAAAATATGTATTTTATATAGAACCTATACAGGCCAAATAAAAAAAAAATTAAACCTGTGTTTACATATCATTGTCAATAAAAGTGGGCCAGTATATTTATTTGGTATCAAATATTTACTTGTTGTCATTTTTTTACTCCATGAATTGTATTTAGACCACAAGAACATTAAATAAAGAAAAATCTGACTGGCTGCAGGCTTAAACATATTAAAACAGATTATATTATTTTTTTACCTCAGATTAAATGATTATTATTTTATTCCCAATAAAAAGAGGAGTCAGCAGTGTATTAAGGGAGTTGGTCTGGTTTAATACAGTAAACACAGACCTGTATATTTAATTCGGTCTTAGTCAATATAAAGTTTACTGAAAAAGATTACAAAATGTTTGTTTTTTTAACACAGAGAACGTATGTATTGTTTAAGATCATTTTCATGTTTTAATACTGTCTCTCAGTTCCACCTTCCAAGGTAAGGTTTCCAGGTGTTTTAACTAGATTTATCTAATTACTATTATTTTTTTGGCATTGATGTGAAATGCTTCCCCGCCATACAAATAAGTTCTGCTTACAAACCCCTATGAAATCCATCTTGTTATTGTAAGCTCCTCCAACCTCACCTCATCCATCCAAGAGTCGCATTTCAGATCAGAATATGTAAGATGCAGGCATCATGTCTATGAGACGTCTCCCTGTGAAAAAACAAAATGACACAGTGTTTAAACACAATTGCCAAATTTTATTTGGATCTGAACATTTCGCTGAAATTAAATAATTAGATAGATCTATGTATTCAATACTTATTTCTATGTACTGTTACTCAGAAAATGAGTTCATCAGGGCTTTTTTCCACAAAATTGGGAAGAGGCCCAGGCCTGTCCATTTTGGGAAAGATGTAAGATTTTACCAATTAAGTAAATTTGACAATATTATGCTTTATTTATATTTTCAGCCAACAGTTATTATAATTACTGTTTCTCAGTCAGACCTGACTCCACAGACAAAAACACATTGCAGAATTAATGCTTTTTCTCAAATTCTGAGACACTGCTGCTTTTTGATTGGCAAATATTTCTGCCACAATTGGGGAAAAAACAGTCAAGTTCTCAATTAGGAAAGAGGCCTTTTAGAGGTGTCTCTTTTACATAAGGTAAAAAAGCCCTGTTCATGGTATACAGATCACTTTAGCGGAGTCAATCACATCAGAATAGAACTGGGATGTAGTGTATATTTTGTTTTTAATTGAAAACCAGGTGTTGCAGTATTTAGCATTTCATTGAACACATTTTAAGTAGGGTTTGTAGAGAAAATATGCGGGAGGGACGTAGAAGAGAGGGGAAGGGGTTGGGGATAGTGGTGGGAGCAGCAGGGCCTTTTTACCAGTTTTTGGGAAGGGGCCTTTTGCTCTTAACTGGGGGTGGAATACATAAATGGGGAATGAAATTTCCAAGGTAAGTTGAAAAAGTGGGGAAGTCTGCATGCTTTTAAAAGAAATGAGAGTGGGGAATGGGCCTTTTACAGGCCGCTTCAAAGAAGGGTAAAAAGTCCATGGGGAGGGTATGCGTCAGCTGCCTGTTGGTAAATGTAGAGAAGGGGGTGGAGGGATGTGGTTTAGGAATTGCTGTGTCCCATGGCCATGCAGCATATGTGGGGTTTAACACTGGCCATTACGGGCATATCATGAGGTGTATTCCTTCACAGGGTTCAGGGATGAGGGTCTTCCAGCGGTTTTGGGGAAAAAGGGAACATATTTTGGGGAAAAAAGCAAAACGTTTTGGGGATCACCGGGTCGTATTGTCAGGGAACAAGGGAAGGACCACCCCTGGAAGGGCTTCATGTCTATAGCTACAGGTCTTGTTTTACAAACAAGAATGATTCTGAGAGAGGAATCATATGAATAATTCATTGAAATCAACAACTGTCACGGCCGATCCAGTTTTGTTTACTATTTACAGAGTCTGTCAACATTAACACCATCGATGTGCTTGGCAAATTTCAAGTAAACACTGCATAAACAAACCAAAAACAGAGTTGTACATGTACACATTTGAACTCACGTGTTATTTGCCTGCAGAGTTCTAAGTCAGTCAACTGTTTCCTTCATTACGTTAACCTGTGTATATTTCCAATTGTTTATCCCAGTGTGAACACCCTGCATCAGATATCGCTATCAAAACTCAGTGGATTCAACGTTTACCAACGTGTAAACACATTCTACGTATTGATGACGTAATCCAAAACTGACATGTTACAAAAAGTGTTCACTCCTGTAAACTAGGTACGCGTAAAATTGATAACTGCGATCTGAATCGACGTTTTAACAAAAAGAAAATGTCGGCGTTTTGTGATTTTTTTAATGAAATAGTCCGGCAAACACTAAAAAAATAATCCCTGTCGCGGAGTATCAAAATGATCAAAAAAGCTGAATAACTAGTTCCTGGCGTTCCCACTGATAGTAGATGATTTGTGCTGATTTCTGTTTATACCACCTATCATAAAGTGGTCCGAGTATTAACTTTCATACACCATCCAACCCTTTCTCCAAGAAGCGAAAACGATGTTGGCTGGGGTTATGAAATAAAACCTTAATTCGGCTTAAAAAGTCTGAATATTGTAAAATTAAAACATCCAATAGGTAAACATTGTATCACATTTTTTCAGTAAAACATGTTTTTAAACGTTTTTTATTTGTCGAAATATCCGATATAAAATCCTGCTTGTATAAGCGTTCCCATCACTTAATAGAATTAAGGCGGAACCACGTAATGGGTACCGCGGTAATAACTGGTTTCAAAATAATTTCAAGGACACGTCTTCTATCGGTTATTTATCTCGTTTTACGGATGGCTCCAATGTCAAGATATAACGTTTTCAAATTGATCCTATTAAATACATGAGGCCGAGGTGTTACCTTTGATTTCAGCACACATGCACTTTACTGGTTTTCCATAACGCACTAACCTCCGGTACTAGTACAATAAAATTAATTAAAAATATGTAGATATGTAAAGTAACATTGTAATTATTTTAAAAGCAAAGAAGACTCATTTGAATAATAAATGATGTATTTATTCAATTGCTATACAATAATTTAAACGTTACTGGCATAACAAGTTAGTGGAACGTTGTGATAACAGCTGTGATGGATACTACTTATTTAGTTGAAATACATTTAGAAAAAAATATATACTCTGTCAGTTTAAATCGCTATCGACATTGCAGATGACTGTTCAATGAGGGACATAAGTCACTCCAATTCCTTCCCTTGTAAAACATATTTCCCTTTGCCTTATTTTATTGGTCTTTTGAGTTGAATTACTCTGATATCGTTAAATCACAACAAACTTAAAAGTTCAATTAATTTCTTAAAAAGAACTCCATTAAAGTATGAAAAAAATCGTTCTATCGAATTCACATTACCCAAACGCAATGTCACCGCAGGCTCGAACAATACGACAAGGAGCAAATAACGACAATTATAGCGTCTGCCTTGCATTCGGGAGGTCGTGGGTTTGAGTCCCCTGACCGCGTCATACCAAAGACTTTAAAAATGGAGTAGTCACTTGAAACCCTTGCCTGACGAGCAAATAATGGGTAGTGCTACGACTGATTGACCAGTGTCAGAATAATGTGACTGTGGTGGGTATCATGTCTACTACGGTGTGGTATTCCAGTATGGCAGCACTATAAAGAAACCATTAAGTTCGCTGCTTCAAGTAGACATATCATCACATCACACAGCAACACACAGATACAAGTCCAGACATTGTGCCTATAATAGTCGGGTAGGACGCCTGTCGTAGGTGGAGGGACTATAATCCTTAGAAATACACACACACACACACACACAACGACAATGAAAATGACAATAAACAACAGAAAGAGTGGCGAAGACAGGGTTTCCGTCTTGGAACGGTCAGTAGGCAATATGGCCTACTGGTTAGCTTACAATGATATTATTTGTACACAACCTCGCTATTATCCGGCTTCAGAACAAAAAATAACAAGAAAATGTAACTAAAAGTATACACCGTCTAAAGCAAAGCGCTAACAAAAACATTCACATCTAAAGCAATTATAAAGCTCTTAATTGTGTTAATTGCTCTCAAAGGATCACCTTTATCAGTACTTATTAACATTCACACTAGCGTTCGTTTAGTGCAGTGTGGCGGCTGTAAAAAGTCTCCCCGTACTACGAATCAGTAGTGTTATTTTTTACTGGTCCTTTGGGACCAACGAGTCCAATATAGGTGAATTTGAAGTAGAATACCGCTTAAGCCGGTGCTAGGGGGCGTGAGAAGTGTTGCTTCTCCATTACTTCTCATGAACAGACTCAATAAAACCGAGACTGCTGCTTTATTCTCTTAATTGTGTTAATTGCTCTCAAATGATCACCTTTATCAGTACTTATATACACTTATATGCTATAGAAAAAAATCTGTAACAAAAAATACATAACTAGAAACATCCAGAACTGTACTGACTGAACAACCACAATATTTGCACCTAAACAGAAAACCAATAAAGGGTACGGCCAGAAAAACTGATGGACGGAAGTCCCTGTACATACCTTCACATTCAGCGTTTTAGAAACATCGTTAAAAAATAAAAGCAGGACGCTTTTTAAATAGCATTCTAAGGGAGAAAACGCATGTATGTTCCTGTTACCTTTTTATTTCACACCTGCGTAACATGAAAAACATCGATAAATATTACTCTATGACCAAATTAATTAAAAGAAGTGTAAGAGAGTTCCCAAATTTCTTTCGAAATATGTATTGCTTTTTATTCTGTTTGTTTTAAAAACGCGTACAATACAAAGAGACAATTTGATGGAAAATCCAAATCTATGTTAGAGTTATGTCTTTTGGCTGTTACTTGTGATACGCAGGCTTCATAACCGCTGCTCCCAACTAAATTCCATTATGTTTATTTCGCTCTTCGGGGCATTTAATTTTATTAGATACTGGGACCATACGCCGTACGACATGGGGAAGCAATTAACTCCATGTCCACCGCCGTATGCATGCCATCTTCGGGATGGTTAAAATTGTGTATTATTGATTTTATGAATATTGAGTTCTGCTCAACCCGGGGCTAGAGGGCGTGAGCGGTAGCTAGCATATTTCACTACCGCTCATGAACAGTCTCAATCAAACCGAGACTGCAATATTTCGTATGTGTCGTGCTCGGCCGTTTCCAAAGGTCCATTATTATACTCTTTTTTATGAACGTTTGAAATAAATATAAGTATTATCTAGAATTGAAATCTTATTTAATTCATATACTAATGGACCAGAAAGCAAACTTTACAGGTTTATTAAATCACAAAAGAAAATCATTTAACATGTTAAGAAACAAGGAAAATGACAACAAGATGCATAACTGAACACGTTTTATATAAAACTAGATACAAAAGTCAAACAGGAAAGGTAGCTTTCACAGCACACAGTGAACGCAAAACACGTGTTAAAACGAGCAAGAATTACAATGTTAATACGAAACATTGCAAGTGACATCACAAACACAAACGGATTGACAATAGGGCTACCGCCCTGAAAACACCAGTGTCTGACAAAAAAGGCCGCTGGATGTTTAAACCAGGTTCTAGGATGTATCAAATATGGATATAAACACCGAGCAGGAAAAGTAACATTCAAGGACAACAGTTAACAACAAACACACACAGAAACAAAGAACAACATTACAGATGAATAAAATGCCAAATTAGACATCACAAACACAAAAGGGTTGACAATAGGGCTACCGCCTTGGAACGGTCAGTGTCAAAAAAGGCCGCTGGGAGTTAAAACCAGGTTCTAGGGTGCATCAAACCTCACACTTACCATACTGTCATCCCAATAAAGCCGGACAACCTCACTCTTACCATATTGTCGTACAATTAAACAGGACAGTGTAAATAAGCATATCACCGCCACGTATTATTCTCTAACAAACATTGCGGAATTAATAGGCAATATAATAATAACACATATATTATCATGTTTATATGAATATATAAAAGCATAGAAAGCCAGAAAGCAAAGACTCAATGTATTGGCAGAAAAAGTTGTTGTCAGAACAACAGGAAATACACCGTTAAGTGTACGACAAGACAAGATTAAAGAGAAACATCAAACGCAACCGTCCTTTGAGCATTTAGGTATACTTCATCATGGTCCACAACCTACCTGGTCATCACATAAACAAAGGGGAAAGCATAGTCGCGAACGTTAGCGGGTCAACCATTAAACATGCAGTACGTTGCAAAATGATAAGGTCGTAACCACTTTTTTATTACGTTTAATGATTGTATGAAACTGATTACGATCAAGGATCTTACGAAATTACTGTTAATTTAAAAGTAGATCAGGGTTACGATAATAACATTTTGCAAGTGTTTTCATAATTTATATTATAATTGGGTAGCCCTGATGGAGTAGCTTCTTAGTTATACAAATATTACGACTACTGTACACGACTAAGATTACTTCAATCATTTGACACCTTAATGAATCTAGCACTCGTAATGTAATCGTGAGTATTTTGTATTACTGGTTGATAAATTGGGATTGATTGTTAATGTAATTGTGTTAATGTATGATTCCATTATTTGTATGACATTACACCTCGTGAAATCACGAGTTTTAATGTTAGGAACCAACTTTCTATACTCAGTACTTATGGTCATGTCAGACCTTTTTTAATTGGAGAAATGGTCATGATTAATTGATAAGGATTCATAATTGCTTTGTTTACTCCTTCTACAGTTTGGAGAGGAATACATTTCATGTCACGAATATAGTATCAGCCGTCATGTCCATCACACCCACATCTATTTGCAAATGACAACGAAGGATTAAAATAAGAACCATTGTGGTAATGAAATCATGACGCAGTTTTGTTGTTTTAATGACTCCAATACACGTATATTATGCGACTGTAGCGCATTCACACTACAACTAATATGACAAATTAAACTCATTTAGCATCACAGAAATATTTACTAGTACATGCATGACTTAAGGATAAACAATCACTCCAGCGAATGATTATATCGTATGACATATTATGAAAATAAATGGGCTTAGGTAGCCATACACATATACTGATCCGGTCCTTATATTCATACTTAATACACTATAAAGTATGTTTTGATATTTAATCCATAGAAAATAATGCATGTTTCATATCACGCCCTGTATCGACCCGAAACCTTCATTTTAGTCCAAGAGCTTTAGCTCGAGATACGTTAAGATGTATTTCTTATTCTATGTCCCATATACCTTTCAAAAAAGAGGCAAACATTTTTTTTGTTTGTATGCATATAAGAACTTTACAGATTTAATAAAAAAAGAAAAAAGGAGCCATTCCTAAAAACCATTCTCTATTTTTCCCAAGGGGAGTAAGGTATAATAATCAATTTCATTAAACATATTGGTATGACTAGTGGAGCTCTGTGGTTCAGTGATTAATGTGTTTGACATAGGATCGTGAAGTCGAAGGATCTGGATCCTGCCATTGTGGTTATGGTCTTCCAATTTCAAACGAAAAATATAGGGAAAACGAACAAAAGAACATTTCGATCACTTTATCCAACAATACACATTAAACAAACTCCATGTGTATCCAATACTAATCAAACAAACTTAAAGATCATATTGCCATATAACACAAACTTATTTTACCATACGGGCATCACCCTGTTTTAGTGTTCAGCCGTTCATCACTACTTTTACGTACACACTAACCACTATAACTGCAGCTGAACAGGTCAAAAACAATAACGCCCAAATACTATCTACGTAGCGCCTCCTATAGTCAAAATTATGTAAACACAAACTGGCAATACCATGACAAACAACACCAATGCAAAACGTCCATCACTTTGTCTAACAATACACAGTAAACAAATCCATGTATATCCAATTCTAATCAAACAAACTTAAATATCATATTGCCATATAACACAAACTTATACCATCTGAGCATCACCCTGTTTTAGTGTTTAGACGTCAGCACCACCAGCCAAGCTCAATACGTCGCATAGTCTTGCTAAATAATCGCAATATTTCGAAACACTAGTAATACTACTAATATGAGAAAGTAGTAATACTACTAATATGAGAAAGGCACATCCTAAAAGTGACTTTCTTTAAAAAGACAGCAGTTTTTGATTAAACTGATAACCAAAAAAGAACACCCTGTCCCAAATGTTAGTATAATGTGATTGAGATTCTAATAGTAATTTTATATCGGCCCGAGTTTCTATACCCGCCCAGCATACACACTCCCCTAGACACCACCGTCCCCCAACCCCACCCCACATTATTTTAGACTTGTTTTCTGATCTGATGGTATATACTGGCTATATAATTTATTATTGTCTGAAAAATGGAAAAGTCAAGCTGCTCTGTTCTCCGACAGCTCTTCTTTTTTTTATATTATAAACTGTGTATTAAATTCGTACTTATAGTGATGGTAAAAAAGAATCCAATTCTAATAATATAAAAGTTACATGTATTGTCAAAAGTATTTATGGAAATGCTGGAAACTGGAGCCCGATTAAGATTTTTAGTTATTGGTTTATAGTGATCCAGTCCAGAAGACTCCTTACATTAATATTTAATAAGTCTATATTTAATGATTCCATCAAAATGTTTATAACTACATATTATTGCAGTGAAGAGAAAAATGAAAGAAAAAAATACAAAAGCTCAGGGGCTTGAACTCATATCTTCTGCATAGAAGTCGGGAGATGTAACCATTAGGACTCGGCATCAAACGACAAACGACATAATTAAATAGTATTTATTACTCTGATTCTATGACTCCTGATACTCACGCAATACATAAATACAGTGAATAGTAGCGTCAATAGTGCTTAATAAACTGCAAAGTCAATTGAAATTGTTCTATTTAGTCGAATTTATCGATTATTTGTCAAATTCAACTTTAGTTTATTATTAAATACTCCCAAATAAATATCGGCTCACTTAAGGTTTTGCATGAATCCTATCATGTAACCAATCCGGAGTCATTTCAATGGATAATTCTTACCAGGTGATGTTGATCTTGATCACACAGACGCAAAAACTTGAGAATTGTCTGCATTTAATAATAAGCATTTCTTATGTACTGATCATAGGGATCCTATTTTAATTAGAATTTTAATTAGACTAATATACTATATACACAATAGTTCTCGTCTAGAAAAATATTGCAGTCTCGGTTTGATTGAGGCATTTTATTCATTATTCTTAAACGGTATTAAAACATGCTAGCTACCGCTCACACCCTCTAGCCACGGGTCGAGCAGAACTATTTGATATTTAAAATTCAATAGTACAACATTTTGATCCCTCCCGAATATATAAGGACTATCACAACCTGACTTCTATGGTGATGTGATTTATAAACTTCGTAAAATTCTTGGTCATGATCACTTTCATACTATCTTTGTTAAACTTGTTAAAAAGTTTATCAAAAGAGGTTATGACCCTATCATTTTGCAACGTACTGCATGCTTAGTGGACCCTTTTACAGTTCGCCACTATGCTTTCCTCTTTAATCTTTAATTGTACGCTGACCGGACAGGCTGTGGACCCTATGATGACGCCTACCTAAAGCCCATTGGGACGGTGGCGTTTGATGTTTGTCTATGATCTTTCTTGTCGTGCCCTTAATGGTTTATTCTTTTGTTGCTCTGGCTTCTGCCAAGTCACTGAGTACCTTCATTGTGGCTTTCTAGGCTTTTTTTTTTGTATTATATTTACACGAGCATATTTGTGTTTTACTTATATTGCCTATTGATGCTGTCTTGTTGGTTAGATATTAGATCATGGCGGGTATTTCTTTATATACACTGTCTTGTTTTAATGGGATGACAGTAGGGTAAGTGTGAGGTTTGGTGCACCCTAGAACCAGTTTTAACCCCCAATGACCTACTTTGCCACTGACCGTTCCAAGGCGGTAGCCCTATTGTCAACCCTTTTCTGTTTGTGATTATTACTTTTGCCTTCTTGTTTGTCTGTTTGCATGTTTGTTTCTGTGTTTTGTGGTTGACAGTACTCCTTGAATGCTACTTTCCCTGTCCGATCTTTTTATATGTCTTCTTGCATATGACGGTGAACATGAAACCTTCAAGCCGGTGCTAGGAGGCGCGAGAAGTGTTGCATCTTTTAATTACCTCTTATGAAGAGACTCAATAAAACCAGGTCTGCTACTTTTCTCTCTTGTTTGTGTTTGTTGCTTCCAAGGGATCACCTTTTCTGTATTTATTCAATATAGTATTTTCATACCTTTCCATGGTCAGCGGCGTAAGGTCCATTCTGAAAGTGTTATACATATAGTGCCTATTATTGCTGAATTGTTTGTAAGAGAATATAACACGGGGGTAGGGGAGATACCGTTATTTACAATGTATACTGTCCCTTTTTATTGGGATGACAATATAGTAAAAGTGCAGTTTGCTGACCCTAGAACCTGGTTTAATCTCCAGGGACATTGTTTTGTCACTAAATGTTCCAAGGCGATACCCTATTGTCAAAATAGATATAAAACTCAAACAGGAAAAGTAGCATTCAAGGACGACAGTCAACCACAAACACACACCGCACATGTGTTTCATACAATCCATGTCGGATGAAAAGATAACAATATTGATTGAATGTATGGGGAGAATTTCTACTTTCGCCACACGGCACAAACAACACTATTGTGACAGTAAAAGTAGATATAAAAATCGTCCCTTTTATGTTTATGATTTATCTTGCCTTTATTCATCTTTGTATTAGTGTTTATGTGCGTGTTTGTGGTTGAATGTGATCCTTGAATGATACATTTACTGTTCGACATTTATTAAGTATTGATGCATTAGTTGTCTTGTTTTGCCTTTAAGGACTCTTAATACAACAATTAAATAGATAAGAAGCATAGTGCTATTACGCGCAGGAATATGAGGTCGGTGTTTGCGACATACTGATTTACTAATAAAATATTAAACAAATGCCAGACCCTAAGGCATCTTTTTAGCTTTAGAACCTTTTCAGACGTTTACTATAAAGACAAAAAGAAAAGAGTGTTTGTTTAGGGCAATCTCATTAAGATCATATCTTAATTACGCTTTGATACTCTCCACTATAGGATCTGACAACACAGTCTTGGAGGTCACATCAGATCGATCTTTCATCTGATCAATATTCACGAGAAGATCAACTATATTCAACAAATGAAATCTCGCGTTTCATATGCACTTCAGACTATGTTCGAGTGAACTGAACAAACGAAAAACCTAATAAAACACATAGATCTCTATCCAAAAAAAGATAAAGTCTTTGTGGAATGCAAGTTAAATTTAAAAAGAAAGCACTAAATGTTTTACATCAAGATTACGAAGAAAATCATGGTGCGGTCATGTGTTTTGAAAACATTCGGAACTGTAGATCTATCTGAAAAATATATATTCTACTGATATCATTACGACATTAGTTTTCTAAATAGTATGTCTTAGTACGTCTGGCCCGCTAAGTTCAGTTGATAGCGAAGTAGACTATTTGCGACGTTCTATTATTATTACCCGCGAGTGTAATGTTAGTGTGGGTTCAACCCCACTAAGCAGTACATTTCTTTTGCACCGCTATTCCGTCAAACAATATTGTGTTGTTTTTTTCAGTAAATATTCAATAATGGTTGATGTGTTATGTTTGTCAACGCAATTATATTGTGTTTTATAAGCTAATAGTCTTTTATCTTTTTCAATACCGAGCGTAGACTGCTCCATTTTGTTCGACTGAAACGCGACATGCGCAGTGAATCAGTCTATACCGAACAATTGTATAGGTTGAAATCATCGGAAGGTCAATCTGTCGTGACCTCCAATGCAGTGTTGTCAGAACTGTAGTAGTGTAGAGTATCATAGCGTGATAAAGGGTCTGATTTTAACGAGATTGGGAGAGCGTTCAGCCCCTATAAATTGTTTTTTCTTTGTGTAAGCGTTTGGCATATACGTTGTAACTAAAGGACCAGTCCCTAAAACGTTTTGTATTTTTATGCGTTTAGAGTCTTTTAATACTTAATAACAAGATAATAACCAGTCCCTAAAACGTTTTATTCCATGTGAATGCTCGTTATTACCTTTTAAGATATTTACTAATAAAAGTGAAACCATGCACATTTTTCATATTTGTTTGCAAGTATGTGTCAACTATACATGTCACATTCCCAGAAAGAAACCATGCTATGTGATAAATACGTAATACTTTGTGTTGAATATAACTAATACAATTCATGATTGCATACCCATATTTAGCTGTCAACAACAACACAAACAGCAGCAGCAACAACAACAACAACACCATCTATATCACCATTATACGGTTTCCAAAGACGTAATTGATTTATTAACACTTCCCAACTTATCTGGCCAATTTCTGTAATTGACTTTGAATGTCATCGACCTATGTTTGATAGAAGATTCCCATTGATTTGTTAATTCTTTATATGACCGAAAACATATTTTGTTATGTTTTGTGTTTGGTAGTATTGCCTATTCCATTTGTAAATAGTAAAAGTATTACAGAATAGTATATTAATAATTAAAAAGTTGGTTGAGTTATATAAGTCAATATGTCAAGTGTCAGCCTTGACGATTTTAATATATAGAGTTTAATTAACATTGCTGAAGTGATACGGTAAATAATTCCCGAGTGAGAGAGATTCTTGCGATATTGAAACGAGTACGTTTTCGCACGAGTTTTAATATCGCAAGAATATTTCTCACGAGTGAATTATTTTCCGTATCACGACAAAAATGTTAATTAAACTATATAATATATATTCTGTGATGAATTTCTTTCAAGTCGGCTTTTGTCACAATTATTCCTTCTTCTGTCACTCCTTCGGAGACAGCGCGGAGTAATAGCACAGAGATAGCACAGTAGAGGAAGGGATATGTTATAGATTTTCTCAAACTGGAAAAGTTCTATAATTCATCACAGAATATATAATGTTTGCCTACATCAGATACTTCAATATACTTATGAGTGTCTTTGTTTAAGAGATGCAGTTCAGGACTTACAATTCCTTTTATAAATAACATGGTTTTAATAATGCTACATTACTGTTGTTTTGTCGTCTTTGCATTAAACTGCGGGGAATTCTATACATGGAGGTGGGAGAAGACTATTTTAAGTGTTACCGATATAACCGGGGTTGATTATTTGAATGAACTGCCTTCGCTAAAACTCGATGTTATTCTAGCCATTGTCCTCAGTATTCCATTTAGACTGAAATGACATAAAACAGAAATAACTATACTTCAACTAATGATAATTCAGGATTGTTTTTCATTTTATGCTATATATGTTTTGTGCGCTACGCGATTTTATACAATTTGTGACATCGATAACATCGCATTTTGTTTTATATCAAACCCCGGCCGAAAACCTTTTCCATGATATGTTCTCTTTATCCCCAAAAGTGTCTCCCCAGACTCGTCAGAGTACCCCTTTACCAGGGGAAAGATATGGTAAGCCAAAGTGGTTTTTATTCGTCAATTTTTGATATCGGAATTATTACCCGATTATAATAATAATGCAATATTATATATCCCATTCGGATTAACGGGGGTAAAAACTAATCATTTCATTTCAGATATTTCAAAAAATCTGAAATAATTAAAATAACAATTTAATATGCAGATTGTCCTTTGGTTTCTCCGGAAGTTTCACCGCACGTCTTGCACGAAGTTGTGTGTATCTTGCTGCCTAGATGCATTTTCTAGCGCACGAAGTGCAATATTGCGGCCTCTTCCATGCTTTGTGCCATGGCTTCGCAATTTACCGCCAAAATATTCGCCAAGAGAGCTTCGCCTCAGGGAGCCTTTATTTTCTGTGACCAATTCCCGATATCGGAAATACTCGGAATATACATTTTTGATATCGCAAATAAGATTTTATTTTCTATATCGAAATTGCATATTTTCGATATCTGTATTGTTAATTTCCGACATCGAAACTGCATTTCCGTTAACGGGAATTCTATTTCCGTTAACGGAAATAACCGGATAAAAACCACTTTGGCTTGCCCTAGAAAAAGGTTTAAAATGTCGGTTGTTCTTATTGATTCAGCTTTTAAAAATTACATGACATACACATTATCATCAATAGCGTTACGATTGTACACATACTATACGTCATGTAACGTTTCGTTACGTCATCGTGACTAGGAAAATAACAGATAAGAAACTCAGTCGCGTATCCAGGTGGAAGCTCGGAAGCCGAAACCTTTCCATATTCTTATCCCCGGCCGAATGCGGAGGAATATTTATTTGACCTTGTCCGTCCATCCGTCCGTCCGTCCTTCCGTCCTTCCGTCCGGAGCCATATCTTCATAACTGCAGGTTGGATTTTCATTACACTTGGTAATAATGTTTATCCTGATAGTGAGATGAGACGCGGCTATTTTCTTCCGGAATCGCCCCAGTAACGCCAGTGTTATTGCCCTTTAATTAAAGAAAATGCTTAATTCTGTCCGTCCACAGCCATATCTTGATAACCGCTTGTTTGATTTTCATTAAACAGCATAATAATGTTTCTCCCAATAGTGGGATGTGACGCGGCATATTTATTTCGGAATCATCCTAGTAACGGAGTTATTGCTCTTTTATTTATAAAAAATGCTCAATTCTGTCCGTCCACAGCCATATCTTGATAACCGCTTGTTTGATTTTCATTAAACTTGATTATAATGTTTATCCCTATAGTGGGATGTGACACGGCACATTTATTTCGGAATCGTTCTAGTAACGTCGGAGTTATTGTCCTTAAATTGATAAATGTCCCTTTGAATTATTCAGGTCGTGGGTTCTAATCTCACTGGAGGCATATTTTTCTACTTTTTTTTTTTTCATTATTTCTTTTTTCATGAGAAACCTTGGTTCATGGGTTCAATTTTTCATAAATTCATCATTTTTTATAATGTTTTTATTATTCATGAGAAATCTTGGTCCATGGGTTAATTTTTTCTTTAATTGGGAGCTTAAGGGCCCTTGTTGGATCAGTTTTACATAGAGTTATTTTCATGATTTTTATTTTTTATTTTTTATTACTTTTTTTTTTATTATTTCTTTTTATTATTATTTTTTCTCATAAGAATCCTTGGTTCATGGGTTCATTTTTTCTTTATTGGGGAGCTTAGGGGCCCTTGTTGAATCAAGTTTACATAATTATAGGGGAAGAACTACAAGAGATAAATGTTTAAACTTTTTTTATTTATTATCAGCTTATGGATCCTTTACCAGTTTTGTTCAAATGGTGACAAATTTGATCGTGGCCAAGTGGTTATATCTACATGAACATGAACAACCTAAAGCAAATGTTATAGGTTCAAATCCCGTTCCGAGCAGCTATTATTATCGGAAGCCGTATATTGATCGATGTTACCTGTACGAAGGCTAGATAAAATGCGATATTTTATGCTTCGATTCTGGCTGATATACATAATTTTGGGCTGCTCGTCGAATTGAAACTACTTCACCCGTGACTCTTTCTTATTCATGAGTTAGTACTTGTTTAAGTATAGCGCCGGTAGCTTTAAGTAAAGCAATGAACTACCAATTTTAACAGATACACGTGATGCACGAGTTCGTGGCATATGTACTCGGGAACACATGCCACTTTATGTCTTACTTTTGTCGCACGACACGCATCATTTATCAATAATCCAGCGGTTTCGTCAAATTTAGTAAGGTTTTCTTTATGGCACGTTTACGCAAAGAGGAATGTAAAGACGCCGTCGGAGAGCTGTTGAACGGAATTTTGTAGCGTATGGTGTCTGTTCACCTTGGCGTGAATAAATGCACTATAACAAGACTTCTTTCAACTTCTGAGAGAGCCTTTTATTCCAACACCCGTCCTAAATAAGGACGTCTAGGTGGTACGTCACGTCAAGATGACGCGTAGTTTCGCCCCAAGCACCTAATATGTCATCGCTTCCGCGCCACAGCAAAACCGCCATGAAACCGTCGTGAAACCGCTGTGAACATAAGGAGTCCTCCTAACAACCGAATACGTGCCAGGACCATTTCTAACCGAATTGGTGCCCGCGTAATATGACGTAACGCTTGGTTTCGCTTATGAACGTATGTCTGATACTCAGATTCACACTAATCTTACGGAATATAAATATGAGACCTTAATAATGTGTACTGAAATAAAATTATAGTTTTTAGTTAAGTGCACGACAAGGTATTTGATGCACGCCAAGATTTATAGGTTATAACCTTTTTATTGCATACGCATGTTTAAATTAGAGAGAATACAACCGGTTGTAACATTTAATTTTCACCAAAAAGATTTATTTGAAACACACATATTGTCATTACATAATGGAAATTTTCACAATGTAATCAACATTGTTTACATCACGTGGCATACTTTCTTTGACATGAACAGAAAAGTGCACCAGTCACAAACGAGTATACATTACACACCCAATTTGACTTTACTACACGTCAATATGGGCGAATATTGACGTTTCCTCTTACATTGAAAGTAAACGGAGCTTGTAAATGCTTATGCAATGAATTTGATTATTAATTATACAGCGTTCAGAGTTGCGTTTCTTTTTTCCTTTAGTATATAATTGTGCATACTCTCGATACGAAACCACCCAATGATCATTATCCGTGTTATGCAAGTTACTACCCGGTTTATTCGTTCCGGCATATATGTTTTTCCTCGCTGTATACTGCCCGGTTAATTCGTTCCGGCATATATGTTTTTCCTCGCTGTATACTGGAACCTTTTCTATCTACTGAAATCCATCAATAATGTGAAATTATTTTCTAGCGAAAATATTAAAGTTCTCCGGCCATGCTTTGTTTCATGAACATGTTTATGATTATTTAAATCGAAATCAAAGCACAACAATAGATATTTACAATTCACACATTGCAATATCTGTGTAAAGCGAGAATCAGATTTTATTTGATGACGTAACAAACTTTGAACAGGTAAATTAATCCACAGGTAACTGTATTTATCAATTATCTGGCAATAGTTGTGCAGCTATGCAGTTCAGATTTACCTCATTTCCCCGTGCAGTCACGCAGTGGTAAAAGTAGTATCTACGTCATGCAAATAATACTTATTTTTACATACAACTAAGTAGCGGTTTTACATATATGTTTCTCTCTGGGACGATCAAGAAATGTTGATATGATGTTTAAGAGTTAAATTTGTTAATTGATAATACTACAAAAAGGATGGCCATTCATCTTTAACAGCTTTCACTATTTGATTTGTTAAGAAATTAGCTTGTCATTATATAATTAAGATACATCTCAATAAAAAAAGTGATTATTACGAAAATCGTACACGCAAATTGTTCGATATCTATGTCTTGTTCTGAACTTCTTAAACTGACCGTTTTATTGATGGTTCATGTTTAATGTTCAGAAATAGTGATTTATATATCTGGTTAATCTGTTCCGCAACGGGGAAATGACATCGCAAGATCTTAATAGAAACAGTCTGTCATTTTGAGAAGCATGTACATATGAAATCTGGAATATCTAGATTGCATTTTTCACACAGCGTTTTATTCTATTATTTGGTAATATTCTATTTTGCATGTATTCCAAAGGGATTAGTTCATTCTGCATAATTAGCACACTTTTCTTTTTCAAATATTCGGCTGAAAGAGGCCTTTATCAAGATTCGCAAAGCACTATGTGTCTACTTTATCAGCTGTTTGAGAACGTTACGTTTTTGCCTAAATGAGTTTGAAAGTCAATGTAAAGGCGTCACATTGTGCGACCGTCTCAGTAACGATGACGTGCCATTTCGAGTTCATTTTTTTGTATTGATACCACGAGACATATTAGAATTTAATACATTACGTGGTCCCGCCTTAATTCCATTAAGCGATGGAAAAACTTATAATAGCATGATTTTATAACAGATATTTCGACAATAAAACACACTTTTTATTAAAATAAATGTGATAACCTGTTTAAAATTACCCCTTAAATGTTTTAATTTTAAAATATGCAAACTTTTAAAGCCGAAATTTTTATTTCATACCTCAGCCAACCCATTTTGCTTCTTGGAGAAGGGGTTGGATGGGGTATGAAAGTTAATACTCGGACCACGTAATTATAACAAGTGAAACTGAAGAGTAACCCGGAATGACGCGTCAACGTTGTTGAGACTTTCGCATAATGTATTAGGTTTATGATGCCACTTAAGTGTTTGGAATTGTTCAATTCAACCATTGGGTAAATGCGATACGTGCTCCTAATAACGCCAGACAGACATATCTAACTGTGTGTTTGCATCGTCTTATTGGTGAACTAATCTCCCTGGAGACATTGCAGTTGACTTAACATTTACAAAATATTACGTGGTCCGAGTATTAACTTTCATACCCCATCAAACCCCTTCTCCAAGATGGAAAACGGGGTTGGCTGGAGATGAATTAAAACCTTAGTTTCGGCTTAGAAATGTAGAATATTGTAAAATAATAATAGGTGATTTTAAACCGGTTATCGCATTTTTTTAGTAAAAAATGTTTCTAAACGTGTTTTATTGTCGAAATATCACTTAAAAAACCCTGCTAATATAAGCTTTCCCATCTCTTAATGGAATTAAGGCGGGACCACGCAATGAACACCACGTATCTCGACATCTAATAGTGCATGCTTTTGTGATATGTTAAAGGGACAAATGGCCATCTTGATTTTTAAAACACTCACGGCGTCCCGTTAGTTTTTCTGCATAAGTTGCATTGGTTAAACCATTAATATTAATTACTACAAAAGTTTAAAGCAAATTATTTTGCATATTATTCACTGCTGATTATATCGAACCAATACTATAATTAAACCTAAGACAGAATATTAAGAGTATTTCAATACATGCAAGAAGGGTTAAAGTCAAAATGATACTGACTTATTAAATCGAGGGGCTGATTTTAATGCTTGATAAAAAAACTTTAAGATTGTCGTGTGTCCCTTTAAGATGATCAATTACAATTAAAATATATTTATTTGGGTACCTTTGAATTGGATGTATATGATCCAGTAACTGATGAGATGGATACTGTCTTGGTCGGTGTGGACATTTATTCAAACTTTGAAAATGAACTATATTATAAAACGACACTGTTTTCCTATCTTAAATAAAAAAGAAATATCTAATGTATGTCTTAGAACAAACACCATTTACTTTATGAAATGGTGTTTGGCACTATGTATTTACACACATATATCAATTAGGTCAACAAATTCTAAATGGTGGGAGACCTCGATTATTTTAGAGAAACTCATATAAACTACGTAAAACCACAGTCCTTCAGTAATTAAAGTTAATGTGACGTGAGTATAGCTCAAACCAGTTTCAGTAAGACTGTGATTTCAAGAAAGCGCCTTAATTAGACATGTTACAGAGGGCCCCACAATATCTGTAACTGACCGACCGACCGTGTGCGTGTGTGATTTTACTCCAGTCCCTATTCCATATTACTGTGATATCGGGAACGCAATTATTTTTTCCCCTTTTTTATGGCAATTCGTCTCCTCCATCCCAGCCTATTTCATCCTTCAAAACATATATCCACCACTTTCCATACTTCTCCTCTACGTCACTAAAAGTTAGAATTGGATGGCATGTTCAATGCCCAAACAGCGCTTGTAATGGAGAACAAGCTTCTCTGGTTGATAGCTATCCCCACAAACTATTCTTATATTACTAAATAATGTCTTGCATTTTAGAAGTACTATTCATTTCTGATATTTCTCATAATACTTAATATACAAGCCGTGAAACTAAATCACCGACTCAAAAGTAAAAAATGTCTGCCTCCTCTTTATTAAATCCTACTTGTTTTACTTCATTTCCGGTTATTTCCAATTTCTTCAAACAAACATTGCCTTTATTTCATTGAACTAACATTTCGAATAATACAAATGTACTTTTATAGTCATTTCACCGAATTGTAATGCTTATGTGCCTTCGAAAACAGCAAAGCCAATGTATAATTTGAGCATTTTTAACAAATTTGACATTTGCACGAGAATACTTACATTTATTCTCCTGATGGGTTGAAATAAAAACACACCATATTGATTAAATCATATTGTACTAACATCGTGCGAAATAATCTTGTCTGATTTCAAGCAAAATAGGTTTGAAAGCATTTTGTGTTTACAAATTAATGTAGCATCTTCTATTACATACAAGACATTAACAAAGCGCTATAGTTTGTAATAAATTGGTCATAACTATAGTTCCGAGACGGTTCTTTACAAATAGTAAAAACCTCGATACATAAATTGTCAACGTTAACACAGAAATGTTCAAGACATTGACACTTATAAACAATCCGATGTTTCAAATAGTTCTCTGCCATGCGCATTAATATAAAATCGATAAATAGGCCAGTTTTCACGAATTTAGAATATCCCACGAACACTTTGCAAAGATTAATTGTCCATCCTTCTCGCCATGCATCTTTAGAGAATGTCATCAACCTTTAACACTTAATTGAGTTCGTCTTTCAGATCTTTTTTTTAATATGGCGTTAACATTTTTGAAAACATGGAAAAAAAATAGAAAAATATCAACAAAAGTAGAATCCGTTCGGTAGTGTTTGACACCATTTCAGCACTTTTAATACGCATGGGTTATTTAAAATATAGAAATGACACATAAGCGGCATGTACCGAAATTGATATACTAACTTCTATATCAAACGTTATAAACTTGCAGATCGCCCACTCCATTGAAGATTTTAGTATAAAATGGTATCGTAGAGAATATGCGGACCCAAACTCACTTTCTACTTGGAAAAAGTCAATTCTTAAAATTATAGATACACGTATTAACTTTTATAATGCTAACCCCACTTTACCTCGTCCGAGACCTAGGTTTTCCTTTCGTAATTTAAAATCGGGAATTCAGGAATTTCATAATAAATTTGTTTTAGTTCCTGCAGATAAAGCAGCTAATAATGTAATTATTGTTTGACGCCTACATTACGTCAATATTTTATCTCTGGAACTCGGCAGCACCAATTCGTATACTCCAGTTAATTCTACTGAGGATGATGTTGTTTCCGCACATATCACTCGGTGCACTACTTTCAAGGCTGGTGTAAACGATGAGCAAAATAAACTGCCTACCATGTACTGGATTCGTAAATTACATAAAATCCGCATAAGGCTCGCTTTATTTCTACTTCTAGTGCCTGCACCACAACAAACTTCTCCAAACTATTAACTTCTTGTCTTACTGCCGTTAAAGATAACGTTAAACTATATCGTGATAAAACTTATGAAAACTCTGGGATTAATTTATTTTGGTCTATAAAAAATTCAGGAGACGTTCTCGATAAAATTTTCAATAAAGGTCAAGTTTCGTCAATCAGCACTTATGACTTCTCTACACTATATACAACCTTACCACATCACCGTATTAAAGACAAGCTAATTTCTCTTATTCAAAATATTATTAGATCTCTCGATTGAAAATGGTGAAATAATTAGCAAAATATATTACAAGAGAGATGATTTTAATTTTGACATTGTTAATTACCCCCACTTGGATATAGATGTTCCCCGAGCAACTTCTTATGTGTCTCAACTTATTCGTTTTTCAAGAGCTTGTACTCAAGTTAAGGACTTTAATAATCGTAATATTTGTATAACAAGGGTTACCGTTACCATAAACTTCGTAAAACCTTTGCAAAAGTTTATTATCGTAACCCTGATCTTCTTTCCAAAAAGTAATTTAAGGACTCTTCTGCGACAACTACTATCACAACATGACTGCTATGGTGATTTATAAACTCTGTAAGATTCTTGGTCATGATCACTTTCATACTATCTTTGTTAAACTTGTTAAAAAGTTTATCAAAAGAGGTTATGACCCTATTATTTTGCAACGTACTGCATGCTTGATGGTGGACCCTTTTACAGTTCGCCACTATGCTTTCCTCTTCAATTGTACGATGACTGGACAGGCTGTGGACCCTATGATGACGACTACCTAAAGCCCATTGGTACAGTGGCGTTTGATGTTTGTCTATGATCTTTCTTGTCGTGCCCTTAATGGTTTATTCTCTTGTTGCTCTGGCTTCTGCCAAGTCATTGAGTACCTTCATTGTTGCTTTCTAGGCTATTTTTTTTTTATTATATTTACACGAGCATGTTTGTGTTTTACTTATATTGCCTATTGATGCTGCCTTGTTGGTTAGTGATTAGATCATGGCGGGGATTTCTTTATTTACACTGTCCTGTTTTAATGGGATGACAGTAGGGTAAGTGTGAGGTTTGGTGCACCCTACAACCGGTTTAAACCCCCAGTGGCCTACTTTGCCACTGACCGTTCCAAGGCAGTAGCCCTAATGTCAACCCTTTTGTGTTTGTGATGTCGTTTGCATTTATTATTACTTTTACCTTCTTGTTTTCTGTTTGCCTGTTTGTTTCTGTGTTTTGTGGTTGACTGTCCTCCTTGAATGCTACCTTCCCTATCCGATCGTTTTATATTTCTTGAATGTTTAATTTGAATGCGTACAACAGAAGTATACTGGTCTATGAACAGCATCTTCCAAATCATTATACAAGTTATTTATGTGTCCAACCTTCACTTTATATGTGATTTATTTTATTCATATACACTTTTGGACAATGTTGGTTATGATTTTGCAGTTTTCATGAATAACAAAGTCACTGTTTTGATCATGATTGATGAATTAAGTAGATGTTTCTTGCTTAATTTCACATAATCTGCAATGTACTGAACAACAACATTCACACAGATAAATCACACAGTTTTAGTTTGATACTATAATAAATAAATATATATGCCCCGTTTACGCAGCATTATAATTATATAGGGACAGCAACCTCAGATGGACATGAGATGAAGTATGACATTTCTCATCTGACTATCCTCCACCTTGGTCTGTATCTCTAAAGCTCAATGTGTACTGAAATACAATTAGAGTTTTTAGTTAAGTGCACGTCAAGGTATTTTATGCACGCAAAGATGTTTCAATATTAATTATACAGATTTCCGTTTTTTTTTTCCTTTAGAATATAATTGTGCATACTCTCGACACGAAACCACCCAATGATCACTATCCGTGTTATGCAAGTTACTACCCGGTTTATTCGTTCCGCCATATATGTTTTTCCTCGCTGTATACTGGAACCGTTTCTATCTACTGAAATCCATAAATAATAAGAAATTATTTTCTGAGGAAAATATTAACAGCCTTCACTATTTGATTTGTTGAGAATTTAGCTTGTCATTTTATAATTATGATACATCTCAATAAAAAGGTGATTATGGCGAAAATTGAAAACGCAAATTGTCCGAAATCTATTTCTTGTTCTGAAATTCTTAAACTGACTGTTTTATTGATGGTTCATGTTTAATGTTCAGAAAGTATGATTTATATATCTGGTTAATCTGTTCCGCAACGGGGAAATGACATCGCAAGATCTTGATAGAAACAGTCTGTCATTTTGAGATGCATGTACATGTGAAATCTGGAATTTGTCACACAGTGTTTTATTTTATTATTTGGTAATATTCTAATCTGCATATTTTCCAAAGGGATTAATTCATTTTACATAATTAGCACACTTTTCTCTTTCAAATGTTCGTCTTAAAGAGGCCTCTATCAAGATTCGCAAAACACTATGTGTCTACATTATCGGCTGTTTTTGAACGTAACATTTTTACCAAAAGGAGTTTGAACGTCAATGTAAAGACGTCGCATTGTGCGAACGTCTCAGTAAAGTTGACGCGCCATTTCGAGTTCATTTTTTTGTATTGATACCACGAGACATATTAGTCTTTAAAATAACAAGTTAAACTGAAGAGTAACCCGGAATGGCGCGTCAACGTAGTTGAGACTTTCGCACAATGTATTAGGTTTATGATGCCACTTAAGTGTTTGGAATTGTTCAGTTCAACCATTGGGTAAATGCGATACGTGCTCCTAATAACATTAGACAGACATATCTAACTGTGTTTTTGCATTGTCTTTTTGCTGAACTAAGCTCCATGGAGACATTGTAATTGATTTAACATTTACATAATATTACGTGGTCCGAGTATTAACTTTCATACCTCAGCCAACCCCGTTTTCGCTTCTTGGAGAAGGGGTTGGATTGGGTAAGAAAGTAAATACTCGGACCACGTAATATTGTGTAAATGTTAAATCAGTTACAATGTCTCCAAGGTATGAATTAAAAAAATAGTTTCGGCTTAGAAATGCTTGCATATTGTAAAATGAAAAATATTAATAGGTAATTTTAAACAGGTTATCGCATTTTTTCAGTACAAAATGTTTTTAAACGTGTTTTATTGTCGAAATATCCGTTAAAAAATCCTGCTAATATAATCTTTCCCATCTCTTAATGGAATTAAGGCGGGACCACATAATGAACACCACGTATCTTAATAGCTTATAGTTCAATGTTTTTGTGATATGTGAAAGGGACATAAGTTGCATCGGTTAAAACATCAATATTACTTATTAGAATAGTTTAAAGCAAACTATTTTACATAGTATTCACTGTTGATTATATCGCACCAATACTACATTTAAACCTATGATAGAATATTTAGAGTATTTCAATACATGCAAGTAGGGTTAAAGTCAAAATGATACTGAATTAATAAATCGAGGGGCTGATCACTTACAATTAAAATATACTAATTGGGTACCTTTGAATTCGATGTATATGATTCAGTAACAGATGAGACGGATACTGTCTTGGATGGTGTCGACATTTATTCAAACTTTTAAAATGTAACTATATTATGAAACGACTTTGTTTTCCTATCTTAAATGGAAAAGAAAAAGTCTAATGTATGTCTTAGAACAAACATCGTTTACGTTTTGAAATGGTGTTTGGCACTATGAATTTACACACATATATCAATTAGGTAATACACTCTCCTTTCTTGGCAATTCGTCTCCTGCATCCCAGCCTATTTCATCCTTCAACACATATATCAACCACTTTCCATACATCTCCTCTACGTCACTCAAAGTGGTGTTAGTATTGGATGGTATGTTCAATGCTCAAACAGCGCTTGTAATGGAGAACAACATCCTCTGGTTGATAGATATCCCCACAAACTGTTCTTATATTACTAAATAATGTCTTGCATTTTAGAAGTACTATTCATTTCTGATATTTCTCATAACACTTAATATACAAGAAATGAAACTAAATCTTCGACTCTTAAGTCAGAAATGTCTGCCTACTCTCTATTAAATCCTACTTGTTTTACTTCTCTTCCTGTTATTTCCCATATCTTCAAACAAACAAAGCCTTTAATTCATTGAACTAACATTTCGAATAATACAAATGTACTTTTGTAGTCATTTCAACGAATTGTAATGCGTATGTCCCTTCGAAAACACCAAAGCCAAATTTATAAAATGAGCATTTTTGACAAATTTGACATTCGCACGAAAACATGTTACATTTATTCTCCTTATGGGTTGAAATAAAAAAACACCATATTGATTAAATCATATTGTACTAACATCGTGTGAAATTATCTTGTCTTATTTCAAGCTAAATACGTTTGAACGGACGCAACGGCCATTATAGTCGTGCTTAGCGTGTTAAGGGTTTAAGATAAATAAAAGTAATTAGACCAACAATGATGATTGTCACGATCTGTATGTAACAACTAGCGTTAATTCGCTAAAAGCTGGATGTTTATTGAATAAACAAACCACAACATATTAACAGCGATAACATGATAAGTGTAGTGATTCAAAGATTAATTATAATACACGATTGATTCTCTTCTCTAAAGTAATAGATATATAATAATTACATGGTTAGTAATTTAGAATTTTAGATGTATTTTAGCGAGTATAAAAAAAGTGATAAATGGGAGCCCCTGGCTTTAACGTAAGTAAAAGGATTTTTTTTCGGACTTCTATTTAGCATATTGGAAACGAATTTGGCGTCGGACATGGGTATAACAATGTATTTGTCAGGTATAACTCGTGTTTAATCCATAATTTAGATCTATATATTGCGTTGATATTTTTATTCAATTCTGGAGGAAATTCTCTTTAAAACGTTAAAATTATTTTGAAGAAAAGCCTCATGCCTGTAGGTGTTTAGGATTTTTCTAAACAATTTGAAAGAATGTTCTGAGGGACTGACGCCCTCAAAAAAGGCACCTGCGTCCTACTGACAAGAAAACCAGAAACGAAGATTATTGCTTGAGATATCCGTGATGACATCACATTGTCTATGAACAATTTAGCAAATGTGATCTCGCTGTGAATATTGTCATATCACCTTAGGAGCAATTGTACAGGCACGTACGATATTTCCCTTACAAGTGCAGGTTCCCTTTGGTTGGACATTATGTGTGTATTTATGTTCATCCAACTTATTGTCAATACCGTTTATAAAGTTGTATAACTTTGATATATGAGTTACACTTTTAATTCAAAGTAAAATAAATTCCGTCTGACTTTTCCAAGTCAGACAAGTACAAAACTATACTATACGTAGTTCTTAGTGCCTTGCTTTCCACTTTGACAATAATGAACTCAGGTTACCTGCACTTTGTACGGCCGAAAACGAAACATAAAACTGTTTTACTATTTTAAGGTATGATTAAATTTCTAAAAGACAACATTCAAATAAACATATTGTCTACGATAAATACGCCGCAAAGTGACATGTATGAACCCATTGATGGTTACGTCCAACATTGAACCAGAACATCTAAAGATAGAGTAATATCTAAAACCCATTTTGAGAATAAGTTTGAGTAAGAAATGCATGACAAACTCATTGCTATGTCCATTGTCTGACTTTCGATATGTTGTATATAATTCCGGAATTATAGAACAAACGTCTTGTTATATATTCTAGATATTTTAGAAATATAAATATTATACGTAAAATAACTAGTAGTTGATTGGATTTTCATTATCGAAACCAAATGGTTTGTACGTGTGCCTTTCATACGGGATAATCGCAAACATCTACAGCTGAGAAAAATATATGGAAGAAATTCAACAATAACAATTAGAAAAGGCATGCGTGTTTGATCAAAATAAGGTGAACACACATAAGTAAAAGGAGTTGTTTTCCAACTTCTACTTAGCATACTGGAAACGAATTTGATGTCGGACATGGGTATAACAATGTATTTGTCAGGTATAACTCGTTTTTAATCTATAATTTAGGTCTATATATTGCGTTGATATTTTTATTCAATTCTGGGGGAAATTCTCTTTAAAAGGTTAAAATTATTTTGAAGAAAAGCCTCATGCCTGTAAGTGTTTAGGATTTTTTCTAAACAATTTGAAAAAATGTTCCGAGGGACTGACGCCCTCAAAAAAGGCACCTGTGTCCTACTGCCAAGAGAACCAGAAACGGAGATTATTGCTTGAGATATCCGTGTTGTCAAATTTAGCCTAGAGCCTGGTTTAACCCTTTCGCTGCCAAATTTCAAATGTCGTCTGCTAAAATTTGAACTCAAACATTCTGGTAATGTTTAATATATAAAGTGCTATGCAAAGCATTCTTAATGAGTTGCGAACAGTGTAAACCCTGATCAGCCTGCACATAGTATGCATGTTTCTCCGGGTCTAAACTTAAAACCAATGTTTTCGCCTGTGGCCACGAAAGGGTTAAAATCCCATCGGCACTTTTTCCAATGACTTTCAAGAGGACTATGTTTATGTTTATGGTGACACATACGTTGCTTTGTAATTGTGGCACTACAATACGACGTTTCATGGTGTTATAACAGTGTTCACTTGTCCGTCTGTTCGTCTGTAATCACAACCTTGTCTGCTCTGTAACTCCTCTCTCTCTCTCTCTCTCTCTCTCTCTCTCTCTCTCTCTCTCTATCTCTCTCTCTCTGAAGCAAATTGTAAGACAGTTGATGGCGACACTACCTGTGGCCTATTGTCTTTGTCTTTGAGGTCAGTAAGTTAAAGGTCAAGGTCACGATCATGAAAATCCTTGTCCTCTCTGAAACTCGTCTCCTCTAAAGAAAATATCATGAAACTTCATTGGTGGATTGCTTGTGATAAACAGTTGATTCATATTGATTTTGAGGTTAATGGTCAAAGGTCAAGACACGATGCCCAGATATTGCCAATCCTTATACTCTCCGTAACTCCTCTTCCCTTAAATTAAATATTATACAATTTCATATTAAGTGGACTGCCTATAGTAAGAAAATAGCCCCTATCGATCAAACATAAAGGTCATCGTGAGCCGATCATGAAAATCCTTGTCCACCCTTTTACTCCTGCCTCAGAAGCAAATATAATGCGACTTCATGGTTGGATTGTCTTTTGTACGAAAACAACCCCTATTGACTTTGAGGTTAGTAGGTCAAATATCAAGGTCACTGTGACCTCTCATGAAACTTAAAGGTCAAATGATTTTGATGAGATGATAACCCTATTTAAATCTCTTGAAGTTGGATTATTACCTTTAGCAAAACTTACGTTTAGCATTGGTCTAGAAAATGCATGCTCATTCACAGATTTGCGGTATGTCGACACATAATTATGTCATATTGCGCGCCAAAACCTCCGATGAAAATGAAATGGTCCCGTTGCCGTAAAATTTCGCCACGACTACAAATCAATAGTGTTGTTACTTACTGACCCTTTGGGATCATCAAGTCCAATCTGTGTGTCTTTAAAGTGGAATACCGCTTTAGCCGGTGCTAGGGGGCGTGAGAGGGGTTGCACATAATACTACCTCTCACGAACAGACTCAATAAAACCGAATCTGCTACTTTTCTCTCTCTCTTGCATTTGATTGCTTCCAGGGATCCATTTTTCAGTATTTATTACCATATGAACTGTTGTAAGTATATATGATGTGTACGATGAAAAGTTAATAATTGTGAGTATATACATGTCATGACGGTTGTTAATGTTCAAATCAACTTTAACTTGTTCAATCGTTTTGTTATTCGTTTATACATAGCAGTAATTAAACGGCATGGATAAAAAATGATAAAAAAGGAAATGGACAAAAGGTAGTTATTGTCTATAAAATAAGTATTTCTAAACCTATATTTCTTTTAATCAGAATATTAATTTACCAATCAATACTGTAACTCAAGACTGTCTCCGAGGCTTTTTAAGTCAGTAATGCTTGCCCGAAAAAATCGCACAAAATGTCAAATAGGTAACCGTGTACAGTTAAATGGTGAACAATCGTTTGTCAACCGTATGTCCTCCATAGCTTAGACGTAAGGAGCGCTGGCACGGTATGCTAGAAAGTTGATGCTTGCTTTTGTTCACACTTGTATTGTTATATGTGGCGTCACGTTTGAAATTCAGGATGAATTTATCAGTCTTTTTAACATATTTCTGATTAAAATAAATGTAGGTTAAGAAAACAATACAGTATTACTTATTTTATAACCACATAGAACTGTTGGTCCGTTTATTTTTTTAACGAGATCATGTAAACAATAAGAGAACATAAACTGGTAAACGTACATGTTCGATACATATGTATTAAGAGTAGAGAAAAGCGGATTATTTATTATACTATGTATCTTATGTTTATTAAAGCTCCTAAAACTATACGTGGATATAGACATTATTTAACTGCTAAAATTGATTATACGGAAATCCTTCACGAGATGGTAGACGTGTGGTTCTTTTCACAAACGAGCGTATGAGAGTGAGTGAACATTAAAACACGCCTACCATCGAGTGGAGGATTTCTCTATAATCGAAGCAAGCAGTTAAATAATCCATTTATTACATTTTCAGTTAGTTTTTGTAGGATTGTAACCGAATTTATTCGTTTTATTGAACGTTATCGACGGATGACTTTGACGTCAATGACGTCTTTATTGACGTCATAACCAAACGTCACAAATCTTGTTTTTTGTTCTGAGTTAGTTATTAATATTTAGCGATTACGAATATTCTTTCACTCAGAAATTCCAATATTTCAACCATAGAAATCTTTTCTAAATCTTTTCTGAAGGGAGAAGCTCAACACATTTGTACATCTGCAATATTAAAACCCTAGTCTATCATTTACAGATAATCAGTCAAATTACAGGAATTTGACACATACGTTATTAGAACTCATGAAAGTATATCACGTGTTCAGTCTGGGAGTGTTAACGAACGAGGTATGCAGTAAACAGAAAGCAGTAAACAATTCATGACAATATATTTGTTGACATCAAATGATTCATCGTTGACGTAATAGGACATCATAGATGCAGAATGTATATTATAACTATAAATAATGTATGAATAAGGCTGCTCCCAGCATTTTATGAGGATCATTCAATAAATAACCAAAACGGCTCAGTATCTCAAGAAATACAAAAGAAATAGGTGTACTTACCTATAATCCTTCTAAACAACCACCCTTGTGTTGAATGACCGAATCCCATATAATTGGTAAAATGGCGACACCCGTTGCTAAGCAGCCAAAGTTGCAAGTCTCATCTTTGATGTAAAAGGGTCAAAGTCTCACGGACTTCCGGGGAAATGGTGGATATCTCATATATTCCTAACCCTATAACATCGTTAACGACGTTACATGCTCTGATCAATGGGGCGTCGCGTTTTCGTGCAATATGATAGAACCCACTTCTAACAAGTGTCTACGCTTTTTGCTCGTCGCTGGTCACAAAACGATCTGCCGGAAATATGTGTTTAACAGGTCATTACCAGTCTAACCAGTTGTAACTATGTGTGAAGTCAATAAACAGGTATTTTCATGGGAATATAGTCTGCAAATACACCTTAACGTGTCCCTGTTTCCTGGTGAAATTCGCAGGTCTTGGCAATGTCGGTGTATGCCATTCTGATGACTGACATTCAAGTTCGGATTTGTAAGATGGAACTATTCTGGAAATCTCATCTATTGCTTTGAATCTATTTAAAATGGTTCGCCTTCTTGTTTTGTATCTAAGAAGGTGTAAAAAAGTGGGACAACCACCCTGCGTCTACGGCCGCTGGAGGTTTAAACCAGGTTCTAGGTGCCCCAAACCACACTCTTACCCTATTGTCATCCCAATAAAACGGGACAGTGTAAATAAAGATATCCCTGTCAGAGTATATTCTCTAACAAACAATGCAGAATTAATAGACAAATTAAAAGTTCGCGCGAGAATTGTATATGCAGATGTCAACGTTCTTCACTGTGTCTTCACACGGATATCCCTGTCGTTTTACTTTTCATACATGAAAAGAGATCGTGATCAATTTTTTTTCTGGTCTGATCGTGATGCAAATATCTTTCATGCCACATTGAAACCCAGCGATACTTTTTTTATTTTAAGTTGACGTCATGAAACACACTGACACACTCCTAGGAATTTGCCAGTTTAGAAATAAGGACCTGTAACTAGTCTAAGAGTCATAGAGGGTAATAATTACCACATAGGGGAATTCTGGCAGACATACTGCAGTTGAGGTTGATTGCTCTGGGGTCACTTAATTACATGGATGAATTATAGAGATTCTCAATAAACAGAGAAAGCTCGGGTCAGTCCTGTGGTTTATTGCTCGATCATGATAAAATCTCATATTATCATATGTTCACGGTCCATAACAGAGGCAATATGTTTTCAAGGATTAATACAGAGAAATGATTTAAATGATTTTTTGACAATAAACTCTGATTACCATGATTACTGTACAATTTATGTTTGTCACAAAATGTCACGGGTAGAGCGTATTGGTCGTTCATAGCTCTTGTAAGTTATCGGTTACACCCAAAATCTATTGTTCGAGTTGAAACAATTTCACAATATTCATGATCTATTCATGTAACACGTAAAAGCGTGCACATTTTAAGTGGCCACCAGAGAGGCCGTGTCATAAGTTTAGTTTTGTGCTAATGCATGTAAACGTATAGGTATTTTTTCCTTAAACGGCAAAATTGAATAAGGGGCCTCTCGTGTAGATTCAATACTGTAGATGTAGCCACGTTTGTCACGGACTGAACGGGGGAAATAATGATTTGGGCGTAATGTTTGCTATAAAACCCATTGTCTTATAGCTTTCGCCGGGATGATCAATAGTACTTTGTTGGAACAGCGATTGGACGGCAAATTTCATAGGCAACATGTGGTTAATAATTTTATTAAACTTTTATCGTACATTTGTATTCAGTGGGCGGCTCCATCTTGTTTGGCGGTTACGACATCCGGTTAGCATTGATGTTTCTCAAACATAACTTTAGACTAGCATATGATTTTGAAGTTACTTTATTAGATGTACTTATTGTAATTGATCATTAATTGTAAAACAATATTAATTTGATAACAGTGGATAATACGTGCATTAGTTAACGTTGGCGTATAACTCAGTGATTGTAATACACGATTGTTAACATTAGTTAACAATGAGATGAGTGACAAGAATAAATGCGTGCATGCATAACTCAGTGAGTGTGATATACGAGTAATTTGATCATGTTTATATTACATGTATTAGGGGAATTGATTAACAGCGACATACATAGCGTATACATGGCGTTGTAGAATATGTATACATTGCTACTCATCATTAGTACAGCTTGCATATATTGATTGAATAATGATTTGTTTGGGTAATGATAATTATACAAGATTGTTATGTTCGTCAACCGACATCTAAAACGTATGTATAATTACAGCCTAAGCCATCCAGGATATAAGCCATCCAGGATAAGCCATCCAGGATATAAGCCATCCAGGGTTGGAGTAAGCCATCTAGGTTTGGATATCCAGGAGTGGAGCTAAGCTTCCACGAATAACGTTTACAAGCGGTGGAGACGGTCCCCGTACCTGCGCAGCCAGGTTTTACTAACGACAACCCCCGGGACACAAGGTGGGCCCGTTACCAATCCTCACTGGAGGAATATTACTCACAATCTCAGTGGAGGTTAACTATCATTGCATCGCGTCATCAACCTTACAGAAGGCATTTGGTGACAATCATCCATTGAATTCGCGCATCATCATCTTCATGAGCTCTCGCGCATCACAGTTATCGCGCTAGATCAACATTGTTATAGCTTTAACAACACTTTAGTGTCTTAGACATTCAGTATTTATAACAATACTAAGAACGTCTTAAACGTTCAGGAGAACATTCTTTTCATAGTTCATTTGTGTATTCGCTTGTTTTTTTAGATAATTGTATATATATTAAACATATTTTAAAAGTTGCATTAAACTTATGTAAATGCATTCACCGTCATTGATTCTTTCCTGAGTTAGCCCAACCACTAAGGTCATCCTGTGACAATGTTTTTGTGAATTTGAATTTCCTTTGCATTACATTTTATTATATATTTGTTTTAAAAATCCAATATAAAATATGTGATTAGATATAACCGCTCCCAACTAAATTCCATTATGTTCATTTCGCTCTTCGGGGCATTTAATTTTATTAGATACTGGGACCATAAGCCGTACGACATGGGGAAGACAGATACTCCATGTCCACCGCCATATGCATGCCATCTTCGGGATGGTTAAAATGTTGTATTATTGATTTTATTAATATTGAGTTCTGCTCAACCCGGGGCTAGAGGGCATGAGTGGTAGCTAGCATATTTCACTACCGCTCATGAACAGTCTCAATCAAACCGAGACTGCAATATTTCGTATGTGTCGTGCTCGGCCGTTTCCAAAGGTCCATCATCATACTCTTTTTTAATATACAACTAGAACGAATTCGATGGCGCGCCATTACAAATACCCACGTTTTCTTCACACATGTCAATTAACATGTCGCCAGTTGTCAATCATATATCCATTTCAACCAATTAAACCAAAACGATACCTCCGACAAACAACAACACGTGTCACTATATAATAAAGCACGTGCAACTATGTTATAATATAACCTATTGTTAATATACTCCGACATCAACAATAGGGCGGAGATATCTAAGTACTTGCGACATGTCAATTTCCTTTAACCCTGTATCCGTCAATGGTTTATTCTCTTGTTTCTCTGGCTTCTGCCAAGTCTCTGAGTACCTTCTTTAGAAAGCTATTGGTTTTTTTTGTATTTAGTTTTACACGAACATCTTTGTGTTTTACTTATATTGCCTATTAATGCTGCTTTGTTGATTAGAGAATATTTAATGGCTGCGATTTCTTTATTTACACTGTCCCGTTTTATTGGAGTGACAGTAGGGTAAGTGTGAGGTTTGGTGCACCCTAGAACCTGGTTTAAACCCCCAGCGGCCTTTTTTGCCACTGACGGTAGCCCTATTGTCAACCTTTTTGTGTTTGTGATGTCTTATTTGGCCTTTTATTCATATTTAAATTGGTTCTTGGTTTCTGTGTCGTCCATGAATGCTGCTTTTCCTGTTCTATTTGTATATCTATAGTTACATGTAACTGTTTTGTTGTTCTTTGATATTCAGATCAGAAATAGTACTATGTATGCTTTTCTGTATTCATGTATGACACTGTAAATGAATAATTATATTTAGTTTTTTTGTGTATATGAACTTTTGACCCCTATCACAGAATCCCATGGTGACCCTGGAGAAAGTTATACTGATATTCCCAAAATAATTACATTTTACTGAGGAGGAATAACAAAATGTGGCACAATTCCAGTCCACACCCCTCCTCAGACACACACACCCCAGCCCCCACTTGCACAACCTGGGCACACGTCTAAGGTGGAAACACTGAAATTGTTTGATATGCTTTGTACATGTTGTATGGTCAGAGGAGTATACTTGTATGTTGGCCAAGTTTAAAAAAAATAGAAAAATTACACTATAATTAAACTTAGACACTCCCTCCACTCCCCTCCCCACTCCCACATTCATTAAGGAGTATAAAAATCAAGTTTTATGGAAAATTACGTAAATATTCTGTGTAAATCAATTGCTAGTGGATTTGACCTTTTGACACCCCTTTCCCTGGACCCCAGGACAACATAGGAGTTAAAAACTTACACAGTATATTCCAATCAACATAACATTCCATTTGAGACATAATACCACAACAAAACAAAAGCCCCACTCCACCCACTCACCTTTGGGCTGGAAATAGTAAAATCGTTTGATATGCTGTTTATCTTTCACAGACGATTACATATACCAAGTTATGTGCAAAAATATGAGAAAATGACAGCGTAACTGAATGTTTAGTGTATTTGACATTTTAACTCCCTGAGCGCCCAAGGCTGTGGCGCCAAAACAATTTTGCTTGTATGTTGAAGTCATACCCTAAGTTTGGTTGAATTCCGTTTAGCGGTTTAGCAGGAGATATGGTAACGTAAGGACGGACAAACGGAGGCGATTTTAATATAACCTGATTGTTTTTCAAAAACGTGGGTATAATAAATGAATGGTATTTTATAACGGAACAGCTTAATTATGTGCTTTCAGGTTGGAAAAGGGAACGGGTACTTTTAATGTTTAGTGGTTGTCAATATTTGCTTGTGTATATGGTGTTTTGTCATTTTCAACATATGAAAGGATATATATGACGGTGAAATATTTTTGCGGTGGAGGCAGACCACCCTCTTTCCCTGGGTAGAACCAGTACTGTACAACTCCTGCCATCCGTCAGAATCAACACTTCCTCCCGGTAGGATTCGAACCCGCAGCGGTGAAAGGCGAGAAGGTTTGCAACACAACGTCGTTAACCTCTCAGCCACGGACTCGCTCTGTCAATATGTATGTAACTATGTATGTATGTATCAAGTGTGAAGATATACTATAACGCGAAATTAATAAAAAACATCAGTATCTTATATGTCATAGTGAAAGTATAAAGGGTTATAACTCTTTCATTAATTTTTCGAAGTCAAACCAGACATAACGTTTGGTACCAAACAGCTCACAGTAAATACAGACAAAATACCTGAAACGGTTCAAACTATAGAAGACCCATTACAAATATGGATGAAAGTCTGAAATGAGAAGAAAATTGTTATCTTATATTCCTTATATACATGTATCATATAGTTGAATAACTGAACCAATATTTTATTTTGACCATAATCTTAGCTTTTAATCTTATTTTTAGTTTGAAGACTATTTAAATCTGATTTAAAACCACTCAGCAGATGGGTTATCATTACTGTCACAAATTCTCAATAAATAGTTTACCTGTAAAAAGGCTAACCAAATCATGTGCAAATCAAAACTAAGACCACATAACAGTATATGAATGTAGGTGATAAATGAAGATATAAATCTATTTAGGTTAATAATATGAACTTTACATACTCTGAACAACTCCTTCCTGAGGCTCTGAATCAATTATGCCTTAGTGGCGTTGTTTCCTCTTTGATACTGAAGGATGGTAGCTTCCTGTGCTCGAAATATGTCTTATGCCGATAAAAGGCTCTGGGTATTGTTTAACCACTTATAGGATATGTTGTCTGATTTTTAATTTAGTCTTTTGGCTATTACTTGTGATACGCAAGCTTCATAACCGCTGCTCCCAACTAAATTCCATTATGTTTATTTCGCTCTTCGGGGCATTTCATTTTATTAGATACTTGGACCATACGCCGTACGACATGGGGAAGCAATTAACTCCATGTCCAGCGCCGTATGCATGCCATCTTCGGGATGGTTAAAATTGTGTATTATTGATTTTATGAATATTGAGTTCTGCTCAACCCGGGACTAGAGGGCGTGAGCGTAGCTAGCATATTTCTCTACCGCTCATGAACAGTCTCAATCAAACCGAGACTTCAATATTTCGTATGTGTCGTGCTCGGCCGTTTCCAAAGGTCCATTATTATACTCTTTTTTAATTTAACTTTTGATGTACGAATCACTATCGCTAAGAGCTGTAGTTGTTAGGTATAATATACTGGGTTATTTGCAGTAATAGATAATCTACCTTGAAGCTCCCTATTACCTGGGATTGGTCTAATTTTCTCCTTTGACACCCAGATTATGTCTCTTACGTAAAATTGTCTAAGATCACAGGTGACGCCGTTCTTGATCAGGTCTGGTTATAGGTTCTTAATGCTTCCTTTTCTCCTAGGGTATAAAGAAAACACAGAAGTGGATGCTTTATGTGCATAACTCTGGTGTTACTTATATCAGGATCATTCGTATTGAATGATCTTGCTAATATTATCTAGCTGGCTTTTAAGTATTTATTTCACAGGAAGTGTCCAATTTGGGGTCAGTTCTTAAATTGATTTTAAAATCACCACAGCAACATGAACTATAAAACATTTAGTCAGAAAGCGTACGTATTTTCTTATACATTATCAGAGTATTAAGTAATCATACATTTTCAAATCTTAATTCCATAGTGAAAATAGTACATGGATTTACTACAATCAGTAAGAACGCCGACATCAGTACACAGTCATGACAAACAATAAACCTTTTAAATATAAGCTGTTCTTTTATTGTACAAGTGCAATCAAGCACAAAGCATCATTTCTTTTTAATAATTGTTGATATTTATACACAACATGCATTTATCCAAGAAATCACATTTCCTTTTTGACATTTTTGATGAAACAAGCAACATATGTTGATAGAGGTCAATATATTCACACTTGAAGCCGCATGTGGTCAATGTGGCTTGTGCTATTTATGACTTTATAACTGTGCTGGCTAATATGACAAGCTGATAAGCATCAGCTCAGACTGAGCCTATTCAAGGAGCTTATTTCTAGAAGTGGACAATGTCAGTAGTAGCGTGTACAAAATTCGCATTTTTAAGGTTACCCTGACATTAGTTTTAGTTAAGAATTTGAAATGCTTCATATGTAGAACCGGGAACATATTGTACTAGTATGCACTTTCAAACGTCAATATTTTAAAACGTTCATCTTATCTTTCGCTTTAAAAAAACTATTCAGTATTGGGCTTTGTACTCAGCTGAGAGGAGAGAAGAATGTATGCACAATATGTATGTAGGATTGGGAAATGTCAAACTCTCGGTCAGAATTTCAACCAGAGCCTCATTATAGCATTTTGCATGGTTTAAATTCCGACACCTCGCGTGAGATTTCGAACGGTAGTAATGGATTTCTTATGGATTCTTATAATCTATAACATTGAAGAAAATAGATGTTTCATTGCATACGACATTACTTTAATTTCACTAATTCATCTCAAGAGAATTGTGTAAATGCCAACTCATACATTATGCATTTTTTCTCAATCACATTAATTGTATTCTTGTTTAAAATGCGAGATAAATTGACGATATAATCAAATGTCGTATGCTGCTTCTACCATTTCATATTGTTAAATACATGAACGAGTATGAGAGTGGACAGATGGGGATAAAGAAATCAAATTGCACGATTATAAACATTATCACGATAATAATCATACTTACAATGTAATTACATTTTTACTAATAAATCGATATTTGAAACAAAATGCTTTTAACCTAGCAAGTTTCCTATTAACCTAATTTTTTCCTGATTTATTTCTTATAATTATTTCGTTATCATGTGGAAATATATATGAAACCAAAACAGTTGCTGACAGAAATGCCAAACTATTTTTGGTTCAACAGATATTTTTTTATCTTCAGCTGTGTTCATATCCTGGAACTATACTCATTTGCAAAAGAAAGTGGACACTGAGTTTTGTTTAGATTTAATTGTATAAACTTGTTTTATAATTAAATTGACTAATTCCAAAATGAATATGCCATGTTTGGTACCAAAGTTGTTTCATTCCATTGCCCATATCATGTTGTCATTTGTTTTTCAGTAGGTCGGATCATTAAAGGACGGTCGATTGATAAAGAGGATAGGGTGTAAAGTAAAATTTTCAAAGTGTCCAGTTTCTTTTGCAACTGAATATATGATACTGGAGTGTCGACATTCCCCTTTTTTGAGGAAACCGGAAAAACAAAAAACAACTATACATGGATAAATAGAAGCAACATATGCGACGCACAAACACGAAACTCATTATGTGGTCCGAGTATTAACTTTCATACTCCATCCATCCCCTTCTCCAAGAAGCGAAAACGAGGTTGTCTGTGATATGAAGAAAAGCCTTAATTTCGGCTTAAAAAGTTTGTGTATTGTAAATTTAAAACATTTACTAGGTAATTTTAAACAGGTTATCGCAATTTTTCAGTAGATGTGTTTTATTTTCGAAATATCCGTTATAACATCCTGCTAATAAAAGCGTTCCCGTTGCTTAATGGAATTAAGGCGAAACCACGTAATGTGTTAACAACATATTAACAGCCTTGGAACGTTCAGTGGTAAAATACCTACTGGTGTTTTAAACCAGGTTCTAGTGTGTACCAAACCTCACACTTACACTGTTATCTTCCTAATTAAACGGAACAGTCTAAATAAGAAAATCCCGGCATGCTAGATACAGAGTAAGCAGCATTAATACAAGTAAAAGACAAATGTGTTTATAAATATATTGTTTCTGGTAAATATGTAACAAGAAACAAAGTGCAAAACCATCAACAACAAGAAATCTTAAGATAAACATGGTATTTAAATAACGTTGAATGAGAGAATCATCATAAACATCATATGACGTAAATATCAATATCATACCTCATGCAGAAACGTCTTTTTGTTACTAATTTTAAATGAATGGCACTGGATAACACATTAACATGTCAACATCATTCTTATACACACTCGTAGGTAACACTATAAATATAATCAAAGTACCGCGTTCAGAATGGCGAAAACATTGGTAAGCTATTCCTATTAGTTAAGATTAAACATTGTATGAATTGTTATGACAGTTATTGTCGAGGTGATTCCTGTTATATGTTATAGATCTCTCAAGCCGAGACGTCCTTATCCACTGAAAAACAGGTCGCTGAATCCTCAACTGAAGTTGATGATTCGGGATTGTTGGAAGTGGCAAGTTATTGTTTGATATAGTTGGGTGTTTTTTTTCAGTAGTCGCCATGAACTTGTATTTTTAAAAATGCATATTTAGCCGTGGCGGCCACTTTGAATTTTAGGACCAACTAGACATCAAGAGCAACATTCCTGTAAAGTGTCATGCAAATCACTCAGGTTTTTTCAGAGTAATCGCCAAAAGGTTTTCCTATATAACTCTATGTAAACGAAGATGGCCGCTGGTGGCCATGTTTGACATCGAATCGAATTGACATTTGTGTAGAACCAACAACATGTCATGCCAGTCATTTTAGTAAAGGTTCCAAAGCAATATTTTGTATCTAGGACCAACGAGAAAGCAAGAGCAACTTTCTTGTAAAGTGTCATGGAAATCCATGAATCCATTTCAGAGGAGTAGTCGCCACAGGTTTTTCCTATATAACTGTAAATAAACAAAGATGGGCACTGGCTGCCATGTTTGACATCGAATCCCCTTCATAGCAAAATAAAAACAAATCTGCGACAAGTGGTGCACAGTTCGTACCCATAGGGACACCAATAATTTGTCTATAAACGGTGATACCATACCTGACGAAAATATTATCTAATAGGAAGATGAGTGCTTCACAAACTTCATAGCAAGTCCACATAGTATAATTGTCTAAACTGCCGTTAGTAAAAAACGCTTTAATATTATTACATGCCAAAAATGTAGTATTTTCTCTAGCGAATGTTTTTTGAATAAGAGAAATTAGCTTGTCTTTAATAAGGTGATGTGGTAAGGTTGTGTATAGTGTAGAGAAGTCATAAGTGCTTATTGATGAAACTTGACCTTTATTGAAAACGTTATCCGAAACTTTCCTGAATTTTCAATAGACCAAAATAAATTAATCCCAGAGTTTTCATAAGTTTTATCACAATATAGTTTAACGTGATCTTTAACGGCAGTAAGACAAGAAGTTAAAAGTTTGGAGATATTTGTTGTGGTGCAGGCACTAGAATTCGAAATAAAGCGAGCCGTATACGGATGTTTAGGTAATTTAGGAATCCAGTACATGGTAGGCAGTTTATTTTGCTTATCGTTTACACCACCCTTGAAGCCTAAATAGCAAGAAAGTAAGTACTCAATGACTTGGCAGAAGTCAGAGCAACAAGACGTTAAAGAGTTAAGGACACGACATGACAATATTTAAGTCAAACATTCTACGTAACATTCCTGTTTACGATTTAGTTAGTATAAGGTCCACAGTCTGTCCGGTCCTCGAACAAAGAGGAACTCGTATTGGCAAACCCACTAAACATCTAGTGCGTTGCAAAATGATAGGATCAAAACCTCTTTTGGAAATGTTCTAACAAGTTGAATATAAACATAGATATAAAACTCGAACAGGAAACTTAGCTTGCAAGGACGACATTAAACCACACATACAAACGGAAACAATGAACAACTTCGAAGATGAATAAAAGGAAAAACAAGACATCATAAACACAAAAGGGTTGACAATAGGGCTACCGCCTTGGAACTGTCAGTGCCAAAAAGGACCGCTGGGGATTTAAACAAGGTTGTGATCCCAGTAAACGGGACAGTGTAAAAATAAAGATATCCCGGCCAGGTTATAATCTCTGACAAACAAGGCAGCATTCATAGGCAATATAAGTAAAACACATACATGATCATGTATATATAATATAAAACAAAGCCTAGAAAGTCACAAAGTAATGGTACGATATGAAACACAAGTGATTACCTATTTTAAAAACAATTTCAATATTAGGTTAATTTGAATGCATAGCCGTAACAGAATGAAACAGTTTTATTTGAAAATAAAGCTGTTTAAGATGTCTTCTGCGACTAACAAACTGACTGCTATGGTGATGTGATTTACTTCTTCCTTGGTAATAATCGCTTTCAAATATTATCAAACTACGTACAGCGTTGGTGAAAAATCATTTGCCAATCCTGTAACGACCTTTATGCAGATATGGATCTAAATAAAACAAAAGTGATGATGGTAAATCATAGGGAACCAATTCAAGTGGAAGTGGAAGATCAACAGATCACTAATTAATGTGGTGTGTGATAGTTTTGATATTGCTGATGATACTAACCTTTCATTTGTTTCTTCTTTTTTTTATTCTGTTGTTCAGGCACCTAAATTGTAATCAATAGTAATGCCATTGACTTACGTTAAGTGGATTTCTCACACAATACATGTAACAGGCATACAACGTTCAATCTTCATACACATTGACATATATATTGCAGCAGTATGTTCCTACAAAACATACGTGTATATGAATAAGCAAGGTTTTACGCAAGCATAAAATGGCTGCCCGTCAGTAAAGTGAACTAGAGCTCAAGGAAAAATGTAAGTTACGTGTAAGTGTTCTTTAACTGCTGTTAATGAATGATGATATGTGGGCGAAATTGTTTCTTAAATGAAATAGTTTAATGTTAACCATGCACAATAATTAATATGTTAAATATGCATAATAATTATAATTATCTGTTTATTATTATTAATTATTGACCCACTGATCGAGTATTTCGGACTTCTATCGTTGCAGTCGGAACTCTTCGCCAATTTCCGTAATACCAAGAGACGGAAATCGACGATGCAGTTCCGATTGATATCGTTGGTTTCCATGAGACTGAGATAGATTGGAACTCGACTGTGTTAATACTCGCGAGATAATATATCGGCATACATTATGTGTATGCCATTTGATTGGGTCGCTAATTATTTTAACAACTGTTGCAACTATTCCGTACTGCATGAACACATATATTTCCATGGGCATTAAAGAAAACCTTTAAAGAGAGCCTTCGGCAGTCGAATAACCTTGCCCTAACTTTTTGCGCTTGTTAATTTATATGAAAGTTTTACATTCAAGATGTTTTATTAATTTAAACCTGTCCACCATGTTCATATTATTTTTTGCATACCATCTTCGGTATGACTGAACATTTCGTACTAATGGCATTTTAAATATTGAGTTCTGCTCAACCCGGAGCTAGAGGGCGTGAACGGTAGCTTGCAATTTTCAATACGGTTCACGAACAGTCTCAATCCGAGACTTCACTATTTTTTTATATTTATCGATTTCGGCAATTTCCCCTTTCATACTATTTTTTGATACATAACAGCAACACTTTACATATTACATACATGAATATTATTTACATTACTCGTCGGCGTTGAAGTTAGAATGACTTTAACATACTTACGCGTTTTACTCGTGTAATGGACACATATTCTAGGTGTTATTTATGTTGTTATGGTATTATATATTTTGTTAACATGGTTAAAGTACTAATTAAAGAAATATAAAAAGATCGGACAGGTAAAGTAGCATTCAAGGAGGACAGTCAACCACAAAACACAGAAACAAACATGGAAACAGACAAACAAGAAGGCAAAAATAATAAAAAAAGTAAACAACATCACAAACACAAAAGGGTTGACAATAGGGCTACCGCCTTGGAACCGTCAGTGGCAAAGTAGGCCACTGGGTGTTTAAGAGTTGTCGTTCTTTGCATACACATGCACATACACAGTAAATTATGCTCAGAATTATATTGCGGTAGAATAACGGCTTGTACTTTGGCATATCACTCCGCCGTCAAAACATTCGAAATACGCACCACCAAATCATTCACATGTTTACAGTACAGCATTTTGTTAACCAGCACTTTCCAGTATCACATAGTTCTTAACAACCTAATTTAAATTAAATTACTAACATAATGTACATCAAAAAGTAGAAAAATGTTTCTTTCGACTGTGTTCGTGTCAATCAGCAGCCGATAGTGGGTGGTGTCGCGTGTTAAATTTCTGTTCGCCATTTTGATATTTTAGCTATGGTCATGTGACAAATTATCATGTGATCGCAGGCTACTTTCTTAGACCTTGACAGAAGTCAATGTAAAGGCCTCTGAGAGAGATTGCGCTCTATATTCTATCATTTCCTTGTAATGACGTATCCGCTGTCACTCTTATACTTCCTGCTTTTAGATCATAACGACGTGTTATACGTACAAGACCCTAACCCGCCAAATAACGGCAACATTACACTGCAAAACCTTTTATCAAAATTACATCCAGGTGTTCAGGTCATATAATAATGTAGTATGAGCTAATTAAAAGTATAGGTTTATTAACCGGTTCTTAAAAAATCCGTGATTGAATATGTGTAAAATGAATAATGAGTTGATAATTCTTAATTCGACGCTCCAGTTTTGGGGTTTGACCTGGCTGGTTAAAGCCGTTTATATTGTGACTATAGAGTTTGGTTTCGCAAAACATGTAAGTTATGTATATTCCTCGTAGAAACGGTGTAAACCTGTTGTAAAATTTGGTTGTTGTTGGCGGGATGGCTACTTTAAGTATCGTTGAGTTGATTAAAGTCTAGATCTACGATTGGCGTATTTTTATTGTTGAAAGCTTGTCCAGGTACAAAACATTCGTTAGGGCTTCTATGACATTTGTTGTCACATTTTGTTAAACGTGTGTTAGCGAGTCCATTACAATACACTGTCCAGTGATATCATGTGCTCTTACAATAGTGCGTTTCGAAAGTGAAAAATCAAGTGAAACTGTTCATTGCTACATTTGATGGTTACATGACCTCCGATACATGTAGGTTTGCGACAGTACGGCATTTACACTACATATAATAGCACATCTTAAACGTTTAACATCACTTAAATGTATTAAATGATATGTGTATAAAAACTAAAAACAAAATCACCAAACGTTTGAACTTTCGTATTTTAAAAACTGTTTTAACTTTTGCGCTACATGAAGGACAGTAACCTAACTCAAATAAAGATTGTACATGAGAAACATGAAGCGAAAATGCATAACTGACATGTATTATATTGAGTGCTGCAATTAAGATATCCAGTACATAGATATCTCCGCCCTATTGTTGATGACGGAGTATATTGACAATACGTTATATTATAATACAGTTGCACGCGCTTTATTATACTGTTGCACATGCTCTTGTTAGTCGGAGGTACATAATTGATTTGATTGGTTAAAATGGATAAATGATTGACAACTGGCGACATGTTAATTACTCGACAGCGTTTATTGAAGATGTTTTAATAATGGAATAATCGTCAGAAGGTAGGGTTCGATAACACTGACACAGTTTTGGTCGAGGTATATTGTTTCATTTGCTGGATCATTTAGGATAGCTTTTAAATGTACGATATCGTTATTTGTATAACATTACATCTCTTGTCATCTTGAGCTTTAATGTTAGGAAGACATTTTCTGTCGTCAGAAAACAAGATAATTTCAGAGACATTCCTCAATTGTCAAATGTTCAAAACTATGATGATCCTCTTTCAATTTAGTCGCTTTGTTTACACCGTCAACAATTGGAGGCAACAACGACTTAATTAAATGCCACTGATATATCAGTTATCAAAACTAATTTGCAAACCACGAAACAATTACAAGATGGCGTATATTATAAATATTAGCCATTTTAACTGAAACCATCACGTCGTTTTTTTGGTTATATTTTACCTCAGATCGAGAGTTCAACGTAAGACAATGTTACAGGAGAAGTAAACAATTGTTAAACTTTGTTAAATTTTCATGTATCTGGCAGTAACTAGGTATACACATTATAAAAGGCACATTACTAAAATAGCAATAACAAATATTAAAGACTTTTTTATTAAAAATAAGAATATTACAAAATATTTGACTTACCACACTTTTCCACTATAAAACCAGAGTTGACATTTATGCAACACTGTTGTTACTCTAGTTACTCTAGTTACACCAGTTTTGCATTTTCTTAAGTTGAAGATTAAAAAAAACTGAACATTAAAAGTTGTTGAGAAAACATGTTTCTTTTATTATACCATTTGTTAAGCATTATGCATTCTATCGGTATTATACAGCATGTGTTCGGCTAGTCTGATGCACAATATTGTTTGCATGTAAGCACAAATAAAACCTGTATCAGATTACTATACAATATATCATGAAACTACACATAGGTGGAATGTTCAATAATAATACTATTAATAGGCAGAACAATCATATTAAATCACACCAGTTATTTAGGGTACCGTATTAACAGCTTTTTAGGAAAACAACTTTGGTTTTTAAAGTAACAAAACTCATCAGCAACAACATTAATTTACATTTGATACATTTTTGTATCACTCGCATTATAGTCGATATGCAAATATTTTATGTGGTTTAATATATTTTACAAATTAAATTATCTATGTTTTTTAAAAGTGTTTTTCTACTCCACCCCTTTCATTTTAATGAGTTTTCATGGATCTGTACTTTAAACAGTGCTTATTGGCTGCACGGTTGCATGAAAATGACCTGTAAAGATGCTACAAACAATATCCATAATAAAAAAATACAATAAACAGTACAGTTACATGTAATCATGTGTAATGAGCATATTGTAAAACATGGCATGGCCCTAAAAATGGAGTTAGCGGGGGGGGGGGGGGATAGTCTCAGAATTATTTTTAGTCATTTTTAAACTGAAAAGTTGCTTTTTCTTGATGGTTTCACATATAGAAACTGCTAAACAACGTTAATTAATTCATCTGAAGGCAGATTTTGAATATTTACAAAAACAGTTGCATTTTTATGGTAAAATCTGCTATTTTGAACCCTGAAAATCACAAATATCATTTTTGAGTAGATATTATTTTCAAGATAGCTTCAACTGGTTAAAGTCACATGTTGTTGATGAAATCAATTTAAAATCACTTTATTTGAAGCAAAAGATTGAAACATATGTCGAGATATGGCATTTTGAAGATTCTGGATTTACGCGTAAAAACTGAAGGAATTTGGCCTTAGCTCTTTTAAGCCCTCATATTTTGGCGAAAAGGATTTTTTTCTGTAAAGGAATGACATAATTTTTCTCAGATTGAATGTAACAAACAATTTAGCCAGCAAAAATACCTTCTGTCAGGTTTGAATATCTCTCTATAGGCTGCGTACTGCTAAATATAGCCTGGCTTAAGCCCCGCCTTTTGTTGTGTACGATTCAGTACAGAAGTGAAAGTTCACAGAGGTCAGCAGATATATCTTTGAAATATTCAATATGCATTTTCAAGAAGGATAAACTATAGGTAAAATAATCCCCATCAGCTAGGATCATTAAATTAAATAAACAAATATTTTTTCATGTTTTTAAAAATGTTAACATCCATTGAAATTGCATGTCAATATTCAGTGCGGATTCAATAGTGTTTGAAAACACAGACATGTGCAGAGAGGTTCAGCTGAAAAAGTTGTCTTTTTCACACTTTCAAAGTCTTTGTGATGGAAATATCTACGAAATAAGGTAATTTAAAGAAAATCTGGTGTATAATTCTTGCGATATTAGCTGACAGGTGCCACAGGAGGTCTATGGGAAAGTATTTAGTTTTCTGCAACCTTTATACGCCACGTTATATGTTAGACGCGACGTTACGACGTCACATATTTTATGACGTTTAGGCGCTAAAGTGTGTCTGACGTTGTGGCGGTTTTATGTCCATCTGAATTAATTTTTATTAATTTTATTGCAATGTTATGTAATAAAAAGGATCTTAAACTCGATTCCATTCCATATAGGATTTATGAAACTCGTTATGAATTATTTTTAATTTTAACTTGCCAAAAGGCTCGTTAAAATTAAAATAATTCATTACTCGTTTCATAAATCTTAAATGAAATGGAAACTCGTTTAAGATCCTCTATATATAATATGGCAATACATATACATAGATAATTATGTGTAGCCTTACTGCATGTGCCTTTTTTTTCCAGCTAAAATTCAATATTTTCAGATATGAATTTCTATGCTTTGAACGTGTCCTCGGAAGGCGAAGCCAATGTGTAGAACACCTCTCAAACACGAACTCAAGCGTATTACTGAGAATAATCCTAACCATAGAACCTGGTTTAAACCCCTAGTGGCCTTTTTGGCCACTGACCGTTCCAAGGCGGTAGCCCTATTATCAACCCTTTTGTGTTTGTGATGTCTTATTTGGCCTTTTATTCATCTTTAAATTTGTAGTTTGTTTCTCTGTGTGTTTATGGTTGACTGTTGTCCTTAAATGCTGCTTTTCCTGTTCGATTTTTATATCTATATTTACTACCAAACATGGCGCCAGCCTACACATTTGCAAAATGATTTCGTCTAGTCCTTTTATTGGTATCGAACATGTGGTCTCTGAAATTATTACGTTGAAGTATAATACACAGGTAGTGTTTTGGATAATTTAACTATGCCCCGTACGAAAGTCGTACCTTCAGATTTTACATTCACGTTTTTGGTTAAGTGTATTTCACAGACACAGAGAGCAAAATTGATATATCTAAAGTATGGCAGTGTTAATGGCCTTGTCCTAACCTTTGAACTGTGTTCATTTACATTCGAGTTTTAAATTGAAGTCTGTGGTGAAGTACATTTTTTTTAAGACACCAAAAGCTTTCAACGTTCATAATTTATATGCTTACATCAATGTAAATAACATTGGTCTACTGTTAGAACTTTGTTCATTCGGTCCATTTCTCACACAATTACAGCTTTAGAAGTTTCAAGACTTCAAAAGAGTACCACGCTCCTACCAAAAATAGGTAAATAGGTTAACCTTCACCTACTACCATTGTATGTGACTGAAAGCGCAAAATCGGGGCAGATGTGTGTCATCGACATATTTTCTAGTTATACGTTGTTTCTTTGAAGTAGTCCACATTTTGCTAACATCTTAGTAGACAAAAAAACATATGAATTATAAGAACATTGAAAAAAGTTTACATTATATTAGTGTTATTTTTACTGGTCCTTTGGGACCAACAAGCCCAATATAGGTGGCTTTGAAGTAGAATACCGCTTAAGCCGGTGCTAGGGGGCATGAGAGGTGTTGCTTCTTTCATTACTTCTCATGTACAGACTCAATAAAACCGAGTCTGCTGATTTATTCTTTTAATTGTGTTTGTTGCTCCCAAAGGATCACCTTTATCAGTATTTATTAACATTCACACTAGCGTTCGTTTAGTGCAGTTTGGCGGCTATAAAAAGTCTCCCCGTGCTACGAATCTCTAGTGTTATTTTTAATGTCCTTTGGGACGAACGAGCCCAATATAGGTGGCTTTGAAGTAGAATACCGCTTAAGCCGGTGCTAGGGTGCGTGAGAGTTGTTGCTTCTTTCATTACTTCTCAGGTACAGACACAATAAAACCGAGTCTGCTGCTTTATTCTCTTAATTGTGTTTGTTTCTCCCAAAGGATCACCTTTATCAGTATTTATCTGTTTTTTGGCAGATAATGTCTATATTTCTGAAAGTATGAATACACTACGAGAAAATCAGAAATGTTGCAGTTTTAAAAAGTCGCCAAAACCGCCGAAAAACTAGCGCTTATAGCAAACGTATCATCGACGAACTATTGCATAACTTCAACAAATCAGCGCATATACATCTACAAACTTATCTAGATTTTAGTGAAATGAGCATTTAAGACAAATATAAATAACTATTTTGGTACATACTACTACAGTATATCATTTAATTAAATAAGTACGAAAGAAACAGCATTTAGACAAATATATTTAGAAGAAATTTAATCATTACGTGGTCCCGCCTTACTTCCATTAAGAGATGGGAAAGCTTATCTTAGCATTATTTTATAGCGGATATTTCGACAATAAAACATTTTAAAAAAACATTTTTACTGAAAACATGTGATAACCTGTTTAAAATGACATATTAAATGTACATGAGCTTCCTTGAGTCATTTTGTTGACAAATTTAATATTCTACAATAATATCAATTCGCCACATACATCTGCAACTCCCCACATGGTGGCGTAAAACCTTCTGCAAGATCAACAGAACACTGTTTATGACAAAAAGTAGATATACAAATCGAACAGGAGAAGTAGCATTCATGGACCGTCACGATAGTTAACCACAAATTAAACGACAAGATAAGACGTTACAAACACAAAAGGTTTGACAATAGTGCTACCGCTTTGGAACGGTTAGTGGCAAAATGGCCGCTTTGGTTTTAAACTAAGTTCTAATCTAATTTCAACATCTGTCAAACATATTTACATTCCCTTTATGACATATCCTACACATGTAAATTCTTGACAGCAGATGGGATAACCAAATAATTACAAACTGCGAACAATACACATATTTACTGCATTCTGATTGGTTAGTCATTCTGAAAACTGTCCTGTTATTTCTCAATAACACCTCAAAATAAAATAGTTGCTGTTGCGCAGGCACAGACTAAAGTGGAAGCCCAACATTTGATTAGAGCGGCGAAAGGGGTCCGGGGTTTGCTCGGGCTTCCAAACACTATATCAGGAAAAACAAGTGGAACGATTCCGCCTTCCGACCTTCCACCTGGCTATCCGCCTGAGTTTCTTTGTTTCATTACTGGCCACGAAGACGCAGCGAAACGTTACATGACGTCACTTTTAAAACAATGAACGTCACAGAACGAAAGTAAATAAGTAAAAAAACAGTGGATTTAAACAGATGTGGGCTAGCACAGTACAGATTAATATACTCAGTAAAGGTAAACACTTTATCTTAGTATTACAATCGTAAAGATATTGATGATTATGTGCATGTATTGTTATTTTTAAAAGCTGAATCGATAAGAACAACCGACATTTTGAACGTTTTTCCGCGGGTAAAGTGGTTCATTCTGACGAGTTTGCGAAGACACCTTTTGGGATAAAGAGAACATATCAGAGAAAAGGTCCTCGCAACTAGAACATATTTTTTTAGGAAACGTAAAGATCTAGATCTAGATCTATACCTTTGGGCGGAGTAGATTTCAAATTTGAAAATGTGTTATTTGGCTGATCGGTTCAACTGAAATTCATTTAATTTAGATCTTACTGGGGCATGTGAAATAAAATGGACGGTCAACAAAGATTACCATTGATATAAGTTTGTAATTATAAGGATTTTTGTCATTTTTTTGCGAAGTTATCGAAGTATAACACGTCAATGATGGGTCACACATTTTGTATAAAACCGCTTCGCTGTGCTACAATTTATGACCCATCATTGACGTGTTATACTTCGATAACATTACAAAAAATGTAAAAGAATCCTTAAATAATAACTAATAACATTGATAATACTCATAATGCTACGTCTATCTTTTTTTCAGTATAATGAGAGCGTGACAAATCAATGAAATGTAGAAATAATATATCGTCTAAGAGACAACTAGGTAATGCAATAATGCATTGATTCAATTAAAATATCATAACCGGCAAAATATTTCCTGGGAGTACGACCTTCCCAATTTAGAGAAAGTTAGTGAAGTAAATGCCATGACATGATCGAGTAGTCTCCGTTAGTAGTGTGAAAGTGGGGTGAGTAATTACCAGAATTCAATTTGTTTGCTCTTTTCTGGTAATTGGCTTCATGCGCATGCGCAGTTATGTTTTTCTTCGCGCTTGCATAGTAAATACTTGAATTCTGTTTTTTCTGCTCCTTTAAGGCAATTAGCTCTATTGAAAGCGTTTAAATGATTGCGCCGAAAAAGCGCATCCGTAGTTAAACGTTTCTTTACGCGTGCGTAGCTGTTCATTATTAAAATAATATTCGCATATAAAAATGCCAAAACGTTCGCATCAAAGAGTAGGTTTCACGCTGGATGACATAATTAAAAAAATAAAAAATAAAATGGGAACTGCGTTAAATAATGGTGTACAGAAAAACATCTGCAGTTGGATTTCTTGATTAAGCTGAAGTGTGTGGTGTATATAATATATTAACGCATCGACATTGAATAATTATTATATGTCAAATCTGATTTCAGAACTTGAGAAATCGTGATCCTTTTGACATTAAATTGGTTATCTTTAATGATGTGATTTTATCATATCTTATGACGTCATAAAATGGCGGGTAGTGCAAGCAAAACATCGATCTTAGTTTTTATGATGTTTCAAACTAAAAACTGGTATATAAGTCAAATCTTCGTGGGAAAATGGAGAATAAATGTTTTGTGAATGTAGTATACGCATTGATGTAAGTGTGATTTAAAAATGTATTGGATTATTTGACAGAATTTGGATATTCCTTTGTGATCGTAGTCGCGTGCATTCAAAATGGCGACCGGATTTCGGTGAATAATGGAAATATATTTTCAGCATTGTGTGGTAACGGACAAAGTGACGACGATTTTGAGCTGTTCAACAAACGCAAAAGGCGCAACACTAGCGGTTAATGTATTCCTACTTCAAACACTCCGCAATCTTCCGACAGTACGTTGTCTCTCATATTGGATGAACTGAGAACAATTAAAACGGGTCAAGCAGCTACTTAAGAGCTTGTATCATTGTCGCATGGTTATCTTAAATATGTCTGCAATAAAATTAACCAGTTAACTGCTGTAACCAATCATCAAACTAAAGTATTACGGCTGCTAGCGTATAAATCGATTGACTTAGAGGCTAGAAGTAGGCGAAATAATCTCATTTTTTGAGGTTTATTCGAAACGCATAATGAAAACTGCTCAGACATCATACGAGATTTCATTGAACATCGCCTTGGTATTGATGAGCATGACATCTATATCACAAGAGCACATAGGCTAGGGCCATGGCGTAAAGGTTTTCGTAAACGCCCTATTATATTGAATCTCAGAGATTTTGGCGACATTGAAATGATCTTGCACAAAGCTCACATGCTGAAAGGTTCCGAGTACTCTATTGATCTTGATCTACCTAAAGAGATTAGTGAGGCCAGAAAACGTATGTGGCCAAAGTTCAAGTCACTAAAGATCAACAATCGCAGGTCAAAGGTTCAGATAGTGTCCCCGGCTAAGATAATATGTCACAGAACAGTTATTCAAGATGTGTTTCCTGACTGGAACAATGTCATGTCACAAAGCAGGGTAATTGACATCTCACTTATATCGGATGATCTTGAAATTGCTTCCCCCTCTGAGTGACCCCAAGTCAGTCGCTCACTCCAACACAGGCGTACGAGTAACGGTGTACCGAGTGAGCAATATTCGGAAGCGGCAGTGAGGTTATTGATTTCTCTTCAATAGTGCGTGACGAAGTTTCCGCTCAATCCGTGCAATTAAATGAATCTATTTCGAATAGCCAGCAAATACCTTCCTCAGTTGCAACAAGAAATACAGGGGTCGTGCCTATGAGTAGATAATGAGAAATCTGTTGCACATATCCCGCAAACGCATCCGTCTATTTTCAGATCAAATGCCCCTGATAATGTCCCCACTGCTAAAAACAAAACCAAAATGCAGATAATACAAACTCGACAGATGCAGTGTCTGATGGACGTGTGTCAAGGTCAGCTACGAGGAGCACGTGGTATCAGAGGCGAACGCAGTCAGTAGTTACGTATTACCGTGAACGGTTAAATAACAGCTGTGATCGGAGGTCAGCTCAGTTTGTTAACAATAGCGATGCGGTGAATGCAGACATATCCAACGAGAATAACGGCGTAAATGACAGTCAAGAGTAGGACATACAGGAGGAGGTGAACATGTTTATTAGACATACAAGTTGAAATAACCAAACGTTCAAATCAACTAAAAAGTTCTGAAATGGTCTCTATTTTTGAAAATAATGATATTGTTTTACTTACAGAAGCATGGTCAAATGAAATACAGGACTTAAATATGCACAATTGTGAATGTTTTTGTTTACATAGAACGAAGAAAAAGCGAAATGCCAAACGTGATTCAGGTGGCATAGTTATTTATGTTCGAAGTGAGTTTGTCACAGAAGACACTTTATTTTTTAAAAGCGAAGATGACATATTATGGATTAAATTAAATCACTGTAAACTGAAACTTGAATATGATTTATTTGTAGGTTTGTGCTATGTTTTGCCCGAAGGTAGTTGTAGGCAGTCGGTTGTTGAACGAAATATTTTCGACCATTTATTAGATTCTCTTACAGAAATTCATAATTATACAAACGGACAGTGTTATATATTGTTGAATGGCGATTTTAACAGCCGAACTTCAGACCATGCTGATTTTGTTACTTATGACTCAGATGTACATACGCAGTTATTACCTGATAATTATATTGTTGATGACTTTCAGCCAAGGTATTCTCAGGATAAAGGACACCGAAATAGTAATGGTAGTTGTTTGACTGATTTTTGTAAACAAACAGGTAGACTGAGGATTTTAAATGGCCGAGTAGGCAGTGACAATGGCATTGGGAAATATACTTATATTAATACCAGAGGGAGTAGTTTAATATATTACGTATTAGGTTCAGATGATATCTTCTGTAAAGTTATCAGTTTCGACGTTGGCGATCCAAACATTTTATTTGACCATTATCATATATGTTATGTGTTACAGTATAAATCAATGTCAGACGTTTCAGAAACAAACATATTGAAAGATAGCGATAAACAATATGATACTGTTGATTTTAAATATACATGGAATAATCAGTTAAAGGACGAGTTTATAGCGTCTCTTAGTTCAGATAATACGACAACGGAACTAGATAACTTAAAGATATCAATAAATAATGCAGTTAGTGAAGATGAGGTATCGACAACAATAAACGCTTTTGTTGCTATTATTACTAAAGTTGCTGATACATTGTTTAAAAGACATATACCACATGTTGAAAACGCTCAAACATTTAATAATGACAAAGAAAATACTTGGCTGAATGTGAAGGAAAAAGATCACGTTTCATGTTTTACTTAAATAGGTTTAGAGGTTGTAAAGATGACCGTAATAGAAAAGACTTGGTACACGCTAGATCAGATTACACATATACTTTAAGAAAATCTAGGTATGCATATGATAAAGACAAAACAGTGGAACTAGAAATAAATCGGTACGCGGATGCCAAAAAGTACTGGAATATGTGAAAAGAATTATCTGGCATTAAAACGTCAAAAACTGGTCTGAGTTCGAAAATTATTTTAAATGTATTACCAATCCAAACGATCCGTTCTTTAGTGCGGATAAAGATGTCATTTACTTTAATGAACGATATGTTAACAATAAATTCGGAATTGTGTTTAGTGAACTCATTGTTGAGATAAGTCAAACTGAGTTATTAAATGCTATTTCTCAGATCAAACATGGTCGTAGTAGCGGTCCTGATATGCTTATAAATGAATGTTATGTACATCGTAAATGTATATTGGTACCTGTACTGCTTCCACTATTTAACAAAGTCCTTGCAAGTGGATTCTTTCCAGAGTTATGGTCCGATGGTTACATAATACCATTACTGTGTAACATAAAAAGGGTAGTCTAAATGATGTTTCGAATTTTAGAGGAGTGCATTAGGTAAATTGTTTACACGTGTCTTGAATAATAAATTAAATGATTGGGCAGAGCGTTATTATGTGTTTATTGAAGCCCAAGCAGGGTTTAGGAGAAAGATGTGCACAGTAGATAATATTTTCGTTTTGCATGGTCTTATTAGTTATCTGATAACTACATGCCAAAACGTATATTGTGAGTTTGTTGATTTTACAAAAGCCTTTGATTATGTTGTGAGGGATAATTTGTGGATGAGACTTATTAAACTTGGCATTAGAGGGAAGATTTTAAACATTATTCAATCTATGTACAACTCTATTAAATCAAGGGTTAAATATTTAAACCAATTGAGCGATGGGTTTACGTGTTTACTGCGTGTGAGACATGGATAATGTTTATCTCCCTTTTTGTTTTCTATGTTTTTGAATGACATTGAAGATGAGTTTATACTAAACGGGTATTGCAAATAAACAATTTAATCATATCGACCTGTTATATGCTGATGATATTGTAATATTTTCGGAAAGTGCCGAAGGTCTACAAAAAAGCTTTGATATTTTATCAAATTATTGCTCCAGATGGAAGTTGATCGTTAATACGGCCAAAACTAAAGTTATGGTTTTAGGGAAAGCAGTTTATTGCCAAGAAATATGACATCTATTTATAATGATATGAATGTAGATATAGTACGTATCTTGGCATTGTGTTCACTCAATGTGGTTCGTTTAATGAAACACACAACATGTTGGTGGACCAAGCGCGGAATATAGGTGGCTTTGAAGTAGAATACTGCTTAAGCCGGTGCTAGGGGGCGTGAGAGGTGTTGCTTCTTTCATTACTTCTCATGAACAGACTCAATAAAACCAAGTCTGCTGCTTTATTCTTTTAATTGTATTTGTTGCTCACAAAGGATCACCTTTATCAGTATTTATTAACATTCACTCTAGTGTTTGTTTAGTGCAGTGTGGCGGCTGTAAAAAGTCTCCCCGTGCTACGAATCAGTAGTGTTATTTTTACTGGTCCTTTAGGACCAACGAGCCCAATATTGGTGGCTTTGAATTAGAATACCGCCTAAGCCGGTGCTAGGGGACATGAGAAGTGTTGCTTCTTTCATTACTTCTCAAGAACAGACTCAATAACACCGAGTCTGCTGCTTTATTCTCTTAATTGTGTTTGTTGCTCCCAAAGGATAACCTTTATCAGTATTTATTTATGTTAAACGGATACCTTTATAAATTTACTGACATATCAGTAAAACATAAATTAGATTCATTTGATAAACTGATAAAACCTATTTTGAATTACTGCGCGGAAGTTGTTTGGGGTTTTTCTACGGGACTTTGTGTTGAAAGAGTACATACACAATATTGCAAAAGCATTTTGCATGTAAAGCGATCTTCTCAAAATGATTTTATCTACGGGGAGTTAGGGAGAACAGCATTGATTACGCATAGATATGTTTTAATAATAAAATACTGGTTAAAATCATTTAAAAATAAATTTATTAAATATGTATACAGCATGCTTAGAACTGATGCCAAGGTAAATAAAACGAACTGGGTTACATTGCTAAAGACATTATTGGGGAATCTTGGATTATTTGATGCATGGCTATATCAGGGAGTTGGAAATAGCGATATATTTTTAAGCCTGATAAAACAAAGATTACATGATAATTTTGTACACAATTGGCATTCACGTTTAGAACAGTCAAGAAACGCATGTGAAACTTTTAGTCTTAAGCATTATTTAACCTGTATAAATATACCAAAATTTATACAAGCGTTATCCAGATTCAGACTTTCCTCCCATAATTTAGAAATTGAGACAGGTAGATGACATAGACAATTAAGTGTACCGTTAGATGAAAGAAAATGTAGAGTTTGTAACAAGATAGAAGACGAGTATCATTTTATAATAGAGTGCACAAATGATAATGATATTATATTAAATTACATTGATAAATATTATTGGAAAAGGCCAAGCATGCTGACATTTTTAGAGCTAATAAACTGCGAAAATAAAAACAAATTGAAAACTTAGTGTATTTGTATACAAAGCATTTGAAATCCGAAAATATATTATTTTCCAATAACTAATCATTACAAAAAATTTAAATTGTGCGTAAATAAAGGGAAATATCATAATTGTTTTTTTATTTTTTGACATAGAATATATGCAATTATTGTATATACACATCTGCATTATCTATGCATTGTCTTAAAGTTTGGTTTTGCTTTGTGTTTCATAATAAACAATACACAATATATACTCAGTTGCACTGTATATGCAAAAACGTTTGGTGATGTTTGCTTGTACTATGATATATGCAATGAAATAGATTCACTTGAATTAATATCCTAGAAGATATATTGTGCAACGCCACATGTATTTTGTTGTAATCGTCATGATGATTTATATATTATTTGTTTATGTTTAGTGCTTGAAATCTTTATCATATGATATATATAAATATATATATATAAACTGAAAACATGATAGTTACATATTGCATTTAAATACATGTCTTTATATGTTTATAGTCATGTGTATGAAAAATATATAAAACAATATTCATAAAAGGTAAATTATTTAAAAATATGCAATGTCCATGGTATGTAAATTTAATCACACGTAGGCTTACTCATATTTTGTATTACATAGTGAAAGACAGTGTGTATAAAATAGATGATTTAATGATATGAAAATATTTATACCATCTTCTCCATATGTATATTTGTTTATGTTGTTTCAATGCGTATTACCTGTCATTGTATTGTTTTAACTATTTGTATCCTCACAGGCCTTAAGGCGAATTGGAATTTTGAATTAAACATAACATGTATCAAAAGCTTTTCCCCATGATTACATTTCAATATGGTCATGATCAATACACCTACTGAAAACCTTTACACGCATTTGTTTTATTACACCTTACTGATGATGAGAAATCAAGGGCTAAAATGCTTCCATTTGAATTAACACAACAACATGGATCAAATCAATCTTCAAAGTTTCTTCAATACATTTTTACAACATGTGATTCTAATAAGTTTATATGCGATACGTTAACTAGGCATTTGACTTCGAATAATGCTACATTATTTCTAGATAATGCCATATTATCTCAAGAACTTGCAACACTTAAGCAAGCATTTTTTAGTTTAAAAAGTAATGCAATGTTAAAAGACCAGCAAATTTTAAACATTCAAAATAAACTCAAACAATTCAGGAATATTTCTTCAAAAAAACGCCTTAATGAAAACAGCATAACAATGAATGACTTAAAAGGGTCACTGAAATTGCGAAAAGCTCAAATTAAGAAATATTAATTTAGATTATATATCCAATAAAACAGGCTTCTTCGTGAATAATATTTCTAAAAGCTATAAATGTATACATGTGGTGAAGTAAAACAACAAAACGCACATTGAATAGAAGAATAATAAATGTCAAACTGAATACCACCATGATTTTGAAAAAATATCTAAACAAAATTTTAAAGAAAATATGTCTTCACAAAGAAACCTTTTTTAAAAAATAATAAAATATTCAACAAAATATATAATCACAACATTTTTAATACTATTGATCACAAAGAATAATCTCTAATTATATCATTGAGTTTTTAAAATGTAATGCAAAAAAACAACAACAAAACAAAAACATGAAGGGTAAAGCAGCAGTATTAAAGAGCACATACACAACCACACACACACACACACACACACACACATGCGCGCGTGCACACGTACCCTTAATCAATATGACCATATTACACTCTTCTATGATCAGAACAAAACAAGCACGCACACACGCGCGCACACACACGCGCGCGCGCACACACACACACACACACACACACACACACACACTTAATCAATATGTACATTCAAGTTTCTACGATCAGAACAAAACGATGGGGAGTAAAATCACTCATAACATGCATACATGAAATGGCTAAAGCATAATAAAACTGTAAAACACATACATGATAATTATACCAATATAACACCATTTTTTAAAAACTTATTTTAATGTGAACCATCATATATCTGTTAAATGTGATTAATATTATTACTGATGGTATGTAAATCACTGAAATAAAATTTGGTAAACATCTGTGACCTCTCAAATTTCAATGATATTCAATGTAAAGTGTGATAATCCCTTCTGCTATTCGGGTCAACCAGTCAGTAGTATCTTGTTTACATCATCCGACACAAGTATTTGAGGTTATCAAAGGGTAAAGATTAATTGAACCATGATGTGCGTAAATTGTTGCTAAACACTGGCGTGAAGCATGAAATAAAATTCAATTGGGTTTTAAGGCACACCAACACATGAAAGGTTATATGGCACGAACAAGATTGACTAGTATTGATAATAAAACTATATGAATAAAACACAAACAACTATGACCGAGTATTGTTTTAAATGGTTCTATTGTTAGCATTTATATATTTTTTTCTAAAATGTCATCTAAAATACATATGTACAATAGAATCAACAGTTTGAAATATGATAAAGAATGCAATACGCAAGGAATGCGAATGTTCCTTTTTTGTTAAGCTTGATGGATGACGCGAAACCTTTTTTTAAATTAAAACAGCTTATTTGATGTTTTTAAAGTCTCCAGGATGTCTACCATTTTCTTTGAAGTTAACATTACGAATATTATTCTTATCATTTCTTTTAAATATATATTAGGGGATATTATGTTTTATCATTTTCCTCATTATTTTGATTGATGGTAATGGTACACACCTGTTTATTTTAACCTCATGGAGATTGTAAACAACATTTATTTTTTTCAAAGCAAGTGGTAGACATCATGTCTACCATTTCTTTTAAATATATATTAGGGGATATTATGTTTTATCATTTTTCCCATTATATTGATTGATGGTAATGGTACACACCTGTTTTTTTTAATGAAAAAATAAAAATGTTGTTTCACAGTCTCCAGGATGTCTACCATTTCTTTTGAAATATATATTAAGAGTATAATGTTCCTATGAACTTTTTTGAAATTATTAGTTGAATTCTAATTAGATAAACTGATAGTTGCTTTATCATCAAATAAAAAAATCATTATTAAAAGTAGGTGGGTTTCTCAATGGGAATGTATATGTGACTTGCGAAAGAAAGAAACACATACATAAATATGAATGGTATTGTTAAAGACTCATCTGGCAACATTATTTCCATCAGAGGAACAATAGTGTAGCCTTAAAAAAAAGGGGAATATGTAAACGACAATGTTTTCGAAGATGGAGAGTTGATGAAAGAAAACTCCAACTCAATTTGTCAAAGGTGTTAAAAATGCGAGACGTAATGAACGAAATGTGTGAACTTGGAAAAGTATTTGTAACGTTTTTAAAACTCAAAATTTAGACGAAAATGAATTACTAACAATTTTAAACTTATTTGGACATTAAAATAAAGTTTTGCGATGAAAAAAAACCTCATCAATGAATTATCACTGATGTTTTGAAAAGTTTCTGTCTTTTTTTTTAGAATGAACACGAAAACGACGATCCCACTCCCATGACGATCACCGTCCAGGTACATCTTCCGACCAGAGAATCGTTCAGCTCATGAAACCAAAAACTGGTAAATCAATCGCTAAAACTCAACACAGAAGCCCAACTCGCTATCAACCATACAAGAAACAATAAACGAACATATACATTTTCTGCATGAATGACTGTAGTAATATTTGTTTTAACAAATATGGTTTGTGATATGTATAAAAAACAGTGGCAATACATATACCATAATATGTGTTACACGTATTGGATAAATTAATACGAGTATGAAAGACAACCTTGGGTTGATTTTGATGTATTAGATTTAGATTATTATATCAGTTATACACAACATTATACTAATACAATTACCTATGACAACAACTACTTAAATATAGTAGATAGATAATTATAATGAATTACTTCATTGGTGGACTGAGTTATGCCATCTGACACCGTTTTTAGTGCAATGTCAAATTAACGACGAAGAGCTTATTTAAGAGTAGTGAGACAGGTTCAATTAGACACAATTTCAAAGAATACATTCCTAATGGTAGAACAAAACAATTACTTGTAATGATGTTTTTACATGTATGAACAACTTCAACAATGTCTGAATAAATTTCAGACCTGGTCGGATGAAAATGGTTTTAAATTTTCTAAATCTAAAACTAATTGTACTCACTTTTGTCAACTACGTAAACATCATGAAGACCCTCATCTAACACTGGATGGGACACAATTACCAGTAGTGGATAAAACAAAATTCCTCGATCTGATTTTCGACCGTAAATTAACATTTATACCACACCTTAAATACTTGAAGGCCAAGTGCCTTAAAGCTCTTAATTTACTTAAGTTGTATCAAACACAAATTGGGAAGCAGATCGTAAAGTACTTTTACAACTTTATGATCTCTTATCAGATCCAAGATGGACTACGTCTCAATAGTATATGGATCGACTCGCAAATCATACTTGCAGATGCTCGATCCTTTACATAATCAAGGATTACGACTCACCTTAGGTGCCTTTCGTACATCACCAGCCGAAAGTCTATATGTTGAAGCTAATGAACCATCACTGTTTCATAGACGGGACAAATTAGCCCTTCAGTATGCCATTAAATTAAAATCTTACCCTTCCAACCCAACTTTCGGTAATGTTTTTAATCCTAGTTATGAATCTCTTTTTGATCGAACACCGCAGGCCATTCGACCATTTGGTCTTCCTATTAAACCAAAATTAAGAGACACTGAAATCGACCTAATTTTGATTGCCAAGTACAAAGTACCACAAAGTCTACCGTTGACTTTGGAAACACCAACAATTATTTTCGATCTTTGTAATAGTAGCAAATCCAGTACAGACCCTACTGTCTTTCAAAGCAAATTTAATGAAATTAAATCGAGATACAGTAACTTTCCACATATATACACAGACGGTTCTAATGATGGAGATAAAGTAGCTGCAACAGCTGTTGTTCACAAACTCAGCATAAAGAGCCGCCTGCCTGACAAGGCCTCTATCTTTTCAGCTGAACTTAAGGCAATTGAACTTGCCTTAAATTATATTCAGGAATCTGATGATGACCATTTTGTAATCTTTTCTGCTTCCCTTTTATCTCTTCAAGCACTGAGTAATATGAAACATGATAACCCAGTTGTGCTTCAACTTTTAGAAAAAGTACAATTCTCTTATAGTTGTTAATGTTATTATTTTCTGCTGGCTTCCAAGCAGCCATGTAGGAATACGTGGTAATGATAGAGTTGATAGTGCTGCTAAAGCAGCATTAGGTTTACATATATCTAATGCTAAATTACCTTATACTGATTTTAAAAGTTGTATTAACACATTTATTCGTAACTCTTGGCAAGCCGCTTGGGATTTGTCAGTTAACAATAAAGTCCATTCAATTAAACCGTTGCTTGGAGAATGGCGTTCTTCTAGTAGACCCATTCGTCGAGAAGAAGTTGTCCTAGCCCGGTGCAGGATAGGGCATACACGTTATACTCATTCATATTTATTACAAGCTGAGCAAAAAAACACATCTTGCATCAAACACATCTTGTTGGAATGTGTATACTTTGATCCTATGCGTCAAAGGTACTACAATGTTAATACTATAAAAGAGTTATTGGATATACAGATTTAAGACTTGTTTTAGATTTCCTAAAATAAATCAGACTATATAAATCATTATGTGTTCTTATGTATATTTACTTGTTTATATACCCGTTGACGGGCATTTGTTGATTTACATATAAAGTTTATATTACAACCATATCATCCCTTATTTTTAACAGTTTTATCTTTATATCTTTACATTAATTTTTAATTACTACTTAATTTCTTCATCTTTCATCGGTTTTTGCGAACAATTGAACCTATTTATGTGTCGACGTGCCGTAAAACATCATTCATTCATTCATTACATGTATGAAATGTTTAAGAAAAACTATAATTGTTTTTATATATAAATATCGTAAGAACTAGTTATGAATAGGTATTCCTATATTGTGAACACGCATCTCACCAAGGAGTTTCAATTTGAGCAAAATTAAATTTATCATGGATTGTGATTGATGTCATAAACTATATAACAAATATTATATGTTTTGGAGAGGTTCTTTTGCTGAGCATGAAACGTATTACTATTATTATAGTTGTGCTTTTTTTGTATACTATAACTATTTAGATCAACATTACATTGATTAAAAAAAAGATTTTTTTTGGAAAAAAAACAACAAAATACATTTACTGTGTATGTATTACAAGTGCGCCTTAACTAGAGGACAAACATGACTAACATGACAAACATGACAAGGTCAATCAAATGCAGTCAACTTTCAATTACATAGTGATGAATTTAAAAGCATCTGTTGTGACTTAAGACAACGGAAGATAAGGTGCGCTATTAAAACACGTCATTGATTTTGAAACGAAGTAAAAAGGAAACAGTAATGATTACAATTCACGAAGGAAAAAAATACATTACGATATCGCAAGACGTATTTAACCACATGTGAGATTCAAAAATAAGCATTTGTTTTTTAATCTTATATTTACAAGAACACAGCATGAAAAAATCAGGTATAAAAAACAAATACTGCGTCGTATGCAACCATTGGTTGACAGGCTTTCAATGGCAAAGACATATAGGCAGTGCGTTGCGCAATAAAAAGACTGTTAATTTAGATAAACGTTTTCAGACATAGTGTCTTAGTATCAGCACATGTGAAAACAAAAGTGTTGAACTAGCTGAATTAAATAAATTAACATATGATGATATATTATCTTGTAAAGAAGAAGGTATGTTACAGCTATATCCAATGAATATACCACAAGCATATGATGGTTACAGATTTTGAAACACAGAACAATCCTTCGCAAGAAAAAAATTCTATCGCAAATGATAGTTTTTTAACAGAGGTTATGAGTGAAAAGAATGAAGAGAACGGGATGAAATTCATCTGAACCAAATCGGGTATTTAGAATGTGAAAAATGTAATAAACGCACTTATCGCAATCGGAAATAATATAATTGCGAGCAGATAATTGATACAAACACGTTTCCACGCGAATCGGGTTCGAATGAAGACCCTAATGCTGAAAAGGTTGGTAGCGAAATCATTGATCTGTTTTAGAAATTAGCCAAAGGGTACCGTTTTATGTCTTAGTGGAATCTATGGAATACAGATGAAAATATATGCGTAAAAAACGCGGTAAACAATTTAAAAAGAAATGTAAGAGTTTTCACGATAATGAACGTCAATGGTTAAGTTGCGAAAAATGCAATCCTAACGAGTATTTAGAGTGGCTAAACCTTTAAAAACAGAGCATTTAAGACTGTACACTTATTCATCAACATGAATGTAACAGACAGTATCGCGTTGAAACAATCGGTTAATCGTGATTATACATTTTACGATGCCAGATTATCCACGTTTTTAAATTGTCCCAAACAAATATTTCCGGATAAATATGATTTGGCAAAAGCAGGACTTTATTATACAGGTGAAAGCGATATTGTAAAGTGTTTTATCTGCAAAATTATGTCAGTGGAATTGTAACGATTCTGCGATGCAAGAACATAGAAATGGTTACCTGTTTTTTTTGTGTATCTTAAAATGATCGGACTACCTCAAACAGGAGAAGACCTGTGCACAACAAATTTATTCACTGATGCTTTAGGTATAAGACAGTCAACACAGGGATTTAGTTTCAAGCAACAAAAATAAATGTTATACAAACAAAACAAAACAAAACAATAATAAAAGATGGATACTACAAGCACATCGCTATTAGAATCCCATTTCGATTTTCTATATGCGAAGAAAATATCGTTAAATATGTTTGGTGTGATTAAACGAAAATGTGATGGATGTCAAAGAGGACTTTTATCTCAAAGAGAACTTTTGTGCTTATCCAAATCAGACACAGAACTATTGGAACTATATTTCTATGAAATATTGAATGTAACTGACGAAGAAGACATACTCGTTCGATGGAATGAAAGAAATATAAAAGGATCGGACAGGGAAAGTAGCATTCAAGGAGGACAGTCAGCCACAAAACACAGAAACAAACACGCACACAGACAAACAAGAAGGCAAAAGTAATAATAAATGCAAACGACATCACAAACACAAAAGGGTTGATAATAGGGCTACCGCCTTGGAACGGTCAGTGGCAAAGTTTAAACCGGTTCTAGGGTGCACCAAACCTCACACTTACCCTACTGTCATCCCATTAAAACAGTACAGTGTAAATAAAAAATCCCCTCTATGATCTAATCTCTAACCAACAAGGCATCATCAATAGGCAATATAAGTAAAACACAAATATGCTAGTGTAAATATAATACAAAAAACAATAGCCTAGAAAGCCACAGTGAAGATACTCAATGGCTTGGCAGAAGCCAGAGCAACAAGAGAATAAGCCATTAAGGGCACGACAAGAAATATCGTAGAAAAACATCAAACGCCACCGTCCCAATGGGCTTTAGGTATGCGTCATCATAGGGTCCACAGCCTATCCAGTCATCGTACAATTAAAGAGGAAAGCTTAGTGGCGAACTGTTAAAGGGTCCACCACTAAGCATGAAGTACGTTGCAAAATGATAGGGTCATAACCTCTTTTGATAAACTTTTTAACAGTCTATCTTGTCTAGACACCATTTCGCGATGTACCATCTAAAAATCGGTTGCAAAGATTGGAGAGCTATTGATATGAAAAACGAATATTGGAAGCATAAAATGATTGACATTGCTGTTCATATTTTAAAGTTAGAAAACGGATTCTCTGAATTTCAATAATACCACCAGCTGTGTTTTTTGTATTTTTATTTATCGCCAATTCTAGATGCGGTTTTACGATGTGTTATATACTTGTTTATCACACCTCTAGACTTGTTCTACATTTGTATGTTCAGAGAATCTACATATTTATTTATTCATCTTATTATGTAGAATGTAATTATATTTTGTTTTACTTTGAATAAATATAATATAATATAAAATATAAATATAAATAAAATAATATAAATAAAATAAAATATAATCTGTATTACTTTGAATGTGATGTGAAAGCGAATAAAAGTAGATTATACAGTTTTTGTTTTGTTTTGTTTTGTGAACACTTCCTTTCACTACACTATTATGTAAGTGGTTAGTTGATATGCAGTCATTTATACAAAGGCTGTCAGGAAAGATAGTAATAGAAAGTGTGATTAAATTTAAAAGCCCTTCTACAGTTATTGTAGCTGGTCCAACTAATTCTGGAAAATCGACATTCGTTTTTGAAATTTTAAAACATGCGCATGGAGTTTTCATGGAGCCACCTATAAAAAAATATTATTGCTATGGCATATACCAACCATTGTTTGATCAAATAAAAGAAAATGTATTAAATGTGGAATTCTTCGAGGGTTTACCTACAAAACATGGACTATGCAAGAATCTGGACATAAACTGTCAATTTTGGATGATTTAATACAAAGAGAAGCCAAAAGCGTGGAAGTAGTGGATATTTACTGTCAATATTCACACCACCTCAATTTTACGTGTTTTTTTTTTTGTCAAAATGTGTTTAATGGTACTAAAGAATTCCGCAATATTAGGTTAAACACACATTATCTTATACTGTTTAATAACCAGAGGGATGAATTGAAAATTCAAACATTAGCGCGACAAATAGGGCAGGCTCCAGTGGTGATGAGTGCTTACATGCAAGCTTGTTCGGAAAAGTATGGATATTTGGTGATTGATTTGATCCCGCATTCAAACACGTAATATCAACTCAGAACACACATATTCCCTCATCAGTTGATGAAAATATTTCTTCCTGAAAAGAAAACATGAATGCAATAAAGAAAAATCACGGACATTTTTTGCGACTTTTATTAAAGTCATCTCATTCACAACAGTTAGCGTTGTTAAAAACTATAGATTCCCTCAAATAAAAGCGATCTTTCGGTGGTAGAACATCTCCTCGTGCAATCAATGTTGTTAGTTTCACCCATCCTATAGGGATGGCGACGTTCGACGTTGTTTTAGCGTGGTTTTGCGCTGTACTTTAAACAGTTTACACTGTCTTGTCTATTTGGGCGCTGAGGACAGGATAATAGCGAGGATTTTGCGCATATAAAATCGATTCAAGCTAACCAGTAGGCCTTATTGCCTACTGACCGTTCCAAGTCGGTAACCCTGTCTTCACCACCCTTTCTGTTTTTTTTGTCTCTTTCATTGTATTATCAAGTCCTTGTTTGCAGTACAGTGCGGACCTACGATGCCATAGCGTTCGGACGCTGTGGTTTCTATAGGACCCTATATCTCATTTTTGGTTGGTAATAGACATTTAGCAAAGATAAACATAAAAAAAACATAAATCATTATTCGCCGTTTTGTAAGCAAAGGATTAGCACTATCTAAAAGAAGACGATTTCTAAACAAATGTTTTAAATATATTCTACCTTTTATCGAAGCAATCAAAAAGGAATTATAACACCATGACACATTTATTAGTGTTGGTTCCTAAAACAAAATACGAATATTTACTGAAGGAAGTAGAGAGTCAAAAAAATGTTAAATCAAACAGGTGGAAAAAGAGACTTAAATAAAACAACGATGGATGTGCTCTCTACTATATGATCACATGACAGCTGAATACGTCATACCTAACTGCTTCGATACTGTATAAACACTTTTTATTTTATTTTAACATATTTCAATCCTTGAACTAGCTATGAAGAGGCAACGTAGACAGAGTGAAAGGGATGCTTTTAGAATAAACTCAAAAACAGTGCAGAAAAAAGCAAGACTAACGGATTTTAGTGATTGTTATAATGAAGATTTAGTTACATTTGCAGAGGAAGTAGAACATTTAAAAAAAAAAGAAAAAAAAAAAAGAAGTATCAACACCTGTGTTTAGTTGTGAAATTTGTGATGCCAGCTTCAACGCGATGAAGCGATTAATAAGACACAAAATGTCACACGATACAATTGTGATTTGTGAACCTTGTGAAAAGAGGTTTACTTGTAGAGATACTTTAGAACAAACACAAACGCAAGATACATGGAGTACAAACAACCCTCTTTTATCAAATTATGATCCAACAGAAACGTCTTTTTACTTACTGTACTTGGATATAAATAACCTCTATGGGTGGGCTATGATGCAACCTCTGCCTACGTCTACATTTAGATTTATAGATAAAACGGTAATCGAACAATTGGATATTATGAACATTCCTTCAAACGGAGAAGTAGGCTACATTGTCTTTAAGATATCCTGAAAGACTGCATGATGAACATAATGACTACCCATTAGCACCAAAATTAGCATGATGATTTACCACCAATAGCTAAGGTGAACAAGTTGATTACTTCATTAGAGGATAAAGATCGATATGTTTTGCACTAAAGAAGATACAGCTTTATATAGATCTAGGGATGGAAGTCAAGGAAATTCACAGAGTACTTGAATTTCGCCTAGAGCCATCGATGAAACCTTACATCGAATACAATACGGAAAAAAAAAAGAATGCTAAATCCACTTTCCAGAAGAACTTCTACAAGTTGATGAATAATTCCGTTTTCGGAAAGGTAAAACGCTTTCAGTTTTCAGAATATAAATAATAAAAAAGTTATTTTATTGTATGTGCTGTCATCTAAATAATTGATTTATTACATAAAATGTATGTATAAAATATGTATGTATAAAATCAAAATCTTTGATAAAGCGCTTTCATATATCCAATTAAACTTTTTTTTTTTTAATTGTGAACCAAAAAAGAGACACTTATCAACACTAATTATGATTTCGTTTCATATACTCAGACCATGCAAAATGTTAGACAACACAGACAAATTGAACTTGATTAGATCATGGCGGGGATTTCTTTATTTACACTGTCCTGTTTTAATGGGATGACAGTAGGGTACGTGTGAGGGTTGGTGCACCCTAGAACCGGTTTAACCCTCCAGTGGCCTACTTTGCCACCAACCGTCCCAAGGCGGTAGCCCTATTGTCAACCCTTTTGTGTTTGTGATGTCGTTTGCAATTAGAATTGCTTTTGCCTTCTTGTTTGTCTGTTTGCGTGTTTGTTTCTGTGTTTTGTGATTGACTGTCCTCCTTGAATACTACTTTCCCTGTCCGATCCTTTTATATTTCTTTGTATTTGTTTTGTGTTTTGGATTATGTCTTTTTAGCAAACCTACTATAAATTGCAGAGTAATGAGTTTATACCCCCTTTTTGTATAGGACCCTTCTTGCACTTTCATGTCCCTTTCGCGAAATGGAGGTCCATTTCGCTCTTTAGTCAAACACATTTGTATTGTTTATCTTTTGAAATATCTGGTGCTTTGTCGTTCGGTCACTCGTTCCCTACAATTTTGGAAACATAACATTGCGATCGCCAGGTGTTTATAATCGCGTCCCAGAGTTCACTGGTTTGATTCCTGGTTGGGTCAGGTCCCGTATTTTTCAAACACACTCCCACGGCATCTTACTTGGGAAAGGTACTGTGCATGTAGGTCATCCTTCGTAGGGAGTGTACAGTAGTCGGTCCGGTGTACAGGGAGAGCTATACCCTGTGCATGTTAAAGATCTCACTGAACTTCTGTGTTAATTAGTGATACATCAAACCAGGGCCCTATATGACATATACTTTTCATCCCAGATCGAACCCGTAAGCTCTTCCTATGAAACGATTCTGACGCGAAAATCAAAATTGATTCAGATTGTGTCCAGTATCAGTAGAAAGAAAGAACCCTGCCCTGCTCACACACCTGACAATGTCTGGTTGATGCCTTTAATTTGTGTCAGTTGTGAGTGGGTTTAATTTTCCTAAATTAATACGGAATGAAAGAGCACGCGGTATTTCGAAAGGCAAACATTCAAGAAAAAAATATGTCTGCCGAAACAAGGAGTCTTATGCAAATTGCATATATTGACGAGGTAGTCTTCTCTATGGTGACATGTTTCTGCCACTAGATACCTAGATAATTATCACGATTATTTCGAGATTGTAGCATGAATTTTTCGAGATAATAATGAATTTTCACGAAAATCTTATAAAATTTGTTAAATAAAATTATCTAAATAATGTCATTAACTAATGATGCTAAATGGCATGATAATGCCAACTTCTGCCTCCATGATAGTTTCTTATCACGAGTAGATAGATACCCCTATCCATTTGGGGTAAAAGCCGTACCGTACAGTCCGTACTATAACGAAAACTATCGGAAATGACAGGTGCTCTGGCATGGAGATTATAATGGCTAATAGTGTCTATGAAAGTGCTCAGTGATATGTGCAATATTGTGTATATAATTTATGATAAAACAGATGTAATAATATTAATCTAAAAATAAATATATAATGTTATAATATATATAAAAAATGTTTCTAAGGTGTTAACATTACAAAACATTTCCCGTACCGTACCGTGCAGCAACGTACACAATGTTCACCATTTATCATTCCACTTACTTTTATCATATACATATATGCACACTTATTTAGTACTGCAAATTGAGCATAACAAATAGACATAATTTATTACTACAAACTCAAAAGCACAAGATTAAAGGGACAATGTCCGTAACTTTTAGCTTATAAATCACACACTAATTATATTCGCAAGCATTACACACTAAACATTATTGAATATTTACTAATTAAAAGCAATATTGTTTGACGAATTCAATCGCGGTACAAAAAAAAGAAAAACCGCTTCGGGCGTTTGAACTCGCAGCCCAAACTAAAATTACACTCGCGGTAACAATAGAATAGAATAGACGACATCGCTCCCGACTGAGCTAACCGGGCTAAACATATTACGCAATACATACTATGGTCAAAACTTAAAGCGCTAATGGAAGTCACGTGGTCGAAGAGACCCTAGAACCGGTTTAAACCCCCAGTGACCTACTTTGCCACTGACCGTTCCAAGGCGGTAGCCCTATTGTCAACCCTTTTGTGTTTGTGATGTCGTTTGCATTTATTATTGCTTTTGCCTTCTTGTTTGTCTGTTTGCGTGTTAGTTTCTGTGTTTTGTGGTTGACTGTCCTTCTTGAATGCTACTTTCCCTGTCCGATCTTTTTATATTTCTTTGTACATAGAGAGATAAATTATTAAGACTCAGTGCCAAACCAACATACAAAACAACGGAAATAGTTAACGAAGACTTAACAGCTGTGGAGCTTATCCGAGCTAAAGTGACGCTAGATAAACCTTACTACAGCGGGATGTGCATTTTAGGTAAATGACTATGCTTTTTTCAAAATTAAATTTTAGATAAATAATTATGACTTTTTTAAAATTAAATAATTTTCAATATATGAAATATTTTAATTTACAGATGTTTACGATGTGGTCAGAACATTATTTCTTTCTGTTAATTTTTATTGCAGATCTCAGCAAATGGATGATGTATGATTTCTATTACAACTACTTGAAGAAAACATTTGCGGATAAAATACATTTAGATATGACTGACACAGATTCTTTTCTTTTGTATCTAGAAACGGATGATGTGTATCAACACATGCAACTAAACATGGATCTTTTTGACACGTCAGAATATCCACGTGATCACTTTTTATATAGCGATATAAATAAGAAAGTATTAGGAAAAATGAAAGATGAGACAATCGGTATTCCCATATCAGAGTTTGTTGGACAAAATTGTATAGCTTTTATGCGCAAAAGGAAATAAAAAAATCAAAGGGAATAGCCAAAGCTGTTGTAACGAAAGACATTAAACTCGAACAATACAAGAGCGTTTTAATTGAAGAAGCACAACAATTGTCGACTATGGTGTCGTTCAAAAGCTATTCACATGAGTTTTTTTGTGAAACTTAAAAAAAAGATCGGACTTTCATCATTTGATGATAAAAGATATTTAGTTAATGCAGTAGAGAGCTATGATTATGGACATTTAAGAGTCAATCAGCATATAATATGTTTAAACATGGACAATGTTGTTCTTAACGAGAACGAAAATTTCCATTATAGAGATTTTAAAATCACACCCGTAACTTCTACATAAAAATCCAGTTTTTCACATTCTACATTCATATGTTGTATATGCAGTGTGTTTGTAAGGCGACGTTAACATTGAATACATATATATTATCATTAATTAGTGTTGGTTGTGTTTTTGTTTAATCTAAATTAATAACAACTCAATTTGGATTACACATATTTTTTTAGAGATTTACAACTTTGATTATAGGCACAATCATTCTTTATACAATAGGGATAAATGCGTCACATATAGTCGGAGAGAAAGCGATCATTTGCAATAAGATTAGTATCATCAAAAAACTGAACAATACGATGCATATTAATCCCATTTAGTCTTTGGTGAAGATAAAACAAACTGTATAATAAACACATTCGAATAGTCACTTTTAATTTGATTAGAGTTATATATTATTGTCACTGCGTTTTCTGTCAACCAATGCTTAAAATATGGTGAATTATATTATATATATATATTTCCGTAAGAATCAAAAAATTCACCACGCCTATGCTGCCAATCTATATGGTCACATACCATTATTGATTTGGGGCTTCTGAATGGTTGAAAAAAGTATAGGGTATATTAGGGTATATAGTCAGATTTTAAGGTAGATTCTGATTGAAATCATAACAAATCCCCATAAAACTTCCAAAAAATATATTTCCAACAAAAGGAAAATTTCTTCACTGCCATTCTGGGGGTGCCCACCTTCTGTGCAATATTAGAGGATGAAAGCAATACAATACTCCCAATTTACTGGTCATTTTTGAGTGTCTCTAAAATAGTTCTTGAAAAAAATTAGGTTTTATCATCCGTTCCGATATAGGAATGGGGTTGTAGGCCAAAAGGCTATAATGGAGGCCTTTGGGAAATGCAATAGTGGTATATGACCTAAAGCTAGATTCTGCACAGGGTAAAACTGAAAGTAGACATATTGTTTTTCTAACACAATGATTTGAAAGTGTGAGAAATGTTGAATTATGGTGAATTTTGACTTTTCTTATAACTCTTTTCATGATTTTTAAATATTTGAAAGTTTTATGATGCCAAATAGGTAATTCAAATTCTTTTATTAAGGGTTGTGGACACAAAATTAGCCATACCGGACACCTGGTATACACATTTGGCCTGTAATGCACATGTTTGACAAAAGTAAAGGTATATCTAGTAAGTTTGATTCATTTTTGAGGGCTTTGCATACATTTTTTGGCAAAAATGTTAGAAAGCGACAATCTACATCTGTCCGCAAAGATGTCGAAAAGCCGCTTATGTCTGTTTTGAAAAAGATGTTGAGGAAAACTCTGACTCTGAGTTCATCGCGTCTTTACGATTATTGTCCATATGGAAATATTTTATGTGGTTTAATACATTTTACAAATTAGATTATTTAGTTGGCAAAAAATATGACCTTTTCTATGTTTTATAAAAGTTTTTTTCTACCCCTACCCCTATATTTTAATGAATTTTCATGGACCTGTACTGTAAACAGTGCTTATTGGATGCATGGTTACATGCAAATGACCTGTAAAGATGGTACAAACAATATCTAATAAAAAATACATTCAAGGTGAAATATAGCGTGTTATTTGAGCATATATTCTAAAATATATGTATATAATATACAATCTGTTCAAATATTATTGGTTGTCCCGTTTTGTCACAGTAGCTAATTATATATCATAGCGCAAACGCTCCGAGTTTCGCCCTTTTTGAAGACAGGTAGGTGTCACGAGACCTGTGACGTCATTGGTACTAAGCGATTAGCGGCTCCGCATTATGTCTGCATTGTCTATGTATGATTACGTTTTATGGTACGTGTTAAAAATGCCGTGTACTGTTGCTGGGTGCAAACGTGTACATACAAAAGGATAATATAATAATATCAGTTTCTTTCGTGTTCTAAATCAGGTTAATGATTAAGATTCGAAGTGTGGGTGGACCGTTGCCGACGAAAATCGTCCGTCTCCTCAAAAAAGTTGGAACCTTCGAAAGACGCGCGAGTTTGTACTGGGATGATAATTAATATAAAGCCCTGGTTTGTAGTAACATTTTGAGTTGGATTCGTGGAAGTCCATCCTTTGATTTCTTTTTCGCTAACTTGGAGAACAAACGGCCATGCCGATTAAAAAAACAGCGGTACCAACAATATTTAAAAAAAAGA